>LPNX010693171.1:66402-140527 GCA_001517045.1 Pseudotsuga menziesii
TAGAAAAGAAGAATAAAGTAGAATCTACTGTAAAGTCCTGTATACTAATTTTGGATGGTCAAAAGGTGGTCAATATCAATCTATAATTGGAAATAAATCATTCCTAGGCTATATATGGCATGTATTAACTTTAAGGTGCAAGTGGATGCCAACTAATTAAGCTAGTGGGTGAATAATTAATCAAATAATGATTAATTATTTTATCCTAAGTTGTGAGTGGGTTTAATATATTCCTACAATTAAGTGAGAAGTCTTAATATTTTAGTTAGTTTCAAAATTTTAAGGCACTTGTTGAGAAGGAAACTGGATACTAGTTAAAAAAATTCAAAAATGACACAAGAGAATTCACTTCCAATGAATTCAAATAATTTTGCAACTCATGTGTGATCAAGGAGGAGTTATCTACAACTTATATTAGACCTCAACAAAATGGACTAGAAGAGAGGGAAAATAAAATAAGTTTAGAGATGGTGAGGTGTATGCTGAAGGAAAAGTATTTTCCAAATGAGTATTGGGAAAATGCACTTCATTCGGTCATATATATCCTCAAGAGAATCCATACAATGCTAGCAGAAAAATGGGTAATAAATGACTAGACGACAAAAAAATTTGCACAACATGCGAAATAAATGACTAAACCACCAAAAAAGTTGATCATCACATTGTTTTAAGTGAAATACGACCAAATTTGAGCAATTTTAAGTGACTACACAAAAACGACTAAAATAAATGACTAATTTAGTCATAGGATAAAAAATATGACTACACAATCTAAGTTAATAATTATATAAGATGTCCTAATGATCAAATATTTCCTTTTACATCACACAAATTAATAGTGTCTATATATAATATAATATAGAATTTTATAATTATATATATAATGTTTTTATACATTTCTAGATATGTCAATATTGTATTTGATGTCATAGACCTAATTCGTTTATAATGACTAAGGGGGTTTTTGGATCAATCCGTAGCATTAAAATTTACAAAATTGTGATTTCTTTTTAAAATTTTGTAAATTTTAACGTCGTAGATGAATTCAAAGACCCCCTATTGATGGGACGATAAAGCTTAATATGCAAGAAGAAAATTATGTCCATAAAGGGATTCTTCCATACATTTTAAGTCAACAAAGAATCTGATACTAGTTTTGACAAGCACCAAAAAGAGTTGGAAAGATAAAAAGATGTCAGTAATGTTTGATTCCTATGTTAAATGTGTTGAGGTGCATGACCACAAGGGAAGTAAAAAAATTATATGGATGGGAAATTGGATTGCTTAGAGGTAGTTGAGCAATTCATTTAGTGTTCAACCAATGTCGTAATTTCCCATCATTCGACATCACCAAATTGACATTTGTTACCTTTTTTTTAAAGGGTATGAGATGTAGTGATTTAGGTTCTTACTAAGTTTATGGAGGTGTACAGTATACCCTACCCCCATTAAAATGTGATATAGTGTTGCAAATGAAACATTTTTGGTCTTAAACATTTACCACAAATACTTTTCATTATGTTTTAGTTTTTTTATTGTAAAGTTAGATCACATTAAAAAATTTGATCTAGTAGCTTTTATTTATTCATCTATAATTTAAATTTTTAAAAATGTAAAAAAATGTTTGTACTAAGTAGTGTTTATTCATTTATTAATTCGATTTTCATTCTATAGAAATGGTAAGTATAAGTTTCATTTTCATTTTATTGAAATGGTAAATTTCAATTTATAGAAATAATGAGGCTCAATAATAAACATTTGAATGGGTGAAATGAATATCATCCCAATTGAATCATTTAAACTATTAAGAATGATCAATTTTACTATGCATCATTAATGTAAAATTATTGACAAATTTATACATGTTGTAAGAGTGATGGAGAACTTGTGTTGAAATTAGAAATCTCAATGTTTCGAGCTGCATAGCGCATACTATCACCAGGAGGAGATACCAAAGAAATCCATGAACTAACCGACCAGAAACTTGTCTTACTATTAATAATAATTACTTTAAACTTCATCTATAAATTTAGATGTTCCCTAGATCAAAATTTAGTTGGGAAAACCTAAAGGCATGAAACCTATATTTTAAGCCTAAGGATCTACAAACATGTTTTAAGATTATGTATCAATAAATTTAAATTAATTTGAATCTTATAGAAAATTTAAAAAACTATAGGTTGTTAAAATGATTTCTAAGTAAGACCAAAATTAATGTAGAAGGAAGAGAACTAATGTCATTACATGACTTTAAAGACAAATACATAAAATGAGAGCCATGGAATAAGGTTGTTTCGTCGATTCATATAGAAAGAACATGAGAAACCAATGTTCAGTAATGAGAGTTTAGTAATGAGAAATCATTTTAAGTATCCCCACGGTAGGGACTCATACAAGTTACGATTTTGAGGTGTTGTTAAATAGGAATATCCATAGGAGGAGAAATAGAAAGGTCGCACATGGAGCTCCTAAAAACCAAATTGAATCATTATGAATTTTTTTTCTATTATCTCAGTTCTATTATGGAGAAAATAGTCCTATGGCTTGGGGTGGACCACAACAAATAGTATGACACCATAAATCAAATCCATTCTCAGGAATTCTATATACATAAAATAAATTAATCACTAAGGGATAAGAATCGTACCTCAATCGGATGTTCGAATATGACCACCATTGATCTCTCGATCAAAACTTATCCCCACAATTTCTCCTCAACAACAAAGAGATATACAAGCATGATATATTATGTGTTAGTATTCACTCTAGAATATTCCATTTAAACATGTATATAAAGAAACTACATCCATGGATACAAATATTTATAATTCCACAATAAATTGGATGATAAATGGATATTTCTATTAATGTAAAACAAAAATAAAATATGACAATCTCTGTTGACACCTCGTCGAAACTGAGAAACAGATTCCCTCCACCTAGGCCTTCACCACTTCAATTCTCCATAATATGGAAAGATAAAAAATGCAATGGCAAGCTTGGGAAAAGAGAACCAATGGCTTTCTCAAAGGACAAAGGGATGAAAACTCAAGCATATAAGAATGGGGAAAAGTTTTGGTTATAATATCCTTACTCTCCAAGTTTTCTCCTTTTCTA
This sequence comes from Pseudotsuga menziesii, assembly GCA_001517045.1. Classification (NCBI taxonomy): domain Eukaryota; kingdom Viridiplantae; phylum Streptophyta; class Pinopsida; order Pinales; family Pinaceae; genus Pseudotsuga; species Pseudotsuga menziesii. The sequence continues at coordinate 69,520 of LPNX010693171.1, forward strand.
ATGCTTTACAATAGCTCAATATATAGCCCCTCAATGGGAAATGGAGGGTCGAATCAGACCATTTATGGAAGGCCAAGTATTAAGGAATTTGTTACTTGATGGGGTGGGAATCCAATTATTTTTTAGTTTTTGGGCATAAAACCTGATGTATGTAGGTGACGGTGGTGAAATCTACACATACACAAGGTGTAAGCTGGTGACCCGTGTATGTCTTCAAAAATGTATTTTAAAGGGTTATACTAGAGCATTGGGGATATGGTGAGTAATTGGGGTATATTGAGTCTACAAATGGATAAGGGAAGGCCATCAAGGCATGATGCATGAGGTGTGGTAAACCATGCTATAAGATATGCCCCATAATGTGTGAGGTCAGAGGTGTTAATGTATTTGTAACTTCTGAATGTATTCATCCACATATCTTATGTATTGTACCGCGATGTTTATTCCGGGATGTTTCTGTAATGTAATTGAGTCATGTCATTCCTTGATGTTCTTATCAAGAGGTTCTATAATGTAAACAAGTCATGTCAAGTCATTGTGGGTAACCCTCCTATTGGTCAAGGGTTAAAGTATTTGCAGTTGTGGTTCCCTAGGGTTATTAGACTATCCTAGAGAATTCAACCCTAGTTAATTCATTGTAAGTCGGGCCAATAGTCCCCATTGTTTTGTTAAGGATAACCCTCCTTGTTGGTCGGAGGAGGTAAAGTCCCCACAAGTTGTGGGGCACTAGGTTTATTAGACACTCCTAGAGATGTCAGCTCTAGTAAGTAATTTTTAAGTGAGGATGACATGTTGGAGTGGGCTTCAAGTGAATGAAAGAATATAAATAGAGAGTCAGCCTCTCTATTTAACACACACACACTCACTCATTAGGGTGCATGAGTGAGAGAGAAGTTGCTAGGACAAGAGAGAGACTACTGCTGTCGAGAGATCATCTTTATGTTTTCGGATTTTACTTTTGGTGCTTATTCTATCTATAAGGAAGTTGTGGGGTTTCCTCCTTTATGGTTTATCCGAGGAAAATTCTTTGTGTCGTTTGTCTCTTGTTTTTTGCTACTATGCATGTTATTCTCTCAGTTAAAATATCCCAAGATCATAATGCTAGCTTGAATGATAAAAAACTAACATGGTATCAGAGCTAACCTAAGAAGAAGACATTGTGCAGCTGCATAAGCTAGGGATTCTTACTTCTTGGGTCTCTCTCCACAATCCATCAGCAAAAGTATGCTAGGCTGACTCTCCATTGAAGGGTGCATCTTTCTATCGAAGCGGAATTCAATTCCGAGCATTTTCAGTTTTTGGTGCGGGAAATTAGGGATTTCTACAGAAGAGGAATTTTTGAGTGAGCCCAACATAGGATTGATCTCCTCATCAAAATCAAAGTTTAGAGACTTGGGTCAATATTTTTGGTTGGGTGAAACTCCAGGAAAGTCAAACCCTAGTTTGACCCCAAGCTGGAAAAACTCTAAATACTAAAATGGATAAGTTTTGGTATATTCACTATATCTCAGGATTGGAGAAGGGCCAGGAGCTGGAACATTCACAGGCCGAATATAACATCCTGATTTACATTTTTTCAAAAATTCAGCCTCCGATTCGCTATATTTTGAGATATATGATTCCTCCAAATTAGGGTTCTAGCCTCTTTCAGGATTCATCCCTAAACAGGACACCTGGGGATAATTGCTATATTTTGGGATAAGAAGGTCCAAATGAAATTTTTGAAGATGTTCTAGAAATGGAATTTAATTTCTGTGGTCCAATTTTCAGACCCAGAAGATGAAACCATGATACGTGGCAGTCCGTACAACTTTGCTATGTTGAACAGTCCTGTAACAGGTCACCTTGGGAAAATGATCATAGGTCCCAATTGGTGAAACCAATTCTGATGAAACCTATGGTGTTGGAACAAGGACAGGTGAGGATACCTTAGTGAAAATTTTCAAACATATAGTAGTATTAATTTTAGAGATATCATAGAAACAATATCAGGAATTTCTATAGAAGAAATTGGTAAACTAGGGCTTCTTGTTCCAGGAGCTTCCCTCCACTGTTTTCAGAAAAGGAGTACATTGGACAGATCAAATTGAAGAGATATATATTTTTATCCAATAAGATATGAAATATTCCAATTTTTTAAAATTTGGGTTTCTCTAACAAACCCTAGATCATCCAGCTCCTGAACTAGGACGGACACCTCAAATCGGTAAGATATAATTGTTTGCTATTTTCATTTGAGGTTCTCATTTCCAAGTGATCTATCATATTAGCTTGATGACAAGCTTGGTGAATTTGACAACTTCAAAGCATGGAAGTATATGATCTCTATAAATAAAATGAATTGAACACCTACATGAGTAGAGAGGTTCTAGTTCCAGAGGGAGATGAGGCTCAAAACCTTACACAAGAAGAACTTGGTCAAGGCCAAGAAGAACATTGCTGATTCAATCACGGATCACCTTATACCACAAGTGTCTTCCCTAAATACACCAAAAGAGATGTTTGATTCCTTGACCAAGCTATTTGAAGGGAAGAACATAAATCAGAATATGACTTTGAGAAAACGGTTGAAGAATGTGAAGATCCAGAATGCAAATACCATACAGTCATATGTTATAGGGGTCTCTCAAATCAAAGAACAACTTGTAGCAGTAGAAGAAGAAGTGGAGAATGTAGAAGTGGTGATAGCCACCTTGAATGGCCTCCCAGGTTCATGGGATTCATTCATGCAAGGAATGTGTGCCAAAAGGAAGTGATTACTTTCAGCAGACTTTGGGAAGAAAAAGAAGCTCGACTCATAATAAGAGAAGAGAAGATGGGAGCAACTGAAGATCAAGTTCTCACCATCCAAAGAAGATCTCTTAAGTGATGAGGAATATGAAGAACTCAACTCTTGAAGAACCTCTTATCCATCTTATCAATTGGATAAGAAATGATTCTATTATGAATGAATAAGATGATGAAGCTGAAGGCTCAAGAAGGAGTCTACCCACGAAACACATAAAGATAAGTATTCAATTGTCATTTCATGATATTGTTTTGTTATGCATTTGTTTATATTCAGTTAATGTATTTATATGCATGATAGAATGTTTGCATTAATGACAGTATACTACTAATATGTATGTGATGGGTAAGTAGCTCATGGTGCTATACAACTCTTCATTGCTGCTTATCTAGAATGAAACCTCTTTGCTGACATATTGGATTAGTGCACAATCTCAATGTTGTCTTGGTAGAGATGGAAGGCATCTAGAAAGTTTTCGTGAGATATGGATGAATGTTGTATTGGATAAATTAGTTGCATGGTCATATATTTATGCATAAGAACATGCCAGTATGAATATTCCTTATGAAATTTTTCTAACCATACAAATGCATTTGAATTGTATGAAAGATCGCATACATAATCACCTACAAGCAAAGAAGGATTAGACTTGTTCCAAAGAACAAGTGACGATAGTTCAAGATGAAGAATAATATGATGAATGCAGTGACATCATTGATGCAGAAACTTCCAGCCATGAAGAAGTAACCAAGAAGAAAGGGAAGACCAGTTCAAGAAGAATGATGTCTAGGATGCAGTATCAATACATGAAGGGAAGTTCGTAGTTCCATCATGCAGTAGATGGAAACATTGTGGGATACAAGGAAAGATTCGTAACACAATGCTTCTCATGAAAAGAAGGAATAGACTATAAAGAGACATTTGCAGCCAATGGGAGTTGAGACACATGACAAGCAGAATCATATGTGCAAATTAAAGAAGGCCTTTTACGAGTTCAGAAGACACCCATGGGATAACACATACGTGAGGAACTTGATGAAGATCTTAACCTTTGCTACAAGGTTGAAGATGAAAGCCTATAGAGGATGACAAGCTCATAGATGGGTATGAGAAGAATGATTTCAAATATAGAGGATATTGGTATCGAGTGACCCTAGATGGATACATAGAATATTAGTAGCAGATGAAGCTACTTGTCACTCCAATACAGAATGTTTTAGTGCATAGAGTACAAAAGACAGAGGGAGTATGATGCCTTAGAGGGAGTGACTGTAGAAGATCCTGAGGTTCAACATGGTACGACAGGATGGATAGATTACTAATGAATCTAGGCTTTACTAAGAGTAAAGAGGATTCCAACATTTGCTTCAAGGTTGAAGGCAGAAGACCAATGATGATCTTGTTATGTGTCGATGCACTATTTTCTAGGCATGGAGGTGTGGCAGAATGCAGATGGAATTTCCATGGGACAAGGGAAGTATATGGTAGAGATCCTGAAGAGGTTCAGGATGATGGAATACAAGAACATGACCACACATATGGCATTGAACCTGAAGCTATTGAGTGTTTCTTCATCAGAGTCGGTTGATGCGACGATGTATCGTCAGATGATTTATTCCTTGATATACCTGACGAATATGAGACCAAATATTTAATTCTTTGCTGTGAACACATTGAGACATGTTCACCTGAGGCTTGATAAGCATGTAGTGAGGTAGTTGAGGGGTACAGTTGAGTATGGGCTCAAGTATGAGGTGAATCAGAATAATAACCTGGAGGGTTATGTGGATTCATATTGGGCAGGAAGTGCCATTGATAGGAAGAGCACTTTGAGGTGCTACTTCAGTATGGGATCAAGTGTATTCTCTTTGTTTGGTAGGCACTGAGTATAGCTAAGGAAAAATATGTTGCCACTTTCTATTTGGGAGAGAGGAGCAGTGAAGCTCCAATATGTTGCGATGGACGAACATATAGCTGATGTGTTGATGAAGCTATTAGCCAGAGTGAAGTTTGAGTACTTTAGGGAGAAGCTTGGTGTTCTCTAGATCGAGGTTCCTTCCAAGGGGAAGTGATGAGTCCGTGAGCCATTTTGACATAGTGAGAGGATTGGTTCGTTCCATGGTCAAATGTAAGGGCTGATCCATTCTGTCATGGTGAGAGCATAGGTTCCTTCCATGTCAGATATGAGTGCTGATCCATTTTGATGTGACTATAGTATTGGGTCCTACATGATCAGATATAAGGGCTATTTCCATTCTTTGAATGGAGGTACCTGGTGAGTTACCAAGAAAACTCAGTCTAGGACTAGGGGCCATTCTGATATGACTGTGAGATGTGTTCTCACATGATCAGATATGAGTGCATGGCCATTCTGATGTGATTGAGGGATGTGTTCCCACTTGATCAGATATAAGGGTTGTTGCCATTCTTTCATGGTGAGAGGATTGTTTCCTTCCATGTCAGATGTGAGTGCCAACCATTCTGACTTAGGTTCGGATATAAGGGCTACCGCCATTCTATCATGGTGAGAGGATTGTTTCCTTCCATGTCAGATGTGAGTGTTGGTCATTCTCACTTAGGGTCATATATAAGGGCTTCTACCATTCTATTATGGTGAGAGGATTGGTTCCTTCCATGTCAGATGTGAGTGCCAACCATTTTGACTTAGGGTAAGATATAAGGGCTACCACCATTCTGTCATGGTGAGAGGATTGGTTCCTTCCATGTCAAATGTGAGTGATAGCCATTCTGACTTAGGGTCACATATAAGGGCTACTGACATTCTCTGAATGGAGGCACCTGGTCAGTTACCAAGAACCCTCAGTCTAGGACTAAGTGCCTTTCTGGTGAGTCAAGGTCAGATGTAAGTGCTCTGCCTTTCCACAAATGATAGTAGTTGTGTACTATCATGCTGGTTGATGTGAGTGTTGTGCCTTTCTGATGAGTCAAGGTCATATGTGAGTGTTGGCCATTCTGACTTAGGGTTAGATATAAGTGCTACCAAATACCTACAAGGAGGTAGGCCTACAACCAGCATGAAAAAGGGCTGGTTCTGTAGAACTTCCTGTGACAAGAAGAATCATGAGATAACACCGATGATGTTGACCCAGTGGTGATCCAAATCGAGTGATGATCTAGATACAGTGATGATGATCCAGTAGAGATGATCTAGATCAAGTGATGATCTAGATACAGAAGTGATGATCTAGATCCAGTGATGATGTCCCTGAGATGATCCAGATCCACTGATGATGTCCCTGAGATGATCCAGATTGAGTGATGATCCAAATCTAGTAGTGATGATTCAGATCGAGTGATGATCCAGATCCAATAGTGATGATCTAGATCGAGTGATGATCCAGATCCAGCACTGATGATCCAGATCAAGTGATGATCTAGATATAGCAGTGACGATCTAGATCAAGTGTTGATCTAGATCGAGTAATGATGATCCAACAGTAATGATCCACATCGAGTGATGATCCAGATCCAGTGATGATGATCCAGATCAAGATAAAGATGACCTGCAGATAAATATGACTTGAAGATAAAGATGACTTGAAGATGCAGATGATGGGATGATCCAGGGAATAATACCAGTGCTGACAAATTATGTCGAGAGAATACCTTCCTAGTTAAGAGGGAGTGTTAATGTATTTGTAACTTCGGAATGTATTCATCCATATATCTTATGTATTGTACCCCAATGTTTATTCCGGGATGTGTCTGTAATGTACTTGAGTCATGTTATGCCCCGATGTTCCTATCAGGAGGTTCTATAATGTAAAAAAGTCATGTCAAGTCATTGTGGGTAACCTTCCTATTGCTCAAGGGTTAAATTCCCTGCAGTTGTGGGGCCCTAGGGTTATTAGACTATCCTAGAGAAGTCGACCCTTAATTAGACTATTAATAACATAATTGAAGAAAAAGATCAAATTAGGGAGGTAGGGTGGTGTTAGGTCAGACTGCAATCTTGCAAGGGGGTTGTATCCTCCTTCCAGTAGTGGTTGGGAAATAGGGTTTTATAGCATGCAAAAACAAGGGTGTTGTAGCATCCTTTATTTGTAGCGGAAAAGAATGGGGATTGGTGTCTCTAGCAAGTTGTATCTTCCAAAAACAATTGTAAATATAATTTTGTAGTTTTAGAAAGTGTTTGTGGTGTAGAAATAATAGATCAATGCTATGTGCAATGATGCTAAGAATAAGCATAGGAAATAGATCTTGCTACTAAGAATTCTCACAAGCATACACAAGAAAACTAGAGAGAAGAAAAGAGATTGAATCACATGAATGAAGAGATGAATATTGGTGTGTATCCTTCCATTGAATAATGATGAATAATAGTGTACATAAATAGTACATCCCTCATAGGAAAATTGAATTGTATGGAAACAACTCATAAAGCTCAAAAAGGATGACTTACCAAAATATAGCAAAACCCCCATATGTGGATAAAGAACTTACTAAATCTATCAAGGACCTCATGAGTTGGAAAAAGCACAAGTGAGTTGTCAAGGAGATGGAAATAACATGATAATCCTAGAAAATGGAGAAAAACTAATGGAGGATGGGTTGGAAAAAAAAGCTCCCAGTTTCTTAGTTAACTAGCTTTTATCTTATCCATAGAAAAGCAGGAAAAGCAGAAAAAGCAGAATAAAGTAGAATCTGTTGTAAAGTCCTGTATATTAATTTTGGATGGTCAAAAGGTGGTCAAGATCAACCCAGAATTGGAAATAAATCATTCCTAGGATATAGATGGCATGTATTGACTTTAAGGTGCAAGTGGATGCCAACTAATTAAGCTACTGGGTGAATAATTAATCAAATAATGATTAATTATTTTATCCTAAGTTGTGAGTGGGTTTAATATATTCCTACACCCCTCTATCAGTCTGACTTTATGATGGTATGACAAAAAATATAGATGCATATAAATGCATCTAGGGCCTAGCAACAAGGCTATGGTCACCCTTTCACAATTATTATGTCCAGAAAAGTGAGGAAAGAGGCAAAACCACATGGGGAAAATCCTCCCTAAAGATAGGACAAGGCACAAAATTTGAATAATAGGTCTTTAACATATCCTTATATTTACTTGAATCAGCTGAGTGAACTGCTTCTGGATGGAAGACTTGTTGAAGAAATCATGAACTCCATGATCATGTGCTGGAGTGTAGAACCTGCAAGAAGGAAGAGGAGAGACTGCTTGTATCTCATCAACTGATGAAGTAGGAGCATTATCTGAATGCTTCTTGCTGTTGTCAAACTCTGATCTGCAAACATAATCTGAAATGGAAAAGAGATCTGTGCATACTCCTTCCCAAAGAGTACAAAACTTAAGACAATTTATTTCACACCCAATTCCCCGAATAGCTGCAAAATTGTGATGTGAATCACATGTAAATATTCCAATATTATGTAGCACCTATAGAGATCTGATATGTGGTTGATAAAAATCTGATATATCAGAAACATTAGCATATGGAACAGAAAATGCAAAGGCTTCAGTGGCTCCATAAGGATATAGGGCTAGACTAGGAAAATTATGAACAACTGGGAAAAACTTATAGGTCTAAAAATCTGAATGATGGATGGGAATAAGATCTGAACCATAAGTGTTTAGAATAGATCCAAACATGTTTAATATCAGTCCAAATATCACTAAGGACATGGATAACCAGCCAATTAAAGAGAGGAAATATTTCAAACCATGTAAGATAAATATCACTGCATAAGAGACCAATGAGGAATCGACTAGTGATCTTGGGATTTGTATAGTATTTGGATTATTCAGAGGTATGGTATATGGTATGGATGGTGGTATTATATGTGTCATGACATGCATATCATCCTGCAAACAATATTCTAAATCAGATATACAAGCTTGTGAGGAAGAGTTGCTCAAAGGTAAGTCAATATCTAGTGAAAAATCACAATTTTTGGGAGATGAATCTAGTAGAATGAGAGGAGGATAATCAAAGAAAGGTTCTGATATATCAGAGAATAAATCTATATCAGAGACATTATAAAAGGAGAGAACTCTGGCACTCAAAGCATAAGTTATATCACCTTGGAACTGCGCAGTATGACATTGTTCTGAGGAATCAGCAGGCTTCTCTAGTTCATCTTGAACTTCGATCTTGTGCTTCTCAAGAAGCTGATACATGATGTCCATATTCTTCTTGAAACACTTATTCTCTGAATTAAAACCCTTGCTGCAATAAGAACACTTGAATGTGCTCCCTTTCTTCTTAACTTTCTTCATTAAATCTTCATATGAATCTTCGTCTTCAATTTCTAACTTTGGCTTCTTCACAATTTGCTTCTCGTTTGATTTGAATTTCTTGCTTCCTTGAACCAAGAGAGCATGATCCTTGCCCTTTGGAGAATTTAGGACACCCATATGGATCAATTTATCTTGCTCGTTTGTTAGTGAATCAAGAAAAGAATTTAAAGAAGGTATTTTCCACTTAGGAACAACAAGCCTAGTTGCATGAAAGGTAGACACAAAAACTGAGTAATCAGGACCCAATTTTGAAAGAATGGAACGGATTAATTGATCATATGCTTTCTCAATCCCACATTGCTTGAGAATTAGAACAAGTGACTTCAACTTGGTGAAGAAACCCTCAAGATATTCAAAATTGCTTGGACTCAGTGAGAATAACTCAATCTCCAATTGATGCACTCTTAGCTCATCTTGAACTCCAAAGAGAGACTCCAATTGAGTCCATACTTGGTTTGGAGTGGTCAAACCATATATATGAAAGAGTAGATCAGGATAAATAGAGAGGCAAATCAATCCATAGGCTTCATCCAACCTATTATGCCACTTAGCTTTCTTAATCACAGCATTGGGCTCATTCTCCAAAGCTAGTGTAACTCTGTATAATCCTCTACTACGCAATAGAATGGAGATTTTTTCTTTCCATTAATGGTAGTTGAAGGAAGTAACAATTATAGCTGATGAATAATCCATATTTCTGAATTGATGATCTCAAGAATAAAATCTCTGCAACCTACAAAACAAACTAGGAGAAAATCTTGTAAGCTAGACAAGCTCTTCTTCAAAGAGGGATAGGAGATTGGAAGCGCTCCTCAACTTTGTAGAACTTGATCAACCTTGTAGCTATGATACCATGTATAAGTAATATATCAATGCTATGTGCAATGATGCTAAGAAGAACCAGAGGAAATAGATATTGCTTCTAAGAATTCTCACCAGCATACACAGAAAAACTAGAGAGAAGAAAAGAGACTGAATCACATGAATGAAGAGATGAATATTGGTGTGTATCCTTCCATTGAATAATAATGAAAAATAGTGTACATAAATAGTACATCCCTCTTAGGAAAATCTAATTGTATGGAAACAACTCATAAAGCTCAAAAAGGCTGACTTACCAAAATATAGCAAAACCCCCATAGGTGGATAAAGCACTTACTAAATCTATCAAGGAACTCAGGAGTTGGAGAAATCATGAGTGAGTTTTCAAGGAGATGGAAATAACATGCTAATTATAGAAAATGGAGAAAAATTAATGGAGGATGGGTTGGAAACAAAAGCTCCCAGTTTCCTAGTTGACTAGCTTTTATCTTATCCATAGAAAAGTAGGAAAAGCAGAAAAAGCAGAATAAAGCAGAATCTGCTATAAAGTCCTGTATACTAATTCTAGATGGTCAAAAGGTGGTCAAGATCAACCCAGAATTGGAAATAAATCATTCCTAGGATATAGATGACATGTATTGACTTTAAGGTGCAAGTGGATGGAAACTAATTAAGCTAGTGGGTGAATAATTAATCAAATAATGATTAATTATTTTATTCTAAGTTGTGAGTGGGTTTAATATATTCCTACATGTGGTTTTCCCAATTGGGATTCCATGATAAATGTTTTGTTTTTTGTATCTTATTGATTATGTGTTCTAATTAATAAGTTAAAAGTGGTTTTAAATTGTTAAAAGTTATCAATACTAATTCACCCCCGCTCTCAGTATTGTTCATTATTGCAACGATTGGTATTCGAGTGGGATCCTTCATTACAGTCTAAACAAATGGAAGGAATATCCTATTAAAAACCACTATGGATCATCAAGAAGGGTTAGTTGCTAACAGACCTCTATTATTTATAGGAAATAATATGCGTTTTAGAGTGTAAGAATGAGATGCCATCAGATGTCTCTTGGATGCAAAATTTGGAGTTCTATTGAAAAAGGGTATAAAATACCAGACAACCTACCTACAAATAGAGATGAAGTAGATGAATATGAATCCAATGCAAAATATTTGAGTGAAATTTTGAAAGGATTAGCATATTTAGTGTTTGTTAAATTCATGTAATGTAAGACAACCAAACATGCTTGGGAAGAATTAAAAATTTCTTATGGAGGACCTTCCAAAGTCAAAAAATACAAACTTCAAACATATAAAGGATAGTTCAAAAGTATAAATATGAAAGAAGAATAAAATATTGTAGAATATCTTCTAAGAGTAGATGAAATTATCAATGCTATTAAAGGTCTAGGAGGATAAATAAAGGAGAAAGAGGTAGTTGAAAAGTTACTAAAAACCCTACCAATAATATATAGCCCAAAAGTTTCTACTGTATAAGATCGATATGATCTTGAACTTTTTCCAGTGGATGAGCTACATGGGATTTTCACTGCCTATGAGATGAGAACGAAATAGAATGGACCATAATGAAAAGAGACAACATTTAAATCTAAAAAATAGTCAAAGAAATATAAAGATTTACCCAAGAACCAATCAGACAACTCATATGAAGAAGAAGCTATTTTCATAAAGAAACTTGAGAAAGGTACTGCCAAGTACAAAGAAAATCTACCACTCTGAGTGCTTTAGCTATGGAAGAATTGGAAATTGTTCCACAAAGTGTCCTTACCCAAAACAAGAAGATAGTGATGATGAAGAATCTTCCAGTCATAATAAATGTCAAAAGAGTAAAACTATATACAAGAATAAATTTAATAAAAAGAAGAAAAAATTCTATTCCATGGAAGACAGTGAAGTTGAAGAGATAAGTGAAAATGAATAAGTTATATTCATGGGAATAGAAACTCAAACTTTAGATGATGAATCAGATGTAGAAGGATATGTGGACCTAGATGCTAAACTCATAAGTGATATTGAGGAAATTTAAAAATGTAGAAGAAGGAACAAATATTTGAAAGAACAATTGTAAAAATACAAAGAAGACCATAAATCAAAAGAAGAGGAAGTCAAGACCCTCCAAGAAGAGTTACACAATTCAAAGATAATATTTGATGGTTAGCATGAAATAAGACGAGGGGTTAAAACAATAAGTTGATAACTTCAAGGGAGAAGTAAAGAGGCTAAAAGATCAGCAGACCATTACTATGAGAAGTTTAGAGAAAGCACTAAAACACAAGAATTTAAAAGACTTGATGCTGAAATTATTCAGCTTAGAAATAAGGATGATGAAGAGTCTATTAAATAAAAGTTTGAGAACATCTCAAAGATTCTAGATGACATCCTAAGTGGCCAAATACCATCAAGTGACAATGTTGGATTAGGATATAACAAGAAGAGTTATGTTGCTGCAATTATGTATCCAATTGGAAAGAAGGATAGTCATAAATGTGCTCCCTCCTCTCATAATAAAGATAGAACTAATATGATGCATATAAGACCAATGACAAGCATATATAATAATATTTTTATCATTTATGCTCTTGTAATAATTTGTACATATGGCTAGAGAATGTAAGTCGATAATTCCTACAGAAAAGAAGGCTACAATATAGTTTTAGAAACAAAGGAAGGGATGGAAGAAGATGGAAGTTGTGAAGAAAAAAGATCAAAGATTCCCCAAATATTAAAGAACATTCTATGGATATTGTCATTGTTTTCACAAGTTTGGTCACAATGTTGTTAATGGAAGAATCAAGAGAAAATATCAATGTTTGAAAATACAAATAAATAGAAGATCAGTGAGCAAGGTACCTCATGGAAAGATGTGGAGAATAAATTTAGATTACAAAGATTCAAAGGAAACAAAGATTCCAAGAATCATTGAAGTTTCCAAAGATGGTAGTGTTGTAGATAAGAATGAAATCCATTAGGATGAAAATAAATATGAATATGTAAAAGAATACATCGATGGATATGATGAAGAAGAATATAATGATGATGGTGGAGCTAATTTTTTTTTTTTTATAAATATCATGACCTAGAAGAACCATGAACTTAGCATTAGAAAGGATCATATACTTAGGGGGAGTTTGAGTACAAGAAGCAAACTATTGTTTAATGAACAAGCCTTACTATCAGTGGTGGAACGTAAGAACTTTGAAGAAGCCAACAAAGATGATTATTGTATCAAGGCCATGAATGAAGAGTTGGATAAAATTGAGAAGAATCAAACTTGGGAACATTTCCCAATACCTAAAAGCTAGAATATTGTAGGGACAAAATGGGTCGTAAAAAATAAGTTCAATGAATATGGTCAAGTGATAAGAAAGAAAGAAAGATTAGTGTGTAATTGATATGATCAAGTGGAAGGTATTGGCCTTGAATAAACCTTTGTCCATGTAGCAAGAATTGAAGCAATTAGAATGTTTTTGGAATATTCATGTTATACAAACTTCAAAGTATATCAAATGGATGTTAAGTATGCATTTTGAATGGGAAACTAGAAGATGAAGTATTTATTGAACAACCTAAAGGATTCCTCTTATAAAAACAATAGGACTGTGTTTGCAAACCGAAGAAGGAACTTTATGGTCTCAAACAAGTCCCAAGGGCATGGTTTTCAAGACTAGATAGCTACTTGAAGCAACAAGGATATAAAAGAAGGGACACTAATAGTAATCTCTACATAAAGTTTGAAGATAAGAATATAATCACTGTTATTATTTATGTGGATGATATTATATTTGGAAGTGATCTACAAATTCTAAGTGAAAATTTTTCCTCTTAAATGAAGAAGGAGTTTGAAATGTCAATGTTGGATGAATTAACATTCTTCTTGGGATTACAAGTTTCTCAATTAGGCAAAGGGATATTCATCACTCAAAGTAAGTACATTAAATACATGCTTAAAAATTTTAAGTTCGAAGATTCTAATCCTATTACTACACTTATAGTCATTGGTTGTAAGTTAAGTAAGGATGATGAGTCGCTGGAAGTAGATCTTACCATGTATAGAACTATGATAGGAATCCTTCTATATGTGATAACTACAAGAATGGATGTGATGAAATCTATAGGATTGGTTGCTAGATTCGAATCAGCTCCCAAAGAAACACATGTGACAACAGTGAAAAGAATTCTCATATATTTGAAAGGTACTATAGAGTATGGTTTATGGAACCCAAGAAGTCAAGACATAACTTTAAAGAATTCACTTATGCATATTGGGTAGGAAGTGCTGATGACCAAAAGAGTACCCATGGAGTAACATTCTACTTGGGAGACTGTTTGGTATCACGGATAAGCAAGAAACAATAATCTATTGCACTATCAACAACATAAGTTGAATACATTGTTGTTTCATCATGTTGTAGTCAAGTCATTTAAATGAAACATACATTTGATGACTTACTTGTAAATTATGAGCATTAAATAGTGATAAATTGTCACAATATCAATGCCATAAACATATAAAAAAACCCTGTTATGCACTCCAATACAAAGCACATCCCTATAAAATATCACTCTTTGAGGGATCAAGTATCATATAAGGTGGTGAAACTAGAATATGTTGATACAAGGGAACATATAGCTGATATCTTCACTAAGCCACTACCCAAAGAAGCATTTGAGCATCTTAGAAAAAAGTTGGGATTAATCTCCCCACAATAAATATAGAAAAGAGAAAAGAAAAAATCCATTATGTCAAGGTGATACATGTTGACAGGGGGATATGTCAAAAGGATACCTTTATAACTAATATCAAAGGGGGGAGAAAATTGAAGAGTTGTTTCCATCAGTTCCAAAGGGGGAGAATGTTGAGTATCGTTTCCATTGATGTAAAAAAAGTTCATTAATGACAAAGTAAATGACATGACATGTATGATGATGTGGCATGTGTGATGAGGTTGCAAAGTCATATGATAATGTTCTAGTGCTCTCATGAAGTCATTTTCACAATTTGACACCATTCTGTAAAAATATAGCAACTTCTTGAAACTCTTACTGAAACTCTGAAAATGGAGTAAGCATAGGAAAATCAAAGTTCATTAATAACAAAGGAACTGTTGGCATGGCATGTGGCATGTGTGACTATCTTGAAAAGTCATATGATGGTGTTATAGTCATGTCATGAATTCATTGTTACAATTTTACACCATTATGTAAAAGTATGGTAACTTGTTAAAACTCTTGCTAAAACTCTTAAATTTTGACTAGGTATAAATTCTTCCTAAGGGCCCTTTGTAAAATACATGCCATCTTTTGTATTTGATGAATTAAATGATTATGAGGATATAGACATATATATTGTTGTCTTGTGCATATTACCATATGTATGGTTTGTCAAGAGAGTCTTTGAAGGTGAAGTTATTAGTATGCCAAAAGTGCTTTCTAGCATGATTTGCATTGTTTCAATTCTGGTAAATCTGCCTAAGTTCTCTCAGTAAAATGTCCACCATATTTTGTAGGATAGTGATAAAAATTATATGAGACCAACAAGTTTTAGATGTTGATGTGTGCATCTGACCATGGTCTCATTTCCCCTAAAACATGTTTGAAGAAAATGTTATAGGTATTCCAAAATGAGGTTTCAGGCTGTTTTGGGAAATTTGATGAAAATTAAGTATTGAAAAATCGGTCCAAGTTTCCCTAGTAAAATGTCTGCCATATTTTGTAGGAAATTGATAAAAATAATTTGATACCATCAGGATGTATATTGTTGATTTATGCATCTGAGCATGGTCTTATTTATCCTAAAAGGTGCCTGAAGACAAAGTTGTAGGTTTTCCAAAACATGGTTTCAGGTTATTTTGCACCAATTCATGAAAAGACATGTTTTCATAATGAAGAGATGCACTGGTGAAAAGGTTTTGATGAAGGGACACAATGATGAAAAGACACAATGGTTCAAAGACATGATGAAAGAAGTACTTAAAAAAAAGTTCAAAGTGGAAGAAAGATGTCTCAATAATCCAGATCAATGTAACAACAAGAGAAGGAAAACACCAATGAAGTGAAGAATAAATAGTAACACAATTGAAGAAAAAAATAAAATTAAGGAGGTAGGGTGGTGCTAGGGCAGACTACAATGATGCAAGGGGGTTGTAGCCTCAATCTAGTAGTGGTTGGAGAACATGGTGTTGTATCATCCTTGTCTATTGGAGAAGGAATAAACTAGGGTGTTGTAGAATCCTTTAGTTGTAGCTGAAAAACTTGGGGATTGGTGTCTCAAGCAAGTTGTATATTGCAAAAATAGTTGTAAATATAATTTTGCAGTTATAGAAAATGTTTGTGGTTTTCTCAATTGGGATTCCACGATAATTTTTTTGTTCTGTGTATCTTGTTGATTCTATGTCTTAATGAATAAGTAAAAGCGGTTTTAATTTTTTTTGAAAGTTATCAATATTGATTCAACCCCCCTCTTAGTATTTTCCAATATTCCAACACGAAATATAGTATAATACTCTCTAGAGTGGAGTAGGGAAGAACTAGGTGGAATAACTAGTTACTCATGAGCATAATACAATGATAACTCTCTATGATATAACTCCATATTTGAATTAAAAATAGCAGTCCCAGATACATATCAATATAGTGGCCATGAATAGGAATAATAGACATATGTCATAAGTGGTCAGAACCACGTACAATACATAATAGAGTATGGTATCCACACTAAATAAAGACATCTGGTACATAACAAAGTACATTTATCTTATATGAGAACTGAAATCCCATAATTACTGTCGTGATCAAGGAAGTAGCATATATGAAATGGCACCATAATCTGAGGCCTTCTACACAAACCACTGATGGTACATGTCTCATCACATGAATAAATATGTTGGGGTCAAACATGATGTACCATCATATAATTACTAGTAATTGATGTATATCGTTAAAAGGCATGAGACATCCAACTGATAATGAAAGTGGGGGTCAAGGTACAAAGTGCATTTAGTTAAGTGTGAATAGATGTGTTAACATCAAACACTTGAAAAAATCCATGAATAAGGGGACGTTGATGTAGTCCAAAATATTTTGATGGTGAAAGAACCTACCATTGATGATAACAAGTCTTAGGAACTCAATCGACTCTAGATATTGAATCCAAAATAAATTATCTGAGGTTGATGGATTGGAATCCACTTGAAGGAGGAAATTAAGGTATTCCCCATCAACCAACATGAGGTACTCAGCAACGATGAATAATTTGGAATAAATCAGATGCATAGATGTACAGAATCAAGTAACCACGTGCGTCTCTCATGCATACTAGATGCAAGTAGAATGCAAAAGAGATCATCTTAATAGAATCCATTGATGAAAAAAAATGACAGAGGTGAGGAAACCGCCAATAGGGTCTAATGTAATCCAAGACATGACAAAAATACCTACGTGTGAATATATTTCTTGACGTTGAACACAAGGTAAACCACTCAATCAAATGATTCCCATGGCTCAGATCGAGGAAATGTCAACTTAATTGGATTTAAGACATCAGGATAGTGGTAGGGTGGCCCTCTACTCTAGGTCCATGGACAAGGGATCCTGTTTTAGGTCAATTGGAAACTAGGATTTTTCTTAGTAAGGAAATGTGAAAATTTTGCACATAGGGTTCAACTTTGCAAATTCCATGACTGTGAACGTATGGCTAGAGTTCCCAAATGGAAAATCCCTAAAATTTCTTGCATGACCCACTAGAACCCTGTTTTGATGCACAATTTCCATTCTATGTCCTGGGTAGGGATTCAACAAATGTCCTTGAATGCCTATAGGAGTTGGGATTCAACTTGCCATAGAATGATGACCATGGATTGAATCGATGAAACATTGACTCCGTTGGATTGAGGACATCAAAATAGTGCTAAG
Source organism: Pseudotsuga menziesii (assembly GCA_001517045.1). Classification (NCBI taxonomy): domain Eukaryota; kingdom Viridiplantae; phylum Streptophyta; class Pinopsida; order Pinales; family Pinaceae; genus Pseudotsuga; species Pseudotsuga menziesii. The sequence continues at coordinate 87,354 of LPNX010693171.1, forward strand.
GGTGGCCCTCTACTCTCGGTCCATGGGAAAGGGATCATGTTTTAGGTCAATTTTGGAAACTAGGGTTTTGCTCAGTAATGGAATGTGAAATTTTTACACATAGGGGTCAAGTTTTCAAATTACTTGACCATGAATGTGTGGCTAGAGTTCCCACATGGAACCTCCCTAAACACACTTGCATGACCCACAGGAACCCTGTTTTGATGCATGATTCCATTATATGCCCTGAGTAGGGATTCAACAGGTGTCCTTGAAAGCTTGTAGGAGGTGGGCTTCAATGTTCCATAGAATGATTAACATGGATCGGATCGATGAACCATCGAATCATTTGGATTTAGGACATATGAATAGTTCTAGGGGTGGCCCTATACTCTGGTTCCATGGACAATGGGCCTTGTTTTAGGTCAATTTTGGAATCTAGGGTTTTGCTCAATAAGGGAATGCAAAATTTTTGCACATGGGGGTCAACTTTGAAAATTCCTTGAATGTGAACATGTGGATAGAATTCCCACATGGAACCTACCTAACGTGCTTGCATGACCCATTAAAACCGCATTTTTATGCACGATTTCCATTCTATGCACTGGATAGGGATTGAATAGGTGTCTGTGAAAGCCTATAGGAGGTGGGCTTCAACGTGCCATAGAATGATGTCTATGGATCAGATTGATGAACCATCAAATCTGTTGGATTCAATACATATGGATAGTTCTAAGGGTGTCCCTCTACTTTGGCTCCATGGAGAAGGGATCCTGTTTTAGGTCAATTTTGGAAACTAGGGTTTTGCTTAGTAAGGGAATGCGAAATTTTTGCACTTAGAGGTCAAATTTGAAAATTCCTTAACTGTGAACATGTGGCTAGAGTTCCCACATGGAAAATCCATAAACACACTTTCATGAACCACCAGAACCCTATTTTGATGCACATTTTCCATTCTATGCCTCGGGTAGGGATTCAACAGGCGTCCCTGAAAGCCTATAGTAGGTGGGCTTCAACATGTCATAGAATGATGATCATGCCTCATATCTAGGAACCATAGAATCCATTGGATTCAATACATCTCGATAGTTCTAGGTGTGTCCCTGTAGTCTAGGTCCATGGACAAGGGATCCTCTTTTAGGTCAATTTTGGAAAATAGGGTTTTGCTTAGTAAGGGAATGTGAAATGTTTGCACATAGGGGTCAAATTTGGGAATTCCTCAACCGTGAATGTGTGGCTAGAGTTCCCACATGGAACATCCCTATACATGCTTGCATGACCCACCAAAAACCCATTTTGATGCACATATTCCATTATATGCTCCAGGTAGGGATTCAACCAGTGAACCTAAAATCATGTAGGAGGTGGGATTCAACGTGCCATAGAATGATGACCATGGATCAGATTGACTAAAAATTGGCTCCATTGGATTCATGACAACTGGATAATTATAGGGGTGTCCCTCTACTCTAGGTCTAAGAACAAGGGATCATGTTTTATCTCAATTTTCAAAACTAGGGTTTTGCTTAGTAAGGGAATGTGAAATTTTTGCACATTGGGGTAAAATTTACAAATTCCTTGACCATGAAAGTTTGGATATAGTTCCCACATGGAAATTTCCTAAACATGCTTGCATGACCCACCAGAACCCCATTTTGATGCACAATTTCCATTCTATGCCCCAGGCAGAGATTCAATAGGTGTCCCTAAAATCTTGTCATGAGGTGTTAAACATATATGATGATGGTTTGTGTTTGATCGACATCACATAGAAGAAAGGATACCCACAATAGGGTGTGATGCAGAATTGGAAAGAAGTATTAATTGATATCTATTTGAAGGTGAGTGTAGATCTTACCCTCTTGAAAAAATGATTGTTGAAAACTACTATTCCATGTGTAGATGTTGAGGATTTTGGTACTTGTTGTGAGATGTTTATATTGAATTATTTCCCCCCATTGTCAAGTAAGAAATATTCTTTGTTTGTGTTTTCATCAAGGAAAAAGGAGTTGTCAATCTCTGTGTGGAGGGGAATTAATCTTAGGATGTCATATCATTCATGAGACTAGAAATTTGAAAGAAGGTTGTTTCCATATTAATTTATCCTAGTCATCCAAGAGATGTGAGCATTTACATGATGAAATGCAGGAGGAAATGGCTAATGTAATGCAGAACATGAAGACCTGGCATAAGATCCGAGAAATCAGTTATGCACATGATTTAAATGTGGCATGAAGGAAGTACGAGCTAACAAAATCCCATGTGAACAGATGTAATATTAAACTCGAAATGAAACTAATAGGATGGATAAGAAAGATGATATGCTTTCAGAATATGAAATCTCGTCCAAATGGAAGGTCCTTATGGTACTAGAAATGAAACATAGGTGGTGACGTCTTGAAACACCAATCCCATGTTGCGATTGAAAACAACCCAACACCAAAGGGAATCCCTAAACATCATGCAACAACAACAAACTTGATTAATTCCAAGCAATAGAGGTGCATTCTAGAGAGACATCCAAATATACTAATCAAAAGTTGGTTTTGTGAGCATTGAACATGGACCCTAAGGAAGAGAAAAATGTGTCTAACAACTCAAGTTTCACATAAACCTAGCATTTTCCACTTTAACTAAAGGAAGAGTGTCAAGTGGAAAGTGGTTGTAAACCATCTCATTGTGAATATTATCCTACATTTTTTTTATGTAAAAGTCAAAAGGATATAATCCTTTCACATATACCTATATATTTAGCATTCTTCATATAAGACAATGTAGTGAGAAACTCTCCCTTGGATAATTCTCTATCTAAACTCTCCCTATCACCATAATAAACCTTTTAGGAGACAATTCCATTACATCATTAACCATGTAATGGAACACGTTTATGTTTAGAAACAAGTGTCCAACCTATTAAGCCTTATTACAAAATATATATATTCACACTACGAATGTTTCAAATATTACACCATAAACATAAATTTATAAACAAGATTTAGAATAGTACTTCTCCAATCAATTTAAACTATAATAAAATAAAACATAATTTTCATATCTTCCAAAGTTGTTCCTCGAGGTGATTCATCAAATGCCATGCACATTAACAAAATGATAAAATAATGTGCAGGATATACATAATGTGTAGGATATAATCATAACCATTATTTTGAATCAACCTTATACTTGGATACTTTTACGTTTGATGTGTATCCCATATATTCGTTAGATGAAAGACATCATGCCAAACACCAATTTCATTTATGCATACCACACATGTGCATCACTTATGTGTGTTAACTTCGTGCATCCTTTAAAATTTTGTTAGGTTGTTATGTGGGTAAGGTGGTTTTGTATTACAGTTAGTTGGATCAATTTCAAGCTATCTGTTGTGGTACCCCAAGCCATAGGAATTTCTCTATGTAACAGAATTGGAGACTCCGCTGGGAATCAATCCTTTCCAATATGCAATAGAAATCAAATATCTAACACTAAAGGATCAGACCTCGTACCTTATTCGAGACGGTTGAAGTAGATCCCCATTGAGCTTTCCAACTTCAGCTTTAATTGATAAATCACTTCCTCCACAACAAGTAAACAATACAAGCATACTATATATATTGGTGTTAGATATATTCTAGCATATATAATCAACAATGTATAAGCATTTGAAATCATCCATGGATAAAATATTCATTCAAACATACATTATTGGACAAGAAAAGATATTTCTATTAATATAAAATCAGAGATTACAATGGATACAACCTCTATCGGCATGTCTGTGAATCGGAGAAACTGAATCCCCCACTTGGGCTTCCACCACCTCAATCCTCCATCTCTCGATAGCAAGCTCACAAGCAAAAGGCAAGCTTGGGAAGAACACAAAAGTGCTCCAAGGGACACAGGGATGCAGACTCAAGCACAAGTTATGGCAACAATGGACTATAGTTTCTTTGCTCTCAATTCTCTCATATGCCTTCAATGTATCAAAGAGTTCCTTATACAACTTTTCAAAGGGGTAATGAAGGGTCGAATCCGAGTGATCTCAAGGCATATGGAAGGCTAGGAGTCAAGTGAGTCGGATCCATGTCGAGGAAAACTCCAAAAGGATTTGGATTTTGTACACATCCCGATGTATGTGGTTTTAGGGGTCAAACCCGCGTATATACGTGATTAGAGGTTTAAAAGTCGCGTATATGAATTTTCACATGTTTATAGTGATGGTCAAGGAAACATCAAAGGAAAAAAAATGGTCCAAGGGGTCTAAAGAGTCTGCAGAGGGATAGGGGAAGGCCATACAAGTGTGATTCACCTGAAGTGGTAAAATCAGCTATAACACTTATGTGTGACAACTTCGTGCATCCTTTAAAAATTTGTTAGATTGTTATGTGGGTAAGGTGGTTTTGTATTACAGTTATTTGGATTAGTTTCTTAGTTGTGTTGGGTGCTAATGTGTGTTAGGTATGTTCCATATTTGTTAAAATAATTTAACATTGTATATGCAATTGGATCGTGGTAAAAAAAATTCAATGTACATTTTTTGTCATTATGTAATATTGTAATTGTGCATTCTTCTCAAATTTATAACTAATATATCCATGCAATCGTCAAATCTATCAAAATTGGGAACATTACACATAGAAACACTCTTGGCCGCACATGTATAATCACACTTAAAAGACTAAACCATGAATATCTCAAGAGCCTTGATATGAAATATTTTTTATATCATGAAATTTATAATACAAAAATAGAAGGCCCTTATATGTCCTGTAAAATGTACATGTATCAAAAACATTATTGTTGTACATGCAAAAAAACATACATCTGTCCTACATTGTGCCCTTATACTCTAACTTCCTCTTGTACAAAAAAATACATATTTGTCCTCGACTAAAACATCAAAACTCTGTCCATGACCATTGTGCATCTATGGCGACTGCAAATCAATGACAATATTTCTTGACCAGGTAACTGAACTAGTATTGTCCAACAATAACAAAGTTTGAACATTTAAAATAGGACTCAATTGTACATAAAACAAACATTCAATGCATTCATCCAAGGTATAGATGCCTCTGGTGTCCTCCTCGTAGAGAGTCTCTCTGCAATGCTTCTTTGGGAATAAAACAAAAATGTCAATTATCTCAACAATTATCAACATGTACATGAATGAGAAAGTACTAGTCAATTATGTAAATAATGAATATATCAACCTTATACTCGAATACTTTTATGTTTGATGTGTATCCCATATATTCGTTAGATGAAAGACATCATGCCAAACACCAATTTCATTTATGCATACCACACATGTGCATCACTTATGTGTGTCAACTTCGTGCATCCTTTAAAAGTTTGTTAGGTTGTTATGTGGGTAAGGTGGTTTTGTATTACAGTTAGTTGGATCAGTTTCAAGCTATCCGTTGTGGTACCCCAAGCCATGGGAATTTCTCTCCGTAACAGAATTGGTGACTCCGTTGGGGATCAATCCTTTCCAATATGCAATAGAAATCAAATATCTAACACTAAAGGATCAGACCTCGTACCTTATTCCGGACGGTTGAAGTAGATCCCCGTTGAGCTTTCCAACTTCAGCTTGAATTGATAAATCACTTCCTCAACCACAAGTAAACAATACCAACATACTATATATATTGGTGTTAGATCTATTCTAGCATATATATACAACAATGTATAAGCATTTGAAATCATCCATGGATAAAATATTCATTCAAACATACATTATTGGACAGGAAAAGATATTTCTATTAATACAAAATCAGATATTACAATGGATACAACCTCTATCGGCACATCTGCGAATCGAAGAAACTGAATCCCCCACTTGAGCCTCCACCACCTCAATCCTCCATCTCTCGATAGCAAGCTCACAAGCAAAAGGAAAGCTTGGGAAGAACACAAAATTGCTCCAAGGGACAAAGGAATGCAAACTCAAGCACAAGTTTCGGCAACAATGGACTATAGTTTCTTTGCTCTCAATTCTCTCATATGCCTTCAATGTATCAAAGAGTTCCTTATATAGCTTTTCAAAGGGGTAATGAAGGGTCGAATCCGAGTGATCTCAAGGCATATGGAAGGTCAGGAGTCAAGTGAGTCAGATCCATGTCAAGGAAAAATACAAAAGGATTTGGATTTTGTACACATCCCGATGTACGTGGTTTTAGGGGTCAAACCCGTGTATATACACGATTAGAGGTTTAAAAGTCGCGTATATGAATTTTCACATGTTTATAGGGATGGTCAAGGAAACATCAAAGGAAAAAAAATGGTCCAAGGGGTCTAAAGAGTCCGCATAGGGACAGGGGAAGGCCATATAAGTGTGATTCACCTGGAGTGGTAAAATCATCTATAACACTTATGTGTGTCAACTTCGTGCATCCTTTAAAAGTTTGTTAGGTTGTTATGTGGGTAAGGTGGTTTTGTATTACAGTTAGTTGGATCAGTTTCTTAGTTGTGCTGGGTGCTTATGTGTGTTAGGTATGTTCCATCTTTGTGAAAATAATTTAACATTGTATATGCAATTGGATCGCAGTAAAAAAAAATTCAATGTACATTTTTTTTCATTATGTAATATTGTAATTGTGCATTCTTCTCAAATTTATAACTAATATATCCATGCAATCATGAAATCTATCAAAATTGGGAACATTACACATAGAAACATTGTTGGCCACACGTGTACAATCACACTTAAAAGACTAAACCATGAATATCTAAAGAGCCTTGATATGAAATATTTTTTATATCATGAAATTTATAATACAAAAATAGAAGGCCCTTATATGTCTTGTAAAATGTACATGTGTCAAAAACATCATTGTCGTACATGAAAAAAAAAGTACATTTGTCCTACACTGTGCCCTTATACTCTAACTTCCTCTTGTACAAAAAAATACATATTTGTCCTCGACCAAAACATCAAAACTCTGTCCATGACCATTGTGCATCTATGGCAACTGCAAATCAATGACAATATTTCTTGAGCAGGTAACTGAACTAGTATTGTCCAACAATAACAAAGTTTGAACATTTAAAATAGGACTGAATTGTACATAAAACAAACACTCAATGCATTCATCCAAGGTATAGATGCCTCTGGTGTCCTCCTCATAGAGAGTCTCTCTGCAATGCTTCTCTGCGAATAAAAAAAATATGTCAATTATCTCAACAATTATCAACATGTACATGAATGAGAAAGTACTAATCAATTATGTAAATAATGAATATCTCATCGAAAAAATTTGTTCCTGGGAATGAGACTGGGTTTCTTCAGTAGAAAGAGGAGTTGTAGGTTGAACATCAACCTTGGTCGTGTGCACTAATGGACCAAGGTGTGGCTACATTCACCAAATGATAATATATTTAGACATCATGCATTTCAATAGACAATACAAGTGAACTGTACAATTACAAATATTTAAGTAGATGTACCTCTATGTGACTTATCCCTATTGTATATGCAACATTGACTACACCATCAACAACCCCGCTAAGGTCCGACATGGATGACTCTACATCCAGATGTTGTAAACATGCAGAATAACATTATGAAAAACTAGTTGTAAAGTGAATTCAAAGCTAACCAACAATTTCCATTGGAAGTGTTTGCATTATTGTGGAATTAGTAGGTTGATCATCATGGACACCCTCTCTTTTTAAGGAATATGGTTGTCTAGTGTAGACAACATGCTTATCTATGTTTGGACTATAGGGAGATCCAAACCAAAGAGCTGGTGCAGGGATTTACGATGATGTCTGTAGTCATAATTGTTGATGTATTTGTAACTTTGGAATGTATTCACTTGTATATTTTATGTATTGTACCACGATGTTTATTTCAGGAAGCTTCTATAATGTAATTGAGTCATGTCATGCCCTGATGTTCCTATAGGGAGATTCAATAATGTAAACAATTCATGTAAATTCATTGAGGTCAACCCTCCATTGTAAGTTGGGGCAATAGTCCCCTCAATTGTGTTAAGGTTAACCCTCCTTGTTGATTGGAGGGCAAAGTCCCCACAATTGTGGGGCACTAGGGTTATTAGACTCTCCTCGAGATGTCGGCTCTAGTAAGTAACTGTTAAGTGGGTCTGACATGTTGAAGTGGAAATTAAGTGAATGAAAGAATATAAATAGAGAGTGAGTCTCTCTATTTATCACACACACACTCACTCATTGGGGCGCATGAGTGAGAGAGGAGAAGCTCTCTCAGTGTGAGATAGAGAACAAGTTGTGGAGATCATTTTTTCTGTTTTTGGGTTTTACTGCTGCCATTGGTGCTCATTCTATCTCTGAGGAAGTTGCGGGGTTGTCTCCTTTATGGTTTCCCCAAGGAAAATTCTTCGTGTCTCTTGTCTCTTGTGTTTATTTGTTGTGGATGTTATTCTCTGAGTTAAGGATCTTAACTTTAATGATAAAATTATAACATGGTATCAGAGCTAACCTGAGAAGAAGACATTGTGCAGTTACAGAAGCTATGGATTCTTACTTTTTGGGTCTCTCTCCACAATCCATCAGCAATAGTATGATAGGCTGACTCTTGATTGAAGGGTGCATCTTTCTGTCAAAGTGAAATTCGATTCCAAGCATTTTCAGTTTTTGGTGCGGGAAATTAGGGCTTCTTACAAAAGAGGAATTTTTGAGTAATCCTGACATAGGATTTATATCCTCATCAAAATCAAAGTTTAGAGACCTGGGTCGATATATTTGGTTGGGTGAAACTCCAGGAAAGTCAAACCCTAGTTTGACCCCAAGCTAGAAAAACCCTAAATACTAAAACTAATACTTTTTGGTAAATTCACTATATCTCAGGATTAGAGAAGGCTCAGAAACTTTCATAGGCTAAATATACAATCCCAATTTACACTGTGTCCAAAATTTAGCCTTAGATTCACTATGTTATAGGAGATATGATCCCTTCAAGTTAGGGTTCTAGCCTCTTCTAGGATTCAACCCTAAATAGGACACCTGGGGAGAATTGCTATATCTCAATATACAAAGGTCCAAATGAAATTTCTGAAGCTATTACAAGAGGCACACAGACTGTAATTTCTATGGTCTAAGTTTTAGATCCAGAAGATGAAACAGTGACACGTGGAATTCCATACAACTTCGTTATGTTGAATAGTCCTGAAACAGGTCACCTTGGTAAAACGATCATAAGTTCGAATTTATGAAACCAATTCTAATGAAACCTATAGTGTTGGAACAGGGACATGTGAGGATACCTTAATACAATGTTTCATACATAGAGGAGCCGTAATTTGGGAGATACCTTAGAAATAGTATCAGGCATTTCTGCAGAAGAAATTGGAAAACTAGGGCTTCCTATTCCGGGAGCTTCCCTCCACTATTTTCAAAAAAGGAGTACATTGGATAGCTCACCTTGAAGAGGTATATATTTCTGTCCTATCAGATCTAAAAGATTTCAATTTTTCAAAATTAGGGTTTCTCTAACAAACCCTAGACCAGACAACTCCAGAACCAGGACGGACATCTCAAATCGGTAAGATCTAATCTTTTGCTATTTTCATTTGAGGTTCTCATTTCAAAGTGATCTATCACATTAGCTTGATGATAAGCTTGGTGAAGTTGACAAATTCCAAGCATGGAAGTTTATGATCTCTATGAAGAAAATGAATTGGACACCTACATGAGTAGAGAGGTTCCAGTTCCAGAGGGAAACGAGGCTCAAAACCTTATAGAAGACTAACTTGGTCAAGGCCATGAAGATCATTGCTGATTCAATAATGGATCATCTTACACCACAAGTGTCTTCCCTAAAGACACCAAAAAATATGTTTGATTCGTTAACCAAGCTATTTGAAGGGAAGAACATAAATTGAAATATGACCTTAAGAAACCAATTAACGAATGTGAAGACATAGAATGAAGGGACCATACAGTCATACTGCACAAGGGTCTCTCAAATCAAAGAACAACTTGCAGTGGTAGAAGAAGAAGTGGAGAATGCAGAAGTTGTGATAACCACCTTGAATGGCCTCCCAGGATCATGGGATTCATTCATTCAAGGAATGTGTGCCTAAAGGAAGTGATTACTTTCAATAGACTCTGAAAAGAGCGCACATAAGAAAAAGAAGCTCGATTCATAATAAGAAAAGAGACGATGGGAGCAACTGAAGATCAAGCCCTCACCATCCAAAGAATATCCCTCAAGTGATGAGGAAATACGAAGGACTCAAATCTTGAAGAACCTCTTATCCATCTTAGAATTTGTATAAGAAATGATGATGTCATGAATGAAGAAGATGATGAAGCAGAAGGCTCAAGAAGGAGTCTACCCACAAAACAAATAAAGATAAGTATTCAATTGTCATTTCATGATATTGTTTTTGTTATGCATTTGTTTATATTCACTTGATGTATTATGCATGATAGAATGTTTGCATTAATGACAATATACTAATAATATGCATGTGATGGATAAGTAACTCATGGTTCTATACAAGTCTCCATTGCTACTTGTCTAGAATGAAACCTCTTTGTTGACATATTGGATTAGTGCACAATCTCAATGTTGTCCTGGTAGAGATGGAAGGGATCCAGAAATTTTCCGTGAGATATGGATGAATGTTGTATTGGCTAAAATAGTTGCATAATCATATATCTTGATGCAAAAGAATTTTTCATTATGAATATTCCTTATGAAATGTTTCTAACCATATAACTAATGCATTTGACTTGTAGGAAAGATCGCGTAAAATTGCCTACAAGCAAAGAAGGATGAGACTTGTTCTGAAGAACAAGTCACGACAGTTCAAGATGAAGAATAATATGACAAATGCAGTGACATCATTGATGCAGAACCTTCCAGCTATGAAGAAGTAGCTAAGAAGAAAGGGAAGACCAGTTCAAGAAGAATGATGTCTAGGATGCAGCATCGATACGTGAAGGGAATTTTTTAGTTCCATCATACAGTAGATAGAAACATCGTGGGATACCATGCAAGATTCGTAGCATGAGGCTTCTCACAAAAAGAAGGCATAGACTACAAAGAGACATTTGCATCCAGTGGTAGTTGAGACATGTGATAGACATACTCATGTGTGAAAATTAAAGAAGGCCTTGTACGAGCTCAAAAGAAACCCATGGGATAATACATACATGAGGAGATTGAAAAATATGACAAGCACATAGACGGGTGTGAGAATAAATTTTGAAAAAGTTCAAGATAGAGGATCTTGGTATCCAGTGGTCCTAGATGGATACATAGAATATTAGTAGCAGAGGAAGCTACTTGTCACTCCAGTACAGAATGTTTCAGTGCATAGAGTACGAAAGATAGAGGGAGAATGATGCTCCACTTCAAAGGGAGTGACTGCAGAAGATCCTAAGGTTGGACATGGTACGACAAGATGGATAGCTTATTGATGACTCTAGTCCTTACTGAGAGTAAAGCAGATTTGAACCTTTTCTTCAAGGTTGAAGGCAGAATACCAGTAATGATCCTGTTATATGTCAATGACTTGTTCCTGACAGAAAAGAGGAAATCATTAAAGTTGCAAGAAGGAGACTTGCTACCGAGTTTGAGATGAAGGACTTGGGGATGATGCACTACATTCTAGGCATGGAGGTGAGGAGAAGGGAAGTATGCAGTAGAGATCCTGAAGAGGTTCAGGATGATGGACTGGATGACCACATCTATGGCATCGAACCTGAAGCTATTGCATGTTGATTCATCAGAGTCGGTTGATGCCATGATGTATCGTCAGATGATTTGTTCCTTGATGTACCTGATGAATACTAGACCAGATATTTGCTTTGCTATGAACACGTTGAGATTTGTTCACACGATGATTGCAAAGCATGCATTGAGGTACCTAGAGGGTACATTTGAGTATGGGATCAAGTATGATATGAATAAGAATATTAACCTAGAGGGTCATGTGGATTTGTATTGGGCAGGCAGTGCCATTGATAGGAAGATTACTTTGAGGTGCTACTTCAGTATGAGATCAGGTGTGATCTCTTGGTTTGGTAGGATGGAATCCTGCATGGTGCTAAGTACAACTGAGGAAAAAGATGTTGCCACTTGCTATTTGGGAGGTAGTATGTTTCTTTTGAAAACTACCATTTGATTTGATTGATCTGACTTGCATTTTGGTATGATGTAGAGAGGAGCAGTGAAGCTCCAATTTGGGATCTAGATCAAGATCTCTCAAAAGAGGGAGTTCTAGCATATTCGGTGAGACAGGTTGTCTGAGAATAAATCCTAGCGAAGCTCGTAGCTGCTCAGACGTAATCAGTCCTATAGGTTGTCCTAGGATGTAATAGGTCTTGGAGAAACTCGCAGGTTATCCTTGGACGTAATCAGCCCTGGTGTGATTCTATGCTAGAAATGGATAGAGTGAAGTTTGTGTACTTCAGGGAGAAGCTTGGTGTTCTCTAGGTCAAGGAAGTGATGAGTCTGTGTGTGTTTTTGACATGGTGAGAGGATTGGTTTCTTCCATGGTCAGATGTAAGTGTTGTTCCTTTCTGACATGGTGAGAGGATTGGTTCCTTCCATTGTCAGATGTATGTGATGATCCCACATCCAGCATGAAAAAGGGATGGCTCTATGAAGAAACATCCAGCATGAAAAAGGACTAGCTCTGTGTAGATCCCACATCCAACATGAAAAAGGGCTCGCTCTGTGAAGACACATCTAGTATGAAAAAGGACTAGCTCTATGTAGATCCCACATCTAGCATGAAAAAGGGCTCGCTCTGTGAAGACACATTTAGTATGAAAAAGGACTGGCTCTGTGTAGATCCCACATCTAGTATGAAAAAAGACTAGCTCTATGAAGACGCATATAGTATGAAAAAGCACTAGCTCTGTGTATATCCCACATCTAGTATGAAAAAGGACTAGCTCTGTGATGACACATACAGTATGAAAAAGAACTAACTCTATGTAGATCCCACATCTAGTATGAAGAAGGACTAGCTCTGTGATGACACATCTAGTATGAAAAAGGACTAGCTCTATGATGACACATCCAGTATTAAAAAGGACTGGCTCTGTGTTGGTGCCACATCGAGCATGAAAAAGGGTTGGCTCTATGATGATACATCCAGTATGAAAAAGGATACGCTCTGTAGATGTGCATCCAATATGAAAAAGGGCTGGCTCTGTAGAACTTCCTGTGATGAGAAGAATTAAGAGATAGCACCATTTAATTGAGATAGCGGAAGCAATAATGATGATGATGATCTAGTGACAATCAAGACTTAATGATGATCCAGTGATGCTCCAGATCAAGTAATGATCCATACTTGATGAAGATGACGTGACAATGAATATGACTTGACAATGAAGATGACTTGAAGATGAAGATGACTTGAAGATGAAGATGACTTAATGATGATCCAGACGATACAGAGAAGAAGGCTTATGATGATAAATTGTGTCAAGAGAATACCTTCCTAGTTAAGATGGAGTGTTGATGTATTTGTAACTTTGGAATGTATTCACTTGTATATTTTATGTATTGTACCCCATTGTTTATTCCAGGAAGTATATGTAATGTAATTGAGTCATGTCATGCCTCGATGTTCCTATTGGGAGATTCAATAATGTAAACAAGTCATGTAAAGTCATTGAGGTTAACCCTCCATTGTAAGTCATGGAAATAGTCCCCTCAATTGTGTGAAGGTTAACCCTCCTTGTTGATCGGAGGGAAAAGTCCCCATAGTTGTGGGGCACTAGGATTATCAGACTCTCCTAGAGATGTCAGCTCTAGTAAGTAATTGTTAAGTGGGGCCGACATGTTGAAGTGGACATTAAGTGAATGAAAGAATATAAATATAGAGTGAGTCTCTCTATTTATCACACACACACTCACTCATTTAGGTGCATGAGCGAAAGAGGAGAAGCTCTCTCAGTGAGAGAGAGAGAACAAGCTATGGAGATCATCTTTCTATTTTTTGGATTTTACTACTGCCATTGGTGCTCATTCTATCTTTGAGGAAGTTGCGGGGTTTTCTCCTTTATTGTTTCCCTAAGGAAAATTCTTTGTGTATCTTGTCTCTTGTGTTTATTGTTGCGCATGTTATTCTCTCAATTAAAGATCCTCAAATAATGCTAGCTTGAATGATAAAATTATGACAATAAAGTGTTACCATAGTTAGACATGGACTTGAATGGATGGAATAACATGTACTCAAAAACTAACATGTTGTAATATACTTACCGCTTCTTGGGACATATCTCCCCAATGGGAGGGACCGTTGGTAACAGTTTATTTCCCCTCTATAGATCTCGATAGCATATGCAAGTTTAAAAATTATAAATATTATCAATATACAAAGGAGTGTACAGTAATAAAATTAAATAATTTGAACAAGATTTAGTAATTAACCATGTACTTACATTCTTGAGGTAATCATAAATTCCACCTGGGAGTAATTCACCGAGATCAATGTTTCCAGCATCTGGTTCAAACTGGGGTTCCTGCAACTTTAAAAATTGTAAATATTAGACCAGTTAACAAATTAATCAAGCCTAACACATGTATTAACAAAATTACACATGCAGAAATATTACCTCATTGTTGGTTGTTTGGGCTTCTGATACAACCGCACTAGGTGCACTGGCACCCCCCCTCAGAGGCATCACGATCCTGCAAGAGTAAAAATTGCATATATTACAAATCTTTTAATCTATATGCAATATGGAAAAATTTAAAATTGAACAATAATAGAGTTTTAAAAATGTCCTTACCTGACCATTGTCATCGTAGAGGTACCATGTGTTGGTCCAGGATGATAACATGATTGATCACATGTTGTGCACATGTATGCCTTGCTCTAGGGCACATGGACTGTCTATCAATCCCCACCAATAAATGGTCCTCTACCACCAAAATTTGGTGGTTGTACCCCACCAGAGGAAGAGGGCCTTGCTTGGTCAATAATTGTTGTGTGTCGAGACAACATATCATATAGAGTAAGAAATGCATCTTATGTTTGGGTAACCATATCATGTGCAAGAGGGATTTTTGGTCTCAGTAGATGGGCATGGGGTGGAGGTATATATTGATTGGCATCTCTATCCCTAGAATTGGGTCGTATTTGGGGCATCCCCTTACCAACGCCTTGGAACCCCAACATGTAAAAATAGTTGACATGTTTTTCCATCACAAACTCTGCATACAGCTTTTGGAGGGAGTACAATGGTACTTCCCTGTTGTTGTGCAAGGGAATATCAAAAACCATGTACCATCTATCCATTCAATGGTCTCTGTTAGGATTATTAATCCTCCCTTGACCATACTTCCTATTATATTATTTTAGCCTAACTAAGGAATCTTAATTAATTATCTAAGTCCACTAGTACCATTGTGTCCACATGGCCTAATGGGGCCACATGTGTCAGTTACTAGAGTGTGGGGAACACTACTAGAGGCTGTCTTCCACTGAATGCATTTGCATGCATCAGATTAGGCACCTCCTAGGCCAATACATACATTTTAGGAGCCACTGGGAATCTCGGCACCAACCTCCTTTAATTAGTTGGAGCTGGAACTAGTTAAGCTTAGTTTATTTCCAGTTACATTCAGTTAGTGCTAGTCATGCATGGATGCATGTGGATTAGGCACCTTTTATCACCTACCACTTTAGTTAGACTTAGTTAACTGTTTATTACTGATTGTATGAGTTGTTTAGATATCTGGAGTTAACCAATTGGACTCCGATATTGATTGAGACATCATGAGTTAGCTAGTCAGTTAGGTACACTCACATCTAGTGGGGAGTTTCAAATTCATCCCAATTGATTCCAATTATTTTCCTATGTAAACTATTGTAACACTGGGCTTAATTAATGACAATGATAATGTAATTACCTAAGCTATACTCACATGTTTCCTATGTGGTTTGATTTTTTCAGTGTGTATCTTCATTCTCCTTTTACTACATCAATAATATTGGACTCATTGCTTGATGATCTAAATGGAACAATAATTTTAACATGGTATCAGATCCTTCTTAGGCATGATTCATGTTTGTCTCTCTCCATTGAAAATTAGAAGCAGCTGGGTTTCCATAGAAGTCCTCAATAATGATTTGCTTCCTCTGAATTTATTCAGAGTGGCGGTGTGGGTGTGACAGACCCTAAAAAAGTGTTCATGTCGAGAGGAAAATCATGATTCTAACATAGTTCAAATGTTTTTGTTTTTGTAGTGATATTTTACAAGTTCAACTTCATATGGATTCAATATTATCAGTTCCTCCTCTTACTCCATCCACAAGATATTCAGAATGGAAGTTGAAGATGATTGCATCTCTAAGGAGACAAGGACTATATGAGGTATCTATTTGACTTGGTAAATAGTCTTATGAATATTAGAATGACTATATAAATGATGGTGATAGATATGTTGGAGTAATATGTGGGACTTTTTCTTCAATCTTTCGCTACCGTATTGATTCTATAGAATACCCAAAGGATCCATGGATAGAATTGGATAGAACCTTTGGGAAGCACAATGAGGATTATTATAGAAATTTGGAGAGAAAATTCAGAACCACAAGAGTTCTTTATTCAAAAGTATCGACCTTTACTCTCTCTGATGAAGCTGTTCAAGATGAAGAAGAAGCATAATCTTCCTCATAGTTAATTCAAATTGAAGAAAGTTTCCTTGGAGTGACTCCTTCTCCTGTTTCTCTAGAATTGTATGAGATATCTGATATCTCATCTCCTCACATGGCTTCTCCAGAAGACAACATTCAAATCCCTATTTTTGAAGAAAATCTCTCCTTCATTATATGCAAAAATTCTCCAGTGATTCTTCTATTATAAATTGTGTGTATAATTTACCGGTGATTTCTCCAGGAAAGAGAGAGGAATTTGGTTTCTCTGTCTCTAATGATGTTGTTGGTGTGCATATAAGTAATCCTTTAGATATTTTCGAAATAATATCATATTTTAGGAGTGATCCATTCACTCTCATTGATCTAGATCTTCCAACAAATTCCTACATGGTTGCATGCATCGATACTCAAGGTTTTGAAGAAGGAGAAAACTATTTGTTATCACTAAAGTTGACTCTTGACTACAAAAGAGACAATATTAGAGAAATATTCATGATGTGTAAAGGATAGTTGGGAATGGAAGTTTATAAACAGACAAACATTTAAGAGATCAAGCATGGAATGTATCAGTAGAGAATGGATATTAATAAGGCATAGTTATGAGCATAACTTTGTGAAAGGCATGAATAAAATTCTACATCAAGTATTAAAGATATTTGCATACTAATCAAGAGAATATTGCCATGGATTAATAACACCACATACAGGAAATAATAATGATAATACACAATTCAGTTATTAAAGAAAAATAGGCTCATATGATCACAATCATTTCAAAATAACAATATCATGTTTAAGAAGAAAATATATATATGCATACACACCCATGCCTCAGCCCTAGGCTAGAAATCTACCCCCCTTTTCAATTTCTAATCCTTCCTTTTATAATATTACATTACCATTTTTAAGGATTGAACAATCCTCTCCCAAAATATGTTCTGTTGCAAAAATAAAGACAATCTTGAGCTCCCTAGAAGGAAATCTGGAGAAGATAGCTCAACTGTCAGCTATTAATACCAAGTGTCCCTTTAGCAAATATTTGACTATCACCTCATCACCGATCACCCTCAAAATCTGTAACTGGAAAGAAATGTGGAACTAAATGTTTGAAGAACTCATTCTAATTCTCTATCTCGCAATACTCTGCCATTTCAAACTCAACATCTGGCTGAAGTATTTGATGTGGATGCACCAATATTTTATGGAAGCATAGTTGTAAAGCTTCCTATAATTTTAGCAATCTCAAACTTTCAATCTTGTTTCCAACATACTCTAGACACATTGCTAGGTGTGTGTGAGTGGTCGAATGCCACCTTAACACAGGACATCAGAAATCACTGAGTCAAATCAAACACGATACCAACAATGGAAGCCACCAGAATAAAGACCCGCTATCTCAATCTTTGAACATTTAGCATTTTTTCATTACATAAGTATTCAGCGGAGCTATCAATATTTAAACAACAAATGTGATATGATTTTTTAAACATTGATCTCCCTCGACATCACTGAACATTCCACCTATCGACATTTCTTTATGGAAGTTGGACAGAGTATTTTTATTGGTAACATCAATAAGTTCATCATCACATTGGCCTCACCTATATGCAACAATTTCCAGAATTTGATCTCTTTTCTCACATTCAACAAGTGGTTATATAGAAAGGAGAAAACAAACTGACAAAATAAGACCTTTAATGAAATCCTGTAGACAATCATCATCAAGTAGTTAGCCAACAACTAAATGAGCATTGCTTGGATTGAGTTTGTGGACATAGCCTTCAATGTACCATAGCATGTTGTTTGAATACAGGTAGTAAATAAGATCTAGTACAAAACCAAATTGGTCGCAAACATTTATTAGGAGACGGGAATATGGAAGTTTTGCTTCCATCAAGAAATTATTTGTCTTCTCTGCATCATAAGTTTGACTTTCTCGTTACACACTTAACCCCTTTGATTTGACCAGTTTTAGCTGCTGCTCTAATGCATTTAAAGTGAATATCAAGGTCTTCACTGGAGCTCAAATATGAACCTAAAGAAAAATAGAGTCCTTCATATGAATTGAACTGCTAAAAGAATTTGATAAAATAGGTGGAACAGATCTTGTGACAACACTGTGCATCTACCATCTAGATGGAGCACACTCCTAGATTTGATATGAACCTATTTGGATCTGATATGATCTTATTTGGATCTAATATGATATTACTTGGTTCTAGGATTCAATAGTTTTCAATACTGCTTGTATTTGTTGTCATCAATTTTTGTGTGAAGAATTAAGTACCAAATATCTCTTTCAAAATTTATGCTGGGGATTTTATGTCAGTTTTATCTCATGAGTTTGCTGATATTATATTTTGTAAATATTTGGATATTTTCGAAATAATGTCAAATTGTAGGAGTGATCCATTGACTCTCATTGATCTTGAGGTTCTAGCAAATTCCTACATGATTACATGCACCACAATAGAGGAAATTTCAGCTCAAAATGGGCCTACTAAGGAAAATTAATAAAATAATAGTTAAAATAATAAAATAATATTTATTAATTTTGGAGGAAGAAAAGAAAAAACTACTTTTTTGTTTGTATTATCAACATATCTCCCTATGTTTTTACTCAAATTTTTATTGGGAGAGCTTGTTGGATGCAGAAATAAATTCCACATCCAACGAGTACCCACCAAGCATACTTTTGACAGACCTTGCTTCCCCAAAACCAAGAAATACTTGAAAAAATGTGATGATGATGTTATCATCACATTTTTTCAGTTATTTCTTGTTTTTGGGCTAGAGTGGTCCTTTAAAAGTATGCCAAGTGGGTACTCGTTGGATGCAGAATTTAATAACGCATCCAACGAGCTCCCCCAATCAAAATTTGAGGAAAAACACAGGGAGATATGTCAAAAATACGAACAAAAAATAGTTTTTTTTATGATACCTATCCCCAAATTTATATTAAAAAATTGTTTAATACCTGTACTGTATTTCAAATTTAAAGAAATTTCATTGGATAACACATGATGACATGGTATTTGAATTACAGTTAAAAGGCCCATTTTAGGTTGAAATTTCCTCTAATGATTTTCAGAATTTTGAAGAAGGACAAAATTGTGCATCTACCTTTTCGATGGAGAAAACTCTTGGTCTGATATGATATTATTTTTTCCAGGTTTTAAGTTTCAATAGCTTTCAGTAATGCTTGTAGCTTCTCTCATCAATTTTGGTGTGAAAAATCAAGTACCACAAGTCTCCAAAATTTCTGTTGGGGATTTGATTTCATTCCGCACTTTGGGATCTGATATGGAATTATTTGGATATGATATGATCTTATTTGGATCTGATATGATATTATTTGGTTCAATTTTTAAGTTCCAAGAGCCTTCAATCATGCTTGTAGATGGTTTCATCAATTTTGGTGTGACAAATCAAGTACCGCAAGTCTGCTTCAAACTTGTTGTTGGGGATTTGATGTTAGATTCCTCTTATGAGTTTGATGATATTTTATTTTGTGATTAATTGATTATTTATGAAGATATATCAGATTATGGAGCTCAAGCATTCACTCTCCATAGTCCTAGGGCTTCTATACCTATCTATTGGATCATAGAATCATCTCCTCATAGAACTAGTGTTATCTCCTAAATAAATTAGTCTTCACTAGGTCAAACTTAGAAAATTTATTTTTTGCATAGTGATTAAGATTTCAGTGTACATTATGAAATATTTGTGTGTCTAATAAAGTTGGAACTCCTTGTGCTATATTTTTTCATAAAAATCAAAGTTTAACTTTCGGTGGCTTAGGTGAACGTCTCAATGGTTCATTAGCCACTGAAAACCCCAGCTTTCGGCAGCTTAAAAGTTTGATATAGGAATAAATTAACCACTGAAAGCTCATTGACTCCATTTTTTATAAAATTTTGAAGAAAAGCTTTCGGTGGCTTAGGAAAACTTCTCAACAGTTCATTAGCCACCAAAAAGCCTAGCTTTCAGCAGCTAAAAATAGGATCCAAGATTACCTTAACCACTGAAATCTCCCAAAGAAGAAAAAAGTTAGTGCATCCATCAAAATAAACCACTGTCAGCATGAGGAGTGCCACTATAGAGCACTTAACCATTGAAAAGACTGGGATTGTGAAAAATCATGAGCTGGTAAAGAAGAGGTCATTATGAAACTGAAGTGATTGATAAAAGACCCAAACCATAGCTACCCTCCACCTGTTCCGTGACAGTAGCCAAGCCACCACAAAGCATTAAGTCCCAATTAAAATGATCACTACACTGGTCATCTCACAGTTCTCATCAGAACTTACTGTCCCCCTAATCAAGTACCAATCACTGATCAACCCCTCAAAATCAACACCCTCTACTCAGTCCACTCCACATTTTCATGCATGCATCCTCACTGATCCAAGCCCTATTTGAAACCAGCATGATAATCTCCTTCCTAGAGTTTGAATTTTAATTTTTGTAGTTACAAAAAGAGTAGTCCAGAGATGAAGAAAGGAGGAGGACCTACCCTCAGACAGGAATTGGGGGACATTGGCTATCTCGAGTCACACCCAGAGGTATGCCAATTCTTCAAAGATGCAAGTTGTTATAGGTTCTATGAGAAAATTCAGGGATCCCAGCAACAAGTGGCAGAAGCCTTTTCTCTCTCTTTTGATGGCTCGAAGGCATTGATAGGTAGAGAAGAGTTCCAGGTTGATGAGGCCCTAATAGCAGAAGTAGCAGAAATCCCAAGGGCTGGGGAGAAATGGTTTTAAACCACCATCATGAAGGATGTGGAATTCAAGTCTTACTTGAACCTGAACACAAGAATGTGGTATGGAAGAAAAGCATCCCTTCAGCTTGGCTTGAGGAGAAGTGGCAGCAGTTGTTGAAAGCAATCCTGGTTTATATAACTTGTGAAGGCACGTATAACAGGGTGATGATATACCACTTTAAATTGATGAACCATTTCACTGGTAGGAGCCCACTAAACCTTCCTTTATACCTACACAAGAGCTTGACCAAGATGGCCCATCAGGTCAAATCCCATCCCACCAAAATTGTAGGCAGGTTATCCGATCATGGCCTGATAAAACTCATTGTCAAAGAACTGCTGCAAAGAAGAAACATAACATGGACATACTTCTTATTTTGGAATGAGTTTGAAACAGGCTTACAGCCAGAAGAAAAATGGAAGTCTCCTTCAAAGAAGTCCACCACTCCTAGGAGTGGTAAGAGGTAGAGGAGGGATATCTCTCCAGTGGAAGTGGATCAGGCCTCTCCAACTTCTAAGACCAACAAAGCCAAGAGAAATCTGAATTTCAGTGGAAAGGAGGAGGAGGCTTTAGCACAAGGTAAAAATATTCTCAACCTACCTTACTCAGACTCTGAAGAAGAAGAGGAGTAGGAAGTTGACCTAACAAAGTAGGTTGCAGCAGAACATGAGGATTTTCCCTCACCTACACCAACGGAGGGTCAAGATGAACCAATGGCAAAGGATTCCTCTAGCAAACCTAGGTCCCAGAGAATCAACCAACTATTAGGGCAAGTATATGAACTAGACATCTTATACAGAGAAATCAAAAGAACTAATGAAAAATTAACCAAGAAAAATACTGAATTGCATAATTCTCTTCTAGAAATGAGAGGGATGTATATCCTGCCGCAAAAAAGAAATATGAGATTAATGAAGGAAAACTCTAGGATCTACACGATGATCAGAATGTGGAGGTTGCAGGTGAAGGATTGAAACCCTAAAACACACTTTGCACTGGAAACCCTAGCAGAGGTGGCAATAAGCCTTCAGGATCCAGAGGCATCCTATAATGTTGTTGCTATTCCAAACCCTAGGCAGGTGGAAGAAGTACCAGAAGGACAGAAGTGAAGCTGTAAAAGGTTGATTAAAGGAATAATTAAATTTTACAGAAACAGAGCTTTTAGTGTCTTAGGAGAATGAAACAGTTGTTCATTATCCACCGAAAGTAGAGATTTCGGCAGCTTACAGACCCATAATTTTGTTTTCTTAGCCACCGAAAGCACAGAACGATGCAGAAAGACATGCTTCCACATGGAACCAATTTTGATTGATCCAAACACCTTAGGGATGAGTTATGGATTTCAATATTAATTAAAGGCACCTTTAGATTGGGTCTATTGCAGTTTTGAAGGTTCCAGCGAGGTGAAATGGGTCACAAACCCTCCTACTTTTGACAAACCGTTACTTATCTATTAGATAACAGGGCCTAGTTTTACTTCAGTGATCACTGTAGTTATTAAAAAGTTCAAGGAGTGAACAAGTATTAGATTTAGGTATATTAGCACTTAAGTTAGGGTTTTTGACCTATTTTTTGCAAAAAGCAATTATGTTATCTATTTTTAGTAAATTCAACCCAACTTTTCAGGATCTGAAATAAATTTTGTAAAGGCTATAAAGCTTGTGACTAATGTTGAAGCAAGGGTTCGACTTTGGAGAGTTTTAGACCCTTAGTTTTATCAAGTTTCTCATGTTATTCATCATTTAATATAATCTCTTTTTCCATTATATGTTCAGGTTCGATCTCTTTTCTATTTTGTACTTGTGCTTGGATGTCTGATTCAGGTTTATTCTTTTTGTATAATACCAGATAGATGTCATCTTATATCTGTGTTGATGAGTTGAAATGCAAGTATCTTTCCTTGTTATGATTAGCCATTCATATGTGATTTCTTTATATATGAATCTTTCAGCATAGTGAGTTCTTCATTTATTCACATTCTTATCAACCCTCTGAACATTGATAGTTATAAGCCTTATCTATTTGATTGAGTTTTATGCATGTCATGAGTGAGTGAGGTATTATAGGTCATCTAAATTGATCCATTTAGTAAACCATTGAATAAAAATTGAAGTTACCAGGCATCCTCGAGCTACAACCTCGAGGAGTTTCCTAGAGAGCTAACAAATTGGCTCCATTGTCGTGGAGAGGAGATTGAAGCTCAGCTTCCTTGGGGACGCCATAGATCCTAATTTGATTATAGACAAAGTCTAGACACTATTTTGGTTGTAATCATCTATCTGGAAACTCCATTGGAATAAGGTGGCTTCAAGAAGACCAAGTACCAGAGAAAACCGTCAAGGGCCACCAGTAACACATGTTTCAGATCCATAAGAGATTTTAAGAAGAGAAAGGGCTTCACTAAGGTAGACCTACATAGCTACAAGAGGAGCTACATCAGGTATTTCAAGAGATATTTCTGTTGTTATATCAAATAAACCTCCATTTCAATATTCTTCTGCTAAAACATCTAATTCTCAGAAATTTATAAGTACATCAGAAAATTTTAGGGTTGAGGAATCTTCAAGCACTACTGCTTGTGTAGATCCAATCCCTAGAAACTCCACTGAGATAAATATACCACTACCCACACCAGTAGTATCTCCTTCTTCCCTTTCCATACCCACATCCAATATGAATGTCCCTCTGACCAAAATGGAAAGTATCCTTGTTTCTAGATATGCCCCTCTAAATCTGCCTAATCCCCTCTCTACTATGCCTACTGGAGATTATCTCAAATACATTCCTAAGTTTACTGGAGAGGGAGACTTCATAGTTGAAGAACACTCAGAGGCATTCTACAGTTATGCTAAGAATATAAACATTGAACAAGAGGATGTGTGGACTAGGGTTTTTATGTAAAGCCTATATGGTCAAGCTAGGAAATAGTTCAAAGAGTTTACTACTCGATCAATAGCAGACATTGAATCCCTAGATGACATATTTTTTAAGCATATGGGAGAAAGAAGAGACCACCTCTAATATATCACTGAATTTAGAAATCCGAGGAGAGAAAATGGTGAGTCTATTTCCAACTTTACCAAAATATTTAACAAGATGTTCAACAAGATCCCTGCTGAGATCAATCCTACTGATACTTCAACCAAAATCACTTCTGCCAATGCCTTTGATTCTGAGTTCTGTATTCTTCTCAAAGAAAGAAGATCTTGTTCTTTGTCAATCATGCAAGATACTGCTCTTGAAGTTGATTCCAATATAATTGCATCTCAGAAGGTTAAGGGAAAAATGGACAGAAATAAGCGACCCTCAGATCCTCTAGGGGATTCTTCATCAGAAAATAAAATAGAGAAAATGGCCAAGATGTTGGACAATTTAACAACTGAGATGTCTAGACTGAAATACCAAGGGGAAATACCTGTGATAGGTAAAGGGCCAAATGATTTTGTTTCCAAAAACCCTAACTTTGTCCCTTATAGAAGAAATAACCCACCAGCACAGATCCTTCAAAGGGATAGGAATCTAGCTGAGGACCAAAGAATCAAAGCTCCTTTCCAAAATGATGCGCTAGAAGAAGAACAAGAGTTTTCTCAGGAAGAAGGGGAGGCAGAAGACAATATCAACTATATGGAAGATGAAGTAGACCTCTCTTTCCTGACACAAGCAAACTATGAGGAAGCCCTCATGAATGAGTAGATCATGGAAGAATCCTTATATCAGGCAGATGATCAAGAAGGTTATAATTTGAGATACATAATTGTTGCTCTTGTGAAGACGAGTCCTGCTCCTACAAAGCAGCCTGCTTCTCCTTCTAAAACGATTGCTGCTCCTACAAAGAAGATGGTTGCCCCTCCAAAATAGCAGTAAAGGCCATTACAACCATCATCCCATGATCCTATTCAGCTCAAATCCCCACCACAAGAGGTAAGAACTTCTGACGAAATATCCTATTCTTTCAATCTTGAGTCAGAAATTCAGAAGTTAAAAATCCTTTTTCCTTTGATAGAGCTTATGAAGAATGATGCCTTAAAGTCATCCATACCAAAATATCTTCATCCAAGGACACCCATAGATGCTGAATTTATGAACTTACAAGACGATAATCCCATAGTAATATTAGGTCCTATGATTGAAGAGCTGGATGAGTCTTGCCCACCTTTCGACATATCTTTGAACATCCATGACAAGATCCGTCACAATTTTTTTCTTGACTCAGGAGCATCCCATAACCTAATGCCAAAAGTAGTGATGGATGAGCTTGGTCTTAGCATTACAAAACCCTACCATGATCTATTTTCTTTAGACTCTAGGAAGGTCAAATGACTAGGCCTCATCAAATACCTTGTCATAAACCTCTCTCAGCTCCCTTCAAAAAGCATAGTGATGGAAATAGTAGTGGCTGACATCCCACATAAGTTTGGCATCCTTTTGTCTCGCTCATGGAGTAAAATCTTGGGTGGTACCCTTCATATGGACGTTACATATGCTACAATCCCAATGTTTGGAGGGGATACCAAGACACTCTACAGAGAGAACTAGTTCACCTACATCATCAGTAATGCCAAGAACTTTATAAATCATACCATCTATGCAGTAGACATAGACTTTGGGGCATGCATCCTGTATATAGATGATTCCCATCCAACATCCATGAAGCTTACAAAGCCTACCTATCAGGAACTTAAGGAAGTAACCACCTATGTCTGGAGCATGTTTTTCAATGGGGCCAACACTCAAGCCTCAACAGGTGCAGGTATAGTCCTGATTTCTCCTTCAAAGGAGACTATACATTTGTCTTATAAGATTGATTTCAAGACTACTAACAACATAGCAGAATATGAGGCATTGATGTTGGGAGTGAAGGCTGCCAAGGAAATGGGAATCATGTTCCTATAGATCTTTGGTGAGGCAGATCTCATCATACAACAGGTGAACAATACTTTTCAAGCAAAGAATGTTAGGTTGAAGGAATACAGAGATGGTGTATGGAAACTCAAGGACTCTTTCATGTTTTTTGAACTCTCATATATACCTAGGGATATGAACCATCTAGTTGATTCCCTTGATATCTCTGCAAGTATGTTCATTCCCCCTTTGCCTCCTAAGCTGAGCCACGAGATCCAAGTCAAGTACAAGCCATCCCTCCTTGATAATGTGAAATTTTGGAAAGTTTTTGAAAATGATGATGAACTCAATAAATTCATCCAGGCGATAGATGAGTTTTCATATATGCATATTAATCAATAAAACCTAAATATGGAAGAATCCCAGAGGCTCAAATCAGGAGATAAAATAGGAAATCAGAATATTATTCAGCTTCCTAGAAATTATATACCTCGGGGTCTGGTGCCCCTAGAAGATATTTTTGGTCATAATGATGTCCCCTTTAAACCTGTCAAAAGGGAGCAATACCCTACTGTCCATGAGCACAACCTAGGTAGCCAAAGTTATCCAAAATTTGTAAATTTGTCCTCTGAGTTAACTGTTGATTAGAAGTCAAAACTGTGTATTCTTATGAAAGAGTTTGCTGATGTATTTTCTTGGGAATACAATGATTTGAAAACCTATGACACATCTATCATCCAACATAGGATTCCCTTGGAAAAGGACACCATCCCTTTCAAACAAAAGCTAAGGCATATCAATCCCCTCCTTCTGCCAGTGATTGAGAAAGAAATCCAAAAGCTCCTTAATGCAAAAATCATAATCCCACTGAGATATTCCAAATGGATTGCAAACACTACAACAAAAACCTGTAATTAGCATCTCTTTTAGCATCCTTTTTAGCATCCACTATCACTTTTAGTGTATTTTTCATCATTTTTTGGACAAATTGGACGCTTTTCCATGTAATGGCATTTTTAATGGCGTTATTTGCGTCCCTTTTAAAAAGTTGGTGCTGTTTTGGATGCTAATTAGCATCCCAATTAGCGTCCCAATTCTCGTCCCAATTAGCATCCCAAATAGTGTCCCAATTACCATCCCAATTAGCGTCCCAATTAGCATCACAATTAGCGTCCCTTTTTAAAAGTTGACACTATTTTGGATGCTAATTAGCATCCCAATTAATGTCCCAATTAGTGTCCCAATTACAATCACAATTATCATCCCAAATAGCATCCAAATTAACGTCCCAATTAGTGTCCAAAAAAACATGCCATGTAACGCCCAGAATAGCCTCCAAAAATACGTCTTGAATAACATAGCACTATATATTAATCTAGGGTTAGCGATAGGAATTGTGCCATGAATTTCAATATGAAAAACATCGAACATAGCGCCAAGTATAGAGAAAGGAATTTCATCTAGAAAACATCCAACATAGCACCAGGTATAGATCCAAGTATAATGCCTGGAATAATGCAAAAAATTTCGAAAGCATTAGAGGAAATTTCAACTCAAAATGGGCCTCCTAAAATGAATTAATAAAATAATAGTTAAAATAATAAAATAATATTTATTAATTTTGGAGAAAGAAAAGAAAAAAACTACTTTTATGTTTGTATTTTTGACATATCTCCTTGTGTTTTTACTCAAATTTCGATCAGGAGAGCTCGTTGGATGCGGAATTAAATTCTGCATCCAACGAGTACCCACTCGGCATACTTTTGACAGACCCCGCTACCCCAAAAACAAGAAATACCTGGAAAAATGGAATGATGACAAGTGGGTACTCGTTGGATGTGGAATTTAATTCCGCATCCAACGAGCTCTCCCGATCGAAATTTGAGTAAAAGCACAGGGAGATATGTCAAAAATACAAACAAAAAAAGTAGTTTTTTTTATGATAGCTATCCCCAAATTTATATTAAAAAAGTGTTTAAGACCTATACGGTATTTCAAATTTAAAGCAATTTCATTGGCTAACACATGACGACATGGAATTTGAATAAAATTTAAAAGGCCCATTTTGAGTTGAAATTTCCTCTAATGGAACCGCACTAGGAATTGCACTAGGTTTAGGGCTAGGAATTGTGTTCAGAAAATTTCTGACATAACGTCAGATATATCAATGTCAATGTCAATGATCATGATTCATGTGATAGTACTTTTGGATATTGATTTATCATAGTGGCACGTAAATGATCTCAACCATGGAACTTTTAGATCTTGATTAATCCTAATGAGAGGTAAATTACCATAATGTCACCTAAATTTCTCTAATGGCATTTAAGTGTCCCCAACAACATTTGATAGACCCTAATGCCATTTGATTGGCCCTAAAAACATGACGATGATGCATTACAATAATTGTGATGGATTGTATGGATATGATTTGATAAGATTAAGACTATATCCCATTCTTGTGAGGTAGTAGGGCTCCTTGCTCATTATTATCACAATTATATTGATGATGACTACGACGATGACAATGATGTTGATTTATTGTATGATGATGATTAGGATGTGGATGTCAACGATGATTATGCATGTGGTATCACTTTTGGATCCTAATTGATTCTAATAGCACATAAATGTCTTTAACAACATCTAAACAATCCTATTATCATTGAAATGACTGTAACAACATAAAAATGAGCTTAACAATTACATGACATTAATCCTAATTTTGATGAGTGATTAAGAACACTATCGTCATATGAGTGACCATAATGACAATGATGATGATTATTTTTGTTGATGATATACTTAATGCAGACGATGATGATGATAATGAGGATGATGATGAATATGATGTTGATGTACTCCATTAATTAGATCATCAATGTGTTATAAAATTGATAAGTGCATCCACCTATCTTGCGATTTACCATATGGCATTGATGATTATGATGAAAACGTCGATGCCCACAATGATGATGCATGTCATAATACTTCTAGATAGTTCAGGACTTAAGATATTAGATTTAATAACAAGTAATAGAGGTTGTGAGGTGTTGACCATAAAAATATCGTTAGCCATTGCGTTCTACATTAACCGATATGGCCATTGGGTTTAGTAGTTTCCCCACCCCGCTACACCCCCCTTGCAGAAAGGTAGTACAATACCACCTATCATGGTGCTACCAAAATGTTACCCTACAAGGTTGTTTTGGACAACCTCCCCATCCATACCCTCATTTTTACCAAGAACATCCAAGGCATGAGAAGTGGATATCAGTCATACTACAAAAATAACTTTCTTTGTACTCTTAAGGAAACTAGAAAAATACTTATGATAATATTTTATTTCATATTTCATACATTCCATCCATGTTTCGTTTAGTACTAACTCGTTCTAGCCATCTTTTGACCTTAAATTAAAATTTGAAAAAAAACATTTTACATTAAATTCAAAAACTAAAATGTTTTCATTCCATCCATGTGTCATTTAGTACTCATTTGTTTTATCCATCTCTTCACCTTAAATTAAAATTTGAAAAAACATCATTTTACACCAATTTTAAAAAACTAAAAATCTATATGTGGGCGCCAAAACATGTCAAACTACTTTCTATTCGCATCGTGGTATTCAACATTGTCATCATCGACTTTATCAAGGTAGCACAGAGGAAGGCGAGGGGAATGTTGTTTTGAAGGTTTATATCATCCTTGGCAGCTTCACATTAATAAAAGAACAAACCTCTCATGGTTTCCTCTTATTGGAATTGTGTTCTTTAACGTTGTCATCATGGAATTTAGCGGGGTATCACAGAGTGAAGGAAAGGGGAATGTGGTGTTGACTTTTTATATCATCCTTGGAAGCTTCACATGGAGAAAAAAATAGACCCCTCATGGTTTCAAAGTCGATGTATTCAAACTCATGACTTGATTCAGAATTGATGTGGCTTGATTCTCTAGTCACCATGGATTGATTCTAGGTCAAGAAGGGTAGTTATGAAGATTAAGGCATTAAGGGTTGCAGGCAGGCCCATTAATTGATTAGCATTTCTACAACTATATATTATCATAGGTGACTACTTCTAAGTTCTAGTGGAGATTTATTAGTGGTAAGACAGTGCAATTGCTAGATGTTTGGGTGATGAGCATCATAGGAGGTAAGGCAATGTAATTGTTATTTATCTCAAGTGTGCCAAAATAAATCAAGCGTACCGAGATAATTAAATAGAATCCAAAGTTATCGCTATTCAATTAAATGCAAGTAAGACTTGTTATTAATCAACTTAATGTTTTAAGACATTTTCCATTGTTTAACTTAGAAAATATTGACTTAAGAAAACCTTATCCATATATACTAATAAGGTTTCCCAAACTTTCACTCTTACTCACTTACCCTCACATCCCCCAACTAGCATTCCATCGACGTTCAATTTGAAGAACATTGGTGCACATGTGTTCGACAGAGGTTTTCTATGAACATTTACCCTAGCTTCTACGGTTCTAGAGTCATCATAGTTTAAATTAAAATAATTATCTCCATGCAACCACTACAAAGGGAATGGGCATCCTTCATATGAACACTTAGGTATTGATTGGGGTAAAGAGAATTAATGTAAATCTTTATATCATTAGCACACACATGAGTGGATCATAACTATCTCTAATAATTTTAGATACTTTGTAAGTAAATACCACCATTAGAACATTTGTAGACTATAACCTGCAACCTAGGTAGTTTTTTTTTCCTTCTATGGGAGTGGCTTTACATCCATTCCATTTTTTCTTTATTTCGTGTATTGGCCTAGTGTTGTCTCAATATGGGGTTGTGACCTCTCTTTTAGTTGCTTTCCTTACCTTTTTTTCCTTACTTTAAAGGATAAGTCTATTTTCAAGTCTGAAAGTGCAACTCCAAGATAGAGGTGGGTACCATTTTAGGAGGGAAAGTTAGTTTTAAACTCTGTTAAAGAAGAAATTAGCCCAACCACCCACCAAACATCAACAATTTATCAGCTACCGAATTTACCAAGCACCACCTATGGAATTTCATACATGCTTGCTTTTTGGTTATGGGACTCAGAAGTTAGAAGCACCTACTGAATTTAAACACCCATTTCTCTGGACAATTTGAAATTGCTCCTCTAGATGCCACTACAATTTCTAGTAAGATGTTATTTTCATTTTTTTTTATAAATTTGATAAAAATCTAAAAATAAATTTTAATGAAAGTATTCTTTGTTTTTCCTTAAACATGAAATGCACTTGTTTCTGTATAAAGGCATAATACTATTTCATATAAGAATGGAGGGTAAATTCATGGATATAATTTAATCACACTCTTACAAAATATAAAAATGCGATTTTAGAAAATGTAGAAGTTTCTTGTGAAACATAGTGACTATGTTTTTGTGTTGATTTAGAAATTTGAATTTTGGGATTGAATAATCGACATTTCTCCAACACACCCAAAACCGAATTTGTATAAGGTGGTAGGGATTTGAATTTCTCATTGTAAGAGCCTTAGACTTCACTAATACTTTTTCCTTGGAATGTGACACTTTTGACAAAGTATTGAGGTAGTGTTAATGCAAGAGGGGTGTCCTTTAGTCTTCACAAGTGAGCAATTGATCCAGATTTATGCAGGAACGCAACAAAATACATAAATAACCATAGAAACAAATATGCAATGGAAATAACACTTCATTTCATTAATCAATAACTAAAACTAGTTTACATACAGAATGGAAATAAACTAGCTAGAGGGCTGGTAGCTTATCTCTGAGAAGAGATGTGGTGGCTACATGCCTCTGAACTCCCTGTTACAATGAGGTTCGAAGGCCTAGTAAACTTCGACATTCCCATATTTGATGGCCGAATAGATGCAGATGTCATAGATAGATGGTTGAATCTATTAGAAGGATATTTCTCGGTTCATGACTTTTTTGACTGGGAAAAGATTATTTTTCTCTACTCAAAGCCACCCCCCATGTCAAGGACTGGTGGGAAACCTATTGTGAGAGAAAGGATGAGAATGAACCCTCTCTGTTCTCGGCCATACCCACTTGGAATTCTTTTTGAGATGCCATAAAGGGACAATACTATTTGGTGGGGAGCTATGAGGACACATACATACAATGGACTACACTGCGGCAGTAAAGAGATCAAGATGTGCATGAGCTGAAGAATTTGTTCCATACCCTACGTACCAAGTTGGGTATCAAAGATTCAGAGAAACATTTGGTGCTGAAGTATCACAATTGTCTGCACAGATACATTTAGAAGGAAATGGATTTCCTTGACATCTCCTCGCTTGGTACGGCATATCAATATGCCACCAAAATTGAGAAAAAATTCAAACAAAAAAAGTGAGACTTTGGATCTGCAAATCAGAAACAAGGGAAATGTGCCCCCAAACCATAGAACCAAGGACACAACCAAGGCATTGTGACTCAAGAAAACTTGCCAAAGCCTCAAGCAAAGAGAAACACTGCAAAGCTGAAGAAGGAAGTGGGAAAGTGGTACAACTTCCATAAGAGCCCCACTCAAAACACGAGTGTTGGGACAAGCAGTCACTGGTGGCCGAGGTAAAGGATTCTGAATCAGATGCATACTCTGACACTGAATTAGAACCCGAGAATGGAAATGACAGAGGGAAGAAGATTATTGATCCAGTTCCCAATGCCACCATTGCCACCATGAAGATCCAAAAAGAATAACTAAAAGATTCAGAGGAAGAGGAGCGTCTTTTCCACTCCTAGATGTGGGTAAAGGGTTCCCTGCTACAGTTCATTGTCGACAGTGGGAGCCAAAAGAACCTGATTTCAGCAGAGGTCGTGAAGCAGTTGGGTTTTCTGACCACAACACACCCACATCCATACACCATCGGGTAGCTTCACCAAGGATGGGATCTCCGCATCAGCCAGCAGTGCCACCTTCGCTACAACATCAAGCCCTTCACCGACGAGGTATTATCTGATATTGCTCCTCTTGATGTTTCTGATGTATTATTAGGTCAACCATACTTATGGAAGCAACATGATGTGTATGAGTCTCACCCTCGTGTTGTTATTATTACGTTGGGAAATAATTTGTATAGGATACTAGAGGTACTACCTCTTGCCGCTATCTCTTTGGTTACTGCAAAACAATGCTGTAGGCTCATTTACAAAACTGAGAAGTTTGTTTTCTTAATGATTTTCCCTCAGGGGAAGAAGAATATTGTGGCCACAACCTCCAGATAGGGCCCCTCCACACGACAACAACAAATGGACAAGGTCATGGAGAAGTACTGAGACATATTCACCTCACCCACCGGGGTTCCTCTCCACTGTCAAGTCAAGCACCCCATCGATTTGACCCCAGGTGCGTCGCTTCCCAATGGACCGATCTATCGACACATCCTGTTTGGGAGAATGATGAAATCAAGAGGCAAATTCAAGAGCTTCTGCAAAGGGTCACATTTATCCAAGTTCATCATCTTCTGGGAGCTCAATCGTGTTGGTACAGAAGAAAGATGCGACTTGGAGACTTTGTATTGACTATTGGGTGCTAAACAAGATCACTATCCAAAATAGGTACCCGATACCATGGATTGATGACCTATTGGACCAACTTAAAGCGGTGAAATATTTTAACAAGATCGACTTAAAGTCTAGGTATCACCAGGTACCGATCGAACCGACCAATGTGTGGAAGACTTCCTTTAAAGCCAAGGAGGGCCTTTTCGAATGGTTGGTCATGACTTTTGGGCTGAAGAATGCTCCTGCAACCTTCATGAGAATGATGGAGTAGTAGTGTAATTGGATGACATCCTGATATTCAGCCATACTTAGGAAGAGCACCTCCACCACATCCGACAGGTCCTCCAAACACTGCGGCAATAGAAGTTGTGTGCCAATTTGGACAAGTGCACTTTTGGCATGACCCAGGTTCAATATCCAGGATACATTATTGATGAGTGTGGGGTACATGTGTATCCAACCAAGATCCAAGTCATTCGGGATTGGCCAGCCCCAACTACTCTAACAAAGCTTCCTATATTTCTGGGCCTTGCTAATTTCTACCACAGGTTCATTTTAGGATTCTCTCATATCACTTGGCCCTTGAGTCAAGTCACCAAGGGAGGAGCGAAAGCAAAATTATTTTGGTCGAAAACTCGACAGAAGGCATTTGCAGAATTGAAACATCACCTCTACTATGCCCCAATGCTCACATTACCAAACTTGCAAAAATGATTTGAGATCATGATAGATGCCTCTGACTATGCTGTTGGGGCAGTCCTTACTCAACAAGGGCATCAAATTGCATATCACAGTGAAACACTGTCCGACACAGTCCCCAAATATCCCACTTATGACAAAGAGATATATTCCATTGTACAGGCTTGCCGGCAATGGAAGCATTACATTTTGGGGAAGGAAATGATCATCCACACGGGCCACCGAACCCTATAGTTCATACAGACACAAGGGAAGTTACAGAATGATCGCCATCAAAAGTGGTCCACTTATCTACAAAAGTTTCATTTGAACATCAAGTACAAGAAGGGAAGCACCAATAATGTTGCAGACTGCCTCAGCTGACCACCGATCATGGTGATAACCACTGTACTCAACTCTTGTGGGCACGAGACTTCTGATTGGTCGCTTCTCTACAAGAGCGATTCAGAATTTAGCCACACATACCAGACACTCTTGGAGGGAAACCAAGTTCCAAACTTTCACCTCCAGGATGTACTACTATGTCACATGGGACACCTTTGTGTTCCTTCAAGTGAGCGTGCCAAGATGATTTGGGAAGCACACTATAGTCAGGTCACTTGGCATTTCGGGGTCAAGAAAATAGTGGAAGTACTGCAGAAGTATCTTTATTGGCTGAACCTTCGACCGAACGTCGGGAAGTACATCTGATCCTGCACTACCTACGCCATTGCCAAACCATCCATCAAGAAGCAAGGCCTCTATACTCTATTTACTACCCCTAGTCGACCTTGGGAATCCATCCCCATGGATTACATGTCGGGCGTTCCTTCTACTAAGCACAGCAACGACTGTGTGTTTGTGGCCATTGACATATTCTCAAAGATGTCCATAATGGCAGCCTGCAAGAAGAATATCATAGCAGAAGCCACTACTAAACTCTTCTTTGAATGAGTGTGGGTACACTTTGGGATCCCATAGTATATAATATTAGATCGGGACAGTAGGTTCCTTAGTACATTCTGTTCTAGCCTATGCTCAATGCTAGACACCAAGCTAACAAAGTCCATAGCTTTCCATCCCCAGAAGGATGGCCAGATAGAGGTCATCAATAGGATGATCATACACATTTTACACATGTACAACTCAAAGAATCCACGCACCTAGGATGAGAGCCTACCCTATGTACAACACAGCTATAATCAAGCCCTCCATAGCTCAACCAACCACAGCCCCTTTCAGGTGGACTTGGGATTCCATCCAATATGTCCCATTAACGTAGCCATCCCATTTGTAGCTACTCAAGCTTATTCAACTCATATCCAGTCTGAATTTTCCATGGAGAACAACTTCATTGAGTGCATTCAGTGCATTCACCAATAGGTTCATGACATATTGGATAGATCCAATGCTAATTACAAGCAGCGACATGATCAACATCGGGTGTAACACAAATTCCAAGTGGGCGAAAAAGTGTGGCTACATTTGCAGAAGGAGCACCTCACTGGACCATACCACAATATTTTCCTGCTCTGATATGGTCCATACACTATCACCAAGGCTATCGGGGATAATTCTTTCAAGATCAGTATTCTACCATTCCTTGGTCTACACCCAGTTTTCAATGTGGACCGCCTTCGACCCTACTTTCCACCTCTACTAAACACATCAGACGTGGCAGAACATCTCATACCAATAGAGTTAAACCATGACTGCATGGAACAAGCCACAAATGATCATATTATGGACACATATATCAAGAACACCCACCAACAGAAGATCCAGCTATATCAAGTTGTCAAAGTAGGCCAACTTCTTCACCAAGGAAAGTGGCTCACCAGGGACCAAGTTCAGTAGAAGTTTCCTCATCTCATGGAGGAACTCAACGCAATGGGCACCATTGCTTCCTAAGAGGGGAGAAATTATCCAGGAGGATATTGGTGGCCACCCAACTATTCCACTTGGACCCCCACCATTGTTTCTTTCAGTTTTTCAGTTTCCTTAATTATAGCACAATTTACTATTTTTGGCAGTTTTTGGGTCCTAAACCTTTGGACCCATTTTGAGGCCCTAAATGACGTTTTTTTGACATCGAATGGCCAGGAAAATATGAGTCCATTTTGGACTAAATGTTTTTCATTTATGAACGTAGTCCTTAAATAGATATTTCTAACGATGTGTCATGCGTGTCAAATAGATGTAGTATGCGAAAGTTACGACACCATGAAATTGATGTACCAAGTTACCCAACGGGGCCCACATTATGGCGTTTCACCTCCTAGGGTTAGGTTTTTGGATGTGTAGGGTTTCCATTGTTTCTCAATAGTATATAGGCCTTTGAGCCTCATTGTAATAAGGAGTTCATAGCCATGTAGCCACCACATCTCTTCTCAGAGATAAGCTACCAGCACTCTAGCTAGTTTATTTCCATTATGTATGTAAACCAGTTTCAGTTATTGATTAATGAAATGAAGTGTTATTTCCACTACATATTTGTTTCTATGGTAATTTGTGTATTCTGTTGCGTTCCTGCATAAATCTGGATCAGCAATTGTGTGATACAATTATACCTATGAAAAAGGAATTGTTGGTTTCTATTCATGTAGTTGATATGTGGTTTCGTTAACAAATGGCTTGTCAGTTCTAAATTAAAAAAAATCATCACAATTTTAAATATTTATTATACCAAATACCATCCTCCCTAATAAAAAAACAAGTCACTAAAATGTTAGGCTATAACTACAAGATCATCTTTAAGAATAAAAAGGAGAACATGATGGTTGGTTCCCTCTCTAGGAAGTATGAAAAGGAAGGTTCCCTATTTGATTTTTTATTACCAGTGCCCAATTGCATAACAAATGTATCCCAAGAATGGTTAGTTGATGTCAAAATAGTGAAAATTATCCACCAAATATAATCCTATCCACATGCACATCAATGTTATCTAGAAGATGATGCATTGCACTATAAAGGGCTATAAAGGGCATATTTTTTGGTCCGTAATTCAACATTTAAATCCATAATGCTATTTGATTTACATTCCTCTACTACACTAGGTGACTCATAATTTCATAAGGAAAAAAATATAAATGAATTGAGTGTTCATTTTTTGGGGGATGAATTATGAATAAAGAATTCCACACCTTTGTGGATGACTATGTCACATGCCAACGACATAACGGGAAGATAGTGAAGCCTCTAGGGGAATTGCAACCTTTACCAATTCCTTCCATGGTGCAAACTGACATTTCCATGGATTTCAATGTGAACTTACCAAATGTTGGCAATAAATCATTGATCATGGTGGTTGAACATCTTTGTAAATATGCTTACTTTTATTATTTACAAAACCTTCTCAAGGCTTCCATAATAGCCTACATTTTCATGGACAATGTATTCAAACTCCTTGACATGCCTACTTTAATTGTGACAAATCATGATCCTACATCCACTAGTACTAATTTATGTCTAGAGTTGTTTCGTATTCAAGGTACTCAATTGAACCTTAGCACATCATATCATTTCCAAATATATGGTTAGAATAGACAATTAACTAGTGTTTGGAAACTTACTTAAGCTATTTTTCCTCGAAGATACATGCCCAATGGGTGCAGTGGTTACCCCTTTCCTAATGGTGGTACAATACACCCTATCATGGTGCTACCAAAAGGATCCCCTTTGGGGTGTTTTATGGAAAAAAAACCCATTAATGATCTCCTACTTATGAGGCCTATCTAATGTTTAAGGTGAAAAAAACCTTCACAACCCATGTCGACATTCTCGATACACTCATGGATAATTTGGTGTTGTCCTAATGGATTTAAATGAAATTCATAGGAATTTCCCTTCACGTCTAATGTATATAGGTTTCAAGAAAAATCATGGCTTGAAGGGCTATATTGCATCTGCATGTTTTAATTTGTTGTAGTTATTTTATGATTTTGGTTAAGTGGTCACCATGAAGGTTATTTATTCTACCTATTTCATTGAAGCCATTTGTGTGTTTACCTGTATGCTATACCATTCTCGAAGTTTACCTTTAATATGCAATAAATAGGATCTTTGATCATGAATAAGGATGCTTAGCACACAATTTTCATCTTTTTCAATTATCTTTGTTTCTTTAAAACATTGAGAAATCAATTCAATGACTAACTTCGTGAAATTGATGGCTGAGTAATTTTTTTAGAAAAATAATTTTCCTTTTTGTTACCAATTGTGACAAAGTACCATATAGGACATATTTCTATAGTTTATATAGCAATCATTTTTTTTTTAATGGAGACACCTCACAAAAATTTAAAATTTTATTAAGAAAAAACAATGTGATTTTTTGATGTTTTGTAAACCTTTCTAAAGAAATTAATCCCTCCTAAACATTAAGTCTCCCAAAAAAACCCTGGTTTTCTTTCACTTGCTGAAGAGAGTTCATTTCCGGTGTAGAGGAGAGTTCATTTCATAGAGTTTGTTATTTGGTTCAGATTGAGCTAGGTTTCAAAGGTTTTGTAAGGAGATCGCACTTATGGGAGAACATTGGAGTATATCTTGATGATTCTTCATCTCTATTGCATAAGAGAGGGTGCATTTTCTATGCAAATATCCCTTATGAAGAGGACCCATTCAAATTGATCACAGGCCATTAGAGAATCCAGGTGGGAGAGATAGGGGATTCCTATTTACTATTTGTTTATGTACATCCCTACATTTGAAAGGACATGCCATTCATTCAAAACCAAAAGGAAGAGTTGTTGCAGTGAAGGGGGAAATACTGAGAGTGTTGCAGACACGTACAGGAAGTCTTGGGGCATGGAAAAACCAAATACACAACAATAACTCATATACTTTTACTGTTGTTATAAAATGCTACAAGAAGGGAAAGTTCGTTGGTGGATTGGCGACTCGGTAACTGGGTGTTTCATCTCTATGGGGGGCGTTGAATTTGGCATCATAGTGTTATCATAAATCTGTTGTTGATCAGTGGAAGAGGTTATCTTGTTGGTGCATTTTCCACAAGTCAGATCTGCTAAATTTCTACATTCCCAAGCATGTAAGTAGCCCATATTTCTGAGTATTCATTTTGAGTTTATGCATATCTAGAGAAATGCTCATATTGTATTTTCATTTTATATGCCAGGCCATTCTGAAACATCTCAATCCTTGAGAATTAGTGTTCTGAATTTGGAAGGTGACCATTGGTCCAATACACATCAAATATTGAATAAGTCTATTTTAGAATGGTCACCAGTAACTTGTAAGGCAAGGTTTAGGCTTTAGATTTCAATATTCCATGTGAAGCCAATTTATATGGTTTCTGTAATATCAACTTTCAAGGAATTCAATCTCTATTATTGTTTTACTGCATAAGATCATTTTCTAGAGAAAGATTATATTTTCATGATAGTAGCATTATTTTATTTAGTTTATTTTGTGTTTTTATGATTTGTCTTTCGGCTTTCTTGAATGTAGGCTATCTCAAGGATCAGATCGACTGGAGCCATGACATACTGTTTTATTCAAGCATTTCGAACAACTTATGGAAGTCTATTGAATTCTATTCCCATCCATGAAATAGGGGCAAGCACTAGTGGGTGATCCTGTCAGTTCTCTTATCACTATGCTTTTAACTGGAGGCAGTTACAGTGGTGGGCTTACCCAGGTAACATTTATAACCATAGAAATTCCACTTTTTCTTTAATGTGGAACTGCTTAAAGATGCCCATCAATTGCAAGAATACAATATATATTCTTGCAAATCCTTTTTAGTATGGGAATATGTTATTTGCCTAATATGACATTGGGAATCTGAGAAGATCCACAAAATAAATTTTAAAGCATAGTAATCAGTAATGTAATTGAACTTGGAAACTTCAAACTTTTTCATAGAAGCATCCTCCATGCTGTAACATTGAGTGTGTTTTTACTTTGCTTCATCACAAGACTGGCAAAAAATTCTTCTGCCGCGCTCTCATGGACTACATCAAACATCAAATTTAACATAGTATTTCTCTTGTATATCAGATACCTAAAATTTCTCTACTGGAATTAGAAGTAGGCAATGAATAGAGATGGATGTCAAGTTCCAAAGTCTTTTATGGTTCCCTTTTTCAGTTAATTGTTTACCTGGCCATATGAGCATATTTAGCTCACTTGAAAAGGACGATGGTCTACCTTCCTGCTGTAGAATTTTCTTACCTAGTATATAATGGTCTCTATTTTGAAAAAGGGGTGGCTTTATTTCATCCAAAATAGAACTAATATATATATGATCCAATCATGAACTCCATAACCAGCTATGTTGGTAGCCATTTTTTAGACTTATTACCTTTATAATGTTGGATGGTCACACCCATATCAAACCGAATAGGCACAGTTGAGCAGTCCAGCTTAGTATCCAATCGTAGGATCCCAGGAGCCCAATCGAAGGGCCAAGCCAAGCTGAGTATTCGAGTATCGCCATCAATTATCCAAGAGTAGCCCAACCAAGCCCGATAGCCAAGCCAAGTATGAAAGTGGATTTCCTGGTGTACTTATAAATAGAGAGGCTTACCTCCTTGCCCGATTCCAGTTAGAATGGCCCAGTAGACACCCTGGAGCAATTAACCATTTGGTCTATTTTGCAAAAAGTTATCTAGAGTCTAAATTAAATAAAAAACCACAAAATGCGAAGAGCTTCCTATGATTTATGTACTACAAAATTTATCTCATTATCTCTTAGGCAGACCCTTCAAGTTTTTAACAGATCACTCTACCAAAGAAAAAGTGAGGATAGAACCAGTTTACCACCCAGTGAACCACCATCTTATGGAGGGATACTATCTTGATTGCTACATATAAGGAATCCTAGCCTAGATGGTAGTTGGTTCTGCTCGAGCTGGTGAGGATACTAGTTTTTCTTTAGGGGTGGATGGAATGGTGCCGGTAGGGATAGAAAGTGAGCAAATGCAACAAGATGGGGGAGCACCTGCTCAACATTATTCATTAAATAGGAGGGTACTTCGCTATCCCTTTGTTCAATTCACTCACATGGGTGCACATACTTTAATATTATGCATTCACATTGGAACTAGTTTACCTTCAAGCCCAGATTTGGCCTATAAATACAAGCCTCTTCAATACATTAGTTCATCCAAAATAGAACATAGATTTTATATCATTATCTCAGTAGT
The DNA here is from genome assembly GCA_001517045.1 of Pseudotsuga menziesii. Lineage (NCBI taxonomy): Eukaryota > Viridiplantae > Streptophyta > Pinopsida > Pinales > Pinaceae > Pseudotsuga > Pseudotsuga menziesii. Next base: position 128,918 of record LPNX010693171.1, read on the forward strand.
ATATGTCCTATCACTGGTAGTAGGTGTATCTAACTCTCATTCGTTCATTAGTAGTTGTTTTATCTCTCATTCGTTTTATCAATCCCTAGATAGATGTCTATACTCTATCTTACTGGTAGTAGAAGTGATAGCATTTGTGGATGTGGATAGTGAATGCATTCCCATCCGTGATAATGTTCATAATTCCCTTCCATTTCCCATTGTGAGTTAGTGTTGCATCCATAAGATTCTATCAAAGTAGAAGAGACAAAATATCATTACTAAACCAATAGTGCCGGTGGCTTTATTTCATCGAAAATAGAACTAACATATATACATATCTCTCTCTTCCCCACCTTGCAGTAGGGTTCGTAAGTTAAATTTATGTGGAAAACAAAAATCCCTCCTGGGTCTATAAGTCAATCTATGCTCGGCCTTGCTGCTGAGCTGAGATGAGTTAACTTGCTCACAAGTCAAACTAACCATAAATGAGCCAGACTTGTGAGTACCCATGGGTTAGAGCCTGTCTATGAGAAACTTGTGGGCTATTTACTACCCAACATATCAAATTTGCAGGCGAAGATGGGAAACTTTATTGACATCAAATATAACTGCCAGAAATGAAAATAAACACCCTCACTTTGAACCATTTCTATTTTTCGAGCTTTTGTCAAATTTTTAGTGATTTTGATTTGAACTCTTACACTAACCAGGCTGAGTTGTTCACCGAGCTGATTTTTTCAACATTGGTTATGACTTGTTTATATGGTTCTTGAATGAGAAGTTTATTTACTATAAGGTATGTAAAAGAGTAAAAGTGAAGCAACTTATCTAATTATTGTGTCCCTGGACAATAAATTTTGTCTTAAACACTATATAATTGGGATATTTTGAATGTAATCCAATTATTATATAATAAATTTGTAGTTTAAGTCTTTTGATAGTCGTAAAAGGCCATTTAGTTGTAATCAAGCTTAATTCAATTAGCATAAGGTTATCCCTTGGTTTTGATCTCTGTTTTTGCTTGATGGTTTCCAACTGTTTGTTTTGAGTCCATGGTTTTAGACTTTTAGTCAAACAACCCATCTATAAATATAGGATTATTGTCATCATTGTATGATCTTGCTTTTGGATTAGCTGGACTCTTCTCTGTCTATCACTTCTTGGTAGTTGTGATCTGCTTGTCTCTCCTTTCCCTGTTTTTAATTTTTAATTTTTAATTTCATTTTCCTCTCATTTGCACTTTTATGTTGAGTCTAGGTCATGAAATATTTATCTTTATTCTCACAATCACAATTTGTCACATTCCAATGCAATCTTGGCTTACATTGTAATTTTCCATTGAACTTTATCTCTTTTCAATGGTTTTGTTCAAAGGAATTTGAATCCTGCTTGAGGGATGTCAGTTTGTCATAATCTGGTGAATCCTAAGCATACTTGATTGGTCTTAATCTTTGATGAACTTCTTTCCATAACAAGATGAACTTACAACTCTCCTTAACTTTGACTTATCTATTTTGGACCTAATATAAGATGAGACTTCCAGATGTAGAAGGTAAGGATCTTTGTAACGGCTTTTTGTACACTGCCACAATTTATTTGCAATTTTCTGACAATTGCAGTACTAATCATAATAGTAGCTTAACAGACTTAGCTTTTCCAAATTCCAATCAATAATTTAGATGTTATGAATATATGACATCAGACTAAGCTCAAACATTATAATTCTCAAGTTATGTCCTCTTATATTCTGTATATCAAAGCAAGAATGTAGTTTTGTAGGGGATGCTTTTTCTTGGTTTGCATATGATTGAACTGTTCATTATATTTGAAGGGATATTGTATGATACCTACAATTTTTCAATCCAACCATACTTCTATAGAAATCAAGAGTTGGTATTTAGATAATCCACTTCCATAAAAAAATTTAGGCATTCATATCTGATTGTATTTCTTATAAATACCATTCCAATTAGAAATTGGTTTCATACATATTGAAATCTTGGCAATGATATATGATACATTGAACTTGTTCAGATATGTATTAGTAGAATATATCTCTAGATATCGTTATCATTAGAAAATATCTACATATATCATATTCATTAGAAAGCATCTTCAAAAATCAGTATTTTTAGAAACAACTCATCTTGTTGTCATTTCCTCTCAAGTCAATCACCTTAGTTGAAATGTCTCAATTGACCAAGAAAGAAGGGCTTCTCAAATAAGAATCAAGCCCAATCTCAACATCCTCCCAGTTTGATCTATTCCATTGGGAAATTCCATCACAGGTTGTAGCTCATGCACGTCGAGTAGGGAGCAAACAAGAATTTATGCTTGGAGGTAAATGGCATCCCGTAGTGGAATAGGCTGAAATTGATTCAGAGCTTGATCTTGATGAAATGGAAAAGGTAACTTGTTTTTTTTTGTGTGGATTTGTTTGTACTTAAAAGGAACATTATCGGATTTTTTGATTTCTAAATTTGTTATTTGTAGTTATATTTTAGTAAGTTCTATGCAAATACCTTTGAAATATCTTTCGGTGCTTGTCTATGATGTGTTCTTTAATACAGATAAAAATTGCATTTATTGGAAATCTTCCAAAATAATGCCAATGAGGACTTCTTAAGAAAACATTTTGAGCCCTTTGGGAATGTACTATTTTCCTCATTGTATCAAAATCCTAGCATGAAATATTTATTATGTTAGCTGTTGTGATAATTGTATATTGAACCAATGTGTAGAATTATATTATTTACGATTCCCCCAATTTGTGTTAGATTTTTATCATTTAAGCTAGCATTATATTAGGATCTTTAACTGAGAGAATAACAGGCACATCAATCAAACACAAGAGATAATGAGCACAATGTTTTTCCTCGAGGAAACCATAAATGGAGAAAACCCCACAACTTCCTCAGAGATAGAATCAGCACCAAAAGTAAAACCCCAAAATAGTAAGATGATCTCCTGACAGTAGTAGCCTCTTTCTTTCTAGCCCCAACAACTTCTTCTTCCTCATCTATTCACTACAACTGAATGTGAGTGAGTGTGTGATAAATAGAGAGGCCCACTCTCTATTTATACTAATTCCCAACTTGACAATAACTCACTAGCGTTGACTTCTATAGGAGAGTCTAATAACCCTAAGGCCCTGGAACAACAGGGACTTTAACCCTTGAACAATAGGAGGGTTACCCATAATGACTTGATATGACTTGTTTACATTATTGAATCTCTCAATAGGAACATCGAGGCATGACATGAATGAAATACATTAAAGACACTTCTCGGAATAAACATTGGGGTACATGACATAATATATACAAGTGAATGCATTCCAAAGTTACAAAGAAATAAACACTCCCTCTTAACTAGGAAGCTATTCTCTCGACACAATTTATCAGCATGGGTCTTCTTCTCTGTATTATCTGGATCATCAATGAGTTCTATTCATCTTCATATTCAAGTCATATTCATCTTCATATTGATCTGGATCATCACTGCTGGATCATCTCTACTGGATAATCATCACTAGATCCAGATCATCATCACTCGATCTGGATCATCACTGGGTCATCATCACGGGTGCTAGCTCTTGATTCTTCTCATCATAGGAAGTTCTATAGAGCCATCCCTTTTTCATGTTGGATGTACATCTACAGAGCCAGTCCTTTTTCATACTAGATGTATCATCATAGAGCTAGTCCTTTTTCATACTAGATGTGGCATCTACACAAAGCCAGTCCTTTTTCATACTAGATGAGTCTTCACAGAGCTAGTCCTTTTTCATACTAGATGTGGGATCTACACAGAGCCATTCATTTTTCATACTGGATGAGTCTTCATAGAGGTATTCCTTTTTCATACTAGATGTGAGATCTACACAGAGCCAGTCCTTTTTCATAGGGGATGAGTCTTTACAGACCTAGTCCTTTTTCATACTAGATGTGGGATCTACACAGATCCAGTCCTTTTTCATACTGGATGACTATTCATAGAGCTAGTCCTTTTTCATACTAGATGTGGGATCTACATAGAGCTAGTCCTTTTTCATACTAGATGTGTCTTCACAGAGCCGACCCTTTTTCATGTTGGATGTGGGATCTACACAGAGCTAGTCCTTTTTCATACTAGATATGCCTTCACAGAGCTAGCCCATTTTCATGCTGGATGTGGGATCTACATAGAGCTATTCCTTTTTCATAGTAGATGTTTCTTCATAGATCCATCCCTTTTTCATGTTGGATGTGGGATCATCACATACATCTAACAATGGAAGGAACAAATCCTCTCAGCATGTCACAACTCTTACATCTGACCATGGAAGGAACCAATCCTCTCACCATGTCGAAAGGGCACAGCACTTACATCTGACCATGGAAGGAACCAATCCTCTCACCATGTTAGAAAGGAACAACACTTACATCTAACCATGAAAGGCACAGCACTTACATCTGACCATGGAAGAAACCAATCCTCACACCATGTCAGAAGGGCTCATCATGGACTCATCACTTCCTCTTAGGAGGAATCTCGATCTGGAGAACACCAAGCTTCTCCCTGAAGTACTCAAACTTCACCCTATCTAATGGCTTAGTCAACACATCAGCTATTTGTTCATCTGTCACAACAAACTAGAGCTTCATTGCTCCTCTCTACACCATATCCCTGATATAGTGATACTTGATCTCAATATGCTTCGACTTGTCATGGAACACGTGGTTCTCTGACAACTTCACACAACTCTAGTTATCGCAATATATATAAGTAGAATCTAACTAGACATCAAATAAATCAGACAGTAGCTTCCTCATCCATACCGACTCACAACTAGCTGAACAAGCTGCGGCATACTCTGCTTCAGCTGTACTCAGTGCTACAGAGGATTGCTTCCTGCTAAACCAAGAGATCACACCTGATCCCATACTGAAGTAGCACCCTGAAGTCCTCTTCCTATCGATGGCACTGCCTGCCCAATCTGAATCAATATAACACTCTAGGTTAATCTTCTGATCAGCCTTATACTTGAGCCTATAATCAACTATACGCTTCAGGTACCTCAAAATATGCTTTGCAGCAATCAAGTGAACATGTCTCGGATCTATCAGGAACTGGCTCAAGGTGTTCACAACAAAGAAAATATCTGGTCTCGTATTCGTCAGGTACATTAAGGACCCAATCATCTAATGATACATTGTGGCATCAACCAAATCAGATGAAGAATCACTCAATAGCTTTAGGTTCGATGCCATAGGTGTGGTTAAGGCCTTGTAGTCCATCATCCCAAATCTCTTCAAGATCTCTACTATATACTTCCCTTGTCCGAGGAAGATTCCATCCGCATTCTACCACACCTCCATGCCTAGAAAATAATGCCTCATACCCAAGTCCTTCATTTCGAACTCAGCAGCAAACTTTCTCTTTGTGTCAGAAATCAACCCATCCATAATTGTTACAAACAGATCATCTACATACAGTAGCAACATCACTGGGTTGCCATCTTCAACCTTGTAGTAAAGGTTGGAATTTGCTTTACTCTTGGTAAAGCCCAAACTGGATAGAAAGTTGTCAATCCTGTCATACCATGTCCTGGGTGCTTGTTTCAAACCGTGCAGGGCTTTCTTCAATCTACACACATGAGACTCCCTGTCATGTGTCTCAAAACTGAGTGGCTACTCCACATACACTCCCTCTTCTACTACACCATTCAATAAAGCAGTCTTGACATCTATCTGGTGTATCTTCCATTTCATCACTGCAGCCAGAGAAAGTACTGATCTGATGGAAATGTATCTAGCTATAGGTGAAAAAAAATTCTTCATAATCTATTCCTTCTTTTTGGGAGAAGCCACGAACCATGAATCTTTCTTTATATTTTTCTATGCTGCCATCTGTAGCATGCTTGATCTTGTAGATCCATTTGGAAGTCACTACCTATTTCCCCTCAGGTCTTGGGACAACATCCCAAACATCATTCTTCATGATCGATTGGTACTCTTCGATCATAGCATCCTTCCATTCATTCTTTTCTGTTGCTTCTTCATAGTTGGAAGGTTCTTTATCAATGAAATCACATAATAAGGCTACATAACTAGAACAAGACCTGGTTCTTTTCCTTTCTCTGTGTGATTCTTCTGGAGCCCCATATCTTCCTACACCTTGGATAACTTCTCGTACCCAAGCATGTTTCCTCTTTTGAGGATTCTTCTTCTGAGGTGGATCTACAGGTTCTTGAGGTTCTTCTATTTCTCGATCTTCTTCTTGATATTCTTCGTTCATGGTTGTGTCATGAATTCTGGGTGCTTCTGTTTCTTTAGGTTCTTCAATATGTCTCTTTCTAGATTTGTTGTAAGCTGATTCTTCGTCAAATGTCACATCTTTGCTAATGTCAATCTTCTTGAATCCTGGGAATTATATTCTGTAATCCTTCGATCTTTTAGAGTATCCCACAAATATACCCTTCCTTCCTGAAGGATCTAACTTTGTCCTCTTTTCTTTTGGAATGTGTATTTACACTGGACAGTCAAATATTATGAGATGGTTGACTTCTAGTTTCTTGTTGGAAAAGACTTCTTCAGGTGTCTTATTCTCGAGTACTCTATGTGGAGTATGGTTTTGTACATACACCACTATTCTTGCAGCTTCTGCCCATATATGCATGGAAAGATATGTATCATGAAGCATGGCCTTTGTAGCTTCCATGATTGTTCTATTATTCATTTCTACAACTCCATTCTATTTTGGATTACATGGAGTGGTTAACTCCCTCTTAATCCCTGAATATTTGCATAATCCTTTGAATTCATTTGAAGTGAATTCTTCGCCATTATCTGATCAAAAAATCTTTATCTTATTTACAGTGTGGTTCTCAATAAATTCTTTGAATTCCTTGAACTTGTTGAATACTTCATATTTGTTCTTCATAAAGTATATCCATGTCTTCCTAGAAAAATCATCAATAAAAGAAACATAGTATACATACCCACTTAATGAACTGGATGACATCGAACCACATACATCAGAGTGGATGATTTCCAAGATTCCTTTTTCCTTGATCTCGCTACTTGGAAATGTCTTCTTTGTGTTCTTTCCTTTTGCACATCCTTTTCAAACACCATCATGTTTTGTCTGCATTTCTAGAATACCTTCAACAACTTTGCTTGCAAGTGGCAGTGCCCTGTAATGCACATGTGCAAGCCTTCTATGCCAAAGTTCATTTGGTTCTACTGAGTCATGAACCAAAACTTGTTCTAGTTGGCCCTTCAACTTGTATAGACCTCCTTCTTGTTCCCTAATCACTATTGCATCATCAAAATTCTTTCCCTTTGGCCACATAAGAACTTGGCCATCTACAAAAGCAACCCTCATTCCTTTTCATCCAATGTAGATATGGAGAGGAGGTTCTTCTTTATTCCTAGTACAAAAAATACATTTTTCATCTCTGTAGACTTTCCAGAGTATGGCTTATAGGAGGATTCACCACTACCTTTTATTGGATACTAGTAGTCATCCCTAAGTTTCACCTTGTGAGGTGACTCATGTTTAGATAGTTTCACAAATGATTCTTTGAATCCCGTCATATTTTTGGAAGCATCACTGTCTATAAGCCAATCATTGCTTCCATGTGAGATAGTTCCTATGAGAGCGAAGATCAGAACATATTATTCATCACTTTCTTGTCTAATTCTCTTTATGGAAGGCTCATCATCCTCTGCAGCATGAGCATGATGTCTTCTCTTGTTTCCCTTTTTCTTCTTTGACCTCCCTTTGTTAGGGTAGTATTTGGATATGTAACCTTTATCATCACATGTGTAACATCTAATAGTAGATAGATCTCTTATAGAGTGTGAAATATTACCTTTGGAGTGATGATGGTCCCTTCTGGTTTTCTTGGTGGGGGCTGTAAGAGCTTGATATTCACTTCGCATCTTTTCTTCTCGAGCTTCTATCCGAGCTTCTTCTTGAGAGCATTCTTCCCATAGTCTAATGAACTTGAGTAGATTCTTTCCGGCACAGATCCCTTGAATGAAAGAGTCCCATGCCCTAGGTAGACCATTCAAGGTGGTCATCACAATATCTACATTTTCCATTTCTTCGTCTACTGCTTCCAGCTATTCCTTGATTTGAGATACCCTTGCAAAGTAAGACTAGATGGTCTCTGCATTCTAGATCTTTACATTCTTTAGTTGGTTTCTCAGAGTCATATTCTTGTTTATGTTCTTCCCTTCAAACAGTTTGGTTAGGGCATCAAACATAGCTTTAGGTGTGATTAGGGAGGACACCTATGGTATGAGGTGATCCTTGATTGAATCAACAATAATCCTCTTATCCATAACCAACTTATTCTTGTGTAAGGCCTTAGCCTAATCTTCCTATGGAATTGGAACCTCCTCATTGATATAGGAGTCCAACTCATTTTCTCCAGGACCAAGGAGATCCTATACTTCTAGGCTCGGAAGTTATCAGCTCCCCCAAGATTATCATCAAGCTTGGTATGATGAGACATCTTAACTAAGAACCTCAAATGGAAATACAAAAGATTTAGATCTTACCAGGTCAAGATGTCAGATCTGGATTTGGAGCTGAATTTCTGCAGTGCTGGTTCAGGAGCAAATTAGGGTTTGTATTTCCTGAAGTTCTATCCAACCAAATACTGTGATAGTGATCTCTAAAATTCTATTTTAAGGAGGATATCAATCCAAGCCTGGGATCACTCAAAATTTCCACTTCTGTGGAAAGCCCTAATTTTCGGCAGCAGTGTCAGGTCCAAAATAGAAAAATCTCAGAATTAGATTCTACTTCGACAAAAAGATGCATTGTAGGGAGGAGAGTCAGCCCAACCTTCTTTTGCTGAAAATCTGTGGAGAGAGATCCAAAAAGTAGGAAGCCCTAGTTCCCGCAGCTGCATAGTGTCTTCTTCTTAGGTTAGCTTTGATACCATGTTAGATTTTTTATCATTTAAGCTAGCATTATATTAGGATCTTTAACTGAGAGAATAACAAGCATAAAAATCAAACATAAGAGACAATGAACATAATGTTTTTCCTCGAGGAAACCATAAATGGAGAAAACCCTGAAAATTCCTCAGAGATAGAATCAACACCAAAAGTAAAACCCCAAAACAATAAGATGATCTCCCAACAACAATAGCCTCTTTCTTTCTAGCCCCAACAACTTCTTCCTCCTCAGCTATGCGCTACAACTAAGTGTGAGTGAGTGTGTGATAAATAGAGAGGCTCACTCTCTATTTATACTAATTCCCAACTTGACAATAACTCACCAGGGCCAACTTCTCTACGAGAGTCTAATAACCCTAGGGCCTCGGAACAGCGGGGACTTTAACCCTTGAACGATAGGAGGGTTACCCATAATGACTTGACATGACTTGTTTATATTATTGAATCTCCTGATAGGAACATCGGGGCATGACATGACTCAAATACATTACAGACACTTCCTGGAATAAACATCGGGGTCCAAGACATAAGATATACAAGTGAATACATTCCTAAGTTACAAATACATCAACAATTTGCTGGTATGGATGCAAATGGAGAGAGTTGCAATATCTAGAAAGAGTAATATGCCTGTTGGGTTTGTCCACTACTCAGCGCGTTCTGTAAGTCCTTTTGACAGATGATGTAAATATTTTGCAGATAGTAATTTATTTATTTATTAAGTTTGTTATTTATTAGAATCATCAACACAAATATTGTTGGTTTTATCTAACAATCACATAAAACAATATTGATGGTTGCATGAGATGTGCTCCCCCCAGAAAAATAATTGTTTTCACCTGATGTGTGATTAGTAACTTATAAGTTGCAAGCCAATATAATCTATGTCTGATAATCACCTATCAATTTGGAGGATGCTAGGTTTAACTTGCCCCTTTTTGTTATACAGCTGAATGGCACCTCTCCGTCCGAGTGCTGACACCCCTCAGGTTGGCACACAAAAGGACACTTATGGATTGAGGTTTGCCTAGTTTCATTATACCTTGGTTGATGATGAAATACATTACCTATATGCCCAGCTGGTTACTTTGCTATTTTGATATTTTGAGTGCATGCACGACTATCTCTATTGGCATCTCGCGCATATGCGCGAGTATTATGTTCAGCAGGTCGCGCATACATCTATGCGCGGGTTGCTCTTGTACAGAGTCGCGCATGATGCGTGGGTTGCTTTACTACAGACCCGCGCATAGTTTCCTCAAAATTCGTTTTTAAAAACATGAGTTAATGGGAGATTAGTTGTTTCATTTACCTTAATCCCATTAACTGCTATAACCTCCCTAACCTTCGAGAACTGCCTCATTTCCTTCAGATAAATAGAGGCCTTGGGGAGGGTTTTAGACATTCATACTTGGAGAGCAAAGTTATGCTGGTGGAATTTCTACAGAATCTTTGGAGCAGAGAAACTCAGAGTTCTTTGGTGACAGAGGAGTCCCTTGTTCAGACATTGGGTTGTAACCTAAACTCCCTCTATTATTGTTAATAAAGCAGATTACTTCTTCCATATTGTGTTTCATGTGTTGTGGCTTGGTAAATGTTTATATTTCATTATAATATGTGATTTGCCTAACCTGTATCTTTATATATGAATCATACTGTATATTGGAAGAATATTTGTTAACAGGTTGAAGGAGGAACTATCCTGGAGATTGTAGAAGTGAAGCAAATAGGAAGGAGTTAGCTTGGATCAACCTTCGTTTATTACAAGTAAGTTCCTGCTAATTCCCTATTTCCTATTTGTGCTTTTATAATCAAATTGTCTACAAGGTCATAGTATGTTGGTAACCCCTAGACTTAGGTTATTAGGTGAATTATCCATTACAACAGAATTGGCGACTCCGCTGGGGATGCCAAGTCTGCTTTAGGTCTTTTTCTGTTGTCTTGGCCAGTAATTGCTCGAAGTCTTGTTTGTGATCTTTTGTCCTGCTTTCTTACATACTTACAGCATTTGAAAGTCTTGGTTTTTCTCTGTTTTCTGAGAAAATTTTATACCCATGCGCGTGTTGTCTTTCTAGACAGTCGCGCATATCGAGTTACATGCGCGAGTTGTTCTTATAGACAGTCGCGCATCATACGCGACCTGCACTACTACACAGTCGCGCATACTCCTGAAGACTGTGATTTTTGTGTTGAAGTTTGCTTGTTCTTTGGCATGTTATAAGTCCTTTTTTCTGTTGAGGCTTTCTTTAAGAGTGTTGCAGAGTTGTCTAAGTGTATCAGGTGATCACGTTTTAGTGCTTTTCGAAGCCCTTGGGTTCTTTTTACTTGTGTTATTTACTGTCTGCATTTTGAAACTTTCTGGCGTGTTTGGGTTATTGGTTGAGTTCCTGAGTCTAGATCAGTGATCAGGGTCTTAGACTCTATTTGTCCAGTCTGCTATCTATCATTTTTTGGTCTGTACTTGCCTATTTGAAAGTCTGCAGTGATCTTTAGGTCATTGTTTGCACCCAAGTTGAGGTCCTGGCCTGCTTCTTTTGCCGGTTTTTAGGGTCTGTCTGCCTTTTAGTTTTAGTTTGTGTTCTTTATACAGTCTATAAGCGTCAAGTCTACTCAAGCATTGCATTTATACATGCACAGTACTTTTTTGAGCATTTTTTAAAGTGAAAAATAA
>LPNX010693171.1:147976-164512 GCA_001517045.1 Pseudotsuga menziesii
CGGCTGTAGCTGCCTCGACCGCATCCCTGTAGACCACTACTGCCCTAGCTACTCGTCTGAAAATACGTAGCCAGGCTGGGGGCACCCCAACGATGAACTTTTGTATGGCTGCAGGGAGATGCTCTATCCGTATGGTGGGTACCCGCTCGGTAAGACTAGTCAGCTTCGCCTCAAGTACCTGGATCAGCCCAGGATCTCCTCCTGCCACAGGACGTACGAAGGTACGTGGGTGCCCTGCAGGGCGGACCGGTCGAATATCTGCATTTTGACATATGAGTAGGGTCAGATTTGTGCATATGTATATATCACACTATTGAAAAAATTTATAAAAATTTAATAATGATAAAAATTAAAAAATTACCCATCTCTCCCCATGCTCCTCCTAGAGGGAGGACTAGATCTGGATCACCTCGAAAATCTAATCCAGCATATGGGAACTGCTCTAATGAGGGCACCTGATGTTCCCACCATGTGTAGAAATCGTCGTCATACATACTCTGTACTATATCTCCTCCTCCGTGACGGAGGAAGATGTCACCCCACCTGCTCAGCCTCGGCTGACGTGGATGTCTAACCTCTAAGGGTATCGCAGGGCTCATGGCTGGCACCCTCTCGAAGAAGAACGCAACCAATATGCTAGCATACTCGAAGTTCTTCCGTCTCCCTCTCCTGCAATCGGATAATTGCCTCTTCATAAGAGGGGCAATTCCCAAGCACCAGTCATATAAGGTGCCTCTGAAACAATCCACTGCCAGTCTCATCTGAGTCCTGGTGGCATGATGTAGTCCTGATGCCCCTGAAAGTCTAACCACAGTGCTGGTCAATACCTGTAATGTAAAGTCCTGTATGTCTGCGATGTGAATGCTACTGCCCTTCTTCTGTGTCCCTGGTCTACAGAATACGTCAACATAATTCTGAACAATCAGAGGGTCACCACTCCTGCCAGTTCCCTCTAGGTTCACCGGGGCTCCCCGATGTGATAATCCAGTAATAAAATAGATATCTTGAGTGGTAATCTCCAAAGTTTCACCCTCAATGTTAAACATCCCAAGGTCATGATCCCAGTAGTTTTCCAAGAACTCTAGTATGCGGACATTGGCCCGCATTGGTGATGTACAAAAGAACTTATACAACCCACTATTCTGTAAAGCTTGAATGGTGGGTGGGATTTGGAATGCCGCTTGGTCCATAATCTCGTGTTATCGTTCCCTCCACTCCAGCACCATGATGTCCTGACAAAAAACACATATTTTAATTCAGTAATTCATCAAAAAATTTTAAAATTTTGAACCATTTCAAAGCATTTATCTTTAGCGCAGTATGCGCGACTGTCCATTGGGACAGGTCGCGCATCATGCGCGGCTTCCTTATACACCAGCCCGTGCATGAAACGCGTATGCGCGACTTTCATGCGTGGAAACCCACGCATGCATTCTGCCCTCTTTTTAACAGATGAATTAAAATGAATTGACCATTAAAATTAAAATTTGTTTGGATGAAATTAAAGAGCACTGGGTGTAGATTTACCTGCAACTGACGGATTTGAATTTCACCGGTCCATTTGTCCACAGCGAGCAATGAAAGATAGAGGGTAAAATGCTCCTTTTTGGTCCAAAAAGTGAAATGGTAAAAAATGTTTTGTTTTTCAATCTATTTATAGAAAAATTATTTTCACAAAGTGGGTTTTTTCTATAGTTTGAAACGTTAATTGATTAATACCATTCCTTTTTGTGCCTTGGAACAGGTTATCAACTATTTCAAAGTGTTGATGCTTATATAGGGTGGTTTTTTCTCTTTCCAACACATGTTGGCAACTTATCATCCACATTAACCTTAGTATAGAACATTTTGCCACGGACTATGGTATTTTAAGCCATTAGTCCCTTGTCTCTACCATTGTTCTTCCATGGTTAGGATCCATATTTCATGAGTATCATCCTTATATGCCTTTGCCATCCTTTGGTACTCATTCTTTCACTGTTTCAGGCCCAGGGGTTTCCTCATAGCTATTTTTCACGCCAAATAGAGCTTCATATGAATCTCTCTTTACAAGCTATCCCGTTATAGGACTCCCCACCTTATGGAGTTTCTTTAGGCCCAGGTCTGACTCCTTCAAAATAGACTTGACTGCCGAGTTATCTCGTCCGTTCAAGCTCGTTAAGAATATGTGAACGGGCATTCGCATGGTGGTAGGTTATCTCTTTCTCAGCCCATGCGGAATAGTACGAGAAAGGATCACTCTCTTTTCTTCGGAATTGAGAAGAGTATTCTCAGGTATAAGTTTATCACTTTTCCGGACCTGAGGAACTAAATTTACGGAAAAGGAACACTCGGTTTGAGCTTACTTTTTCTTTTTTCGTGCTCTGGACCCAAACATAAAAAAGATTCCGAGTGTACTTTGTGTCTTTGTCATGCTCATTAAACACTAAAGAACAAAGCAACGAGTTTATTGTTGTAAGCCCCATTTCTCGTAACCAAATGGATCTTTTCGAGTGATCTTGCTTTCCTTCACACTCGTAAAACTCAAGCTATTTATGCTGTTATGGAAGGAGCGTTGGGTAGGTGGTAATTTAACCTTTTTCGGACCTCCCTGACTAACTACGAAAAAGGTTCACCTTTTCTTCTTCGGAAGTTAAGAGAGTTCTTTTGAGGTTTGTTTTATACTTTTTCGGCCTTAAGAGACTAAATTGGACGAAAAAGGACCCCCCTGAAGTCTTCTTTGGCGTTTCCAGACTCTCTAAATATGAAAGCACCAAGCGAGCATGTACTAGTTCGGGCTCGTTAAATCCACGGATCAGTGTATCAAGCATTATTTTCCCATCTCTTCAAGCTTGTTAAAAAATGAAGAGGGAACCGAGTTGGCTTTCCTGGACTCATTAAAACTTCACAGGGAAGGAAAGGAAGAAGTTTTCTCTTGTTTTCAGTAATGGCAGCATGTCATCCTTGAACATAGCACTCTTTGCTTTCCAATATCCATGTTTTAGTGTACATCTGTGTTCAGCTACCACTTTGAGTTTTCTGACTCCTCCTCTTGTCCATTATACCTGGGGAATCTGATCATGTCTCATACATGACAGATAAGTCTAGTTGTCCTATCTATCTGTTATACGCTGCCTTGGGTCATCTCTGTGTCGTGCTTATTGTTCAAGGATTCTTCCCACTCTCTGCTTTATAGCCTGATCCAATCACCGTTATATCTGTTATCCTTTTCCTTGTGTCTACCTTCTTTTTCCCAGTTCCTAGTCACTCTTGTGATCCGTTGGAGGATCTATTGCCTTCCCTATCATAGTATGGTTCAGTTTCAGCACTTCCTGATGACGAAGACCTAGAGTTTGACGGTAGTACCTCTGGATTCACTTTCATCATTGGTGAATTCCTTTGCTTCAGTTGTCAATTATCATCTATTGGTTGACAAACTGTTGAATCCTCTCCATGTTCGACTTCAGCTTACCCTTATTCACATGGCTTGGATTGTACTTGGTTCTTTGGGATCTTGTATGAATACCTTAGTTCCTCCCTTATGAACTAAGTTGCGCAAGACTATGTTCTGTTTCTATATCCAGCTTCCAGATTTTTGAAGACTCATCATTGTTATATTGTGGCTTTGATCCACCTTTGTCCATACGTGGTTTTACCCGTATTATATGATGTACTCTCATCTTGTAAAGGAGCTAGTGTTCCAGGAAATTGAACATAGCATCCTCAGATATAGCTTTGTATATGACATTATTATGTATTGGTTTCAGGTACTCCTTCTGCTCCACTGGATTTCTGAGTTTCTCCAGAGTTAATATTATAATGTATTTCGGCCATCGTTCCACTCTGACCTCACACATTAGGGGGCATCTGTTATACAGCTAAATGGCACCTCTCCATCCGAGTGCTGACACCCCTCAGGTCGGCACACAAAAGGACACTTATGGATTGAGGTTTTCCTAGTTTCATTATACCTTGGTTGATGATGAAATACATTACCTATATGCCCATCTGGTTACTTTGCTATTTTGAGATTTTGAGTGCATGCACGACTATCTCTATTGGCATCTCGCGCATATGCGCGAGTATTATGTTCAGCAGGTCGCGCATACATCTATGCGCGGGTTGCTCTTGTACAGAGTCGCGCATGATGCGCGGGTTTATTTACTACAGACCCGCGCATAGTTTCCTCAAAATTAGTTTTTAAAAACACGAGTTAATGGGAGATTAGTTGTTTCATTTACCTTAATCCCATTAACTGCTATAACCTCCCTAACCTTCGAGAACTGCCTCATTTCCTTCAGATAAATAGAGGCCTTGGGGAGGGTTTTAGACATTCATACTTGGAGAGCAAAGTTATGCTGGTGGAATTTCTACAGAATCTTTGGAGCAGAGAAACTCAGAGTCCTTTGGTGACAGAGGAGTCCCTTGTTCAGACATTGGGTGGTAACCTAAACTCCCTCTATTATTGTTAATAAAGCAGATTACTTCTTCCATATTGTGTTTCATGTGTTGTGGCTTGGTAAATGTTTATATTTCATTATAATATGTGATTTGCCTAACCTGTATCTTTATATATGAATCATACTGTATATTGGAAGAATCTTTGTTAACAGGTTGAAGGAGGAACTATCCTGGAGATTGTAGAAGTGAAGCAAACAGGAAGGAGTTAGCTTGGATCAACCTTCGTTTATTACAAGTAAGTTCCTGCTAATTCCCTATTTCCTATTTGTGCTTTTATAATCAAATTGTCTACAAGGTCATAGTATGTCGGTAACCCCCAGACCTAGGTTATTAGGTGAATTATCCATTACAACACTTTTTTTATTCCATTTGTAATTTCGATTTCCAGTGAATTACTTTGAATCATTTCTATTCTCATTTGTAAATTTCTGTTTGAATCATTTCTATTAGCATTTTTTTGCTTTATCATAACCCCCTTTATTCTTATAGCTGTCATCCTTAGCACTGTTGAAATTATAAAAACTTCTTTCAATTAATGTTTCCTGTTATTTTTTGTTTTTTATCAATCCTTCAATTTTGGTGCTTTATCTTTTATACCTTGCATTTTTCATTGTATCCATTTTAGTGACCATGTAAAGAATCATCAGAATCTATACATTTGCCAAGGAAATGAATCCCTCATTCTAATATGCCAAATTGTCTTGTTCAGGTGAAAGGGTATGTTTATGGATTCATGTGTGGAATTACTTTGAAACTTTATTTTTGGATTTTCATTCATTTTGATAATGGTATATTGTAAAGTTGTTTTGGGAATGCGAAAATGTGAATTATTTTATGTCTAATGTTAAAATTATTTAATGGTGTATTCAAGGTTCCAACTGTGGCAGATCCATATGAAGTATTTGTTCTTTCATTGCCTACTTCTATTACAGATCACTTGCTTTGGATCTTTCGCCAAGGTCTTGCTACTTAATATGATGTAAGTGGTAGTTTTTGTATGCTTTTACAGACTATTTTTTGGCTATAATAATGGCCTGCTATTATGGCATAAAATTTAGAATATCCCTTCCACTAACATATTTTGAAGGCATACCTAAAGTGGACTGAATTAGTGTTTGGTCAAAATTATTGTTATTGTCCAGAGTAGAACTATAAATAATTTCGTAGTACTAATGGTCAATAACAAATAAGGAATGCATCCAATTAGTTAACCCAGACATATATCTATTCCAAAAAAATGGTTCAGTGTTATTATTATCTTACCTCAACTGTTGTACAAGCTCTTCTCCAACTATGTGCAAGGCTAAAAAGAGTGCATGCCATAGCATTGTGTTTCCTTGAAAGAGGTGGATTGGTTTATTTGCTCATCTTTCCTACTAGTTGCTTATTTTCAAGGTTTAATAGTGTTGAATCAACTATTGTTTGTCATATTCATGAGGATCCTCATATGCTTCAGGAAGCTATGGACTGAGAAATTTGACAAGATATTGTAGTTTATTTAAATCAAAATATAAGTGGAAGGTTGAGTCCTCATACTTTTATCTCAAACTTATCTTTTGTTATATCAAACTTAGCTTGGTTGAGCTGAAGGTGGTTTTCTGTTTGATCCACTTCCTATGATGCCTAATGAAAAAGTTTTTGGGGAAAATTGACGATAGGGAAGTACTACCTCTATCTATAATCTTATAGATAGGACTGATGATTATGGAACGACATTTCAACATCCACTTCTCATTAGACCATCTACCCCATTTAGATCAGTTCAGCAATATGTAATTTTTAAAATTTATGGTCATTGAACATCTACTAGATTATAAATTGTTTTTCTTGGATTTGAACTTTAGAATTCATAGTTTAAGGACATATATAATGTAATGTGTCTACGATTGCAGAGAATGATAGGGTTGTAGCAAAGAGTAATATTGAAAGTACTTCAGCTCTATCCCATTTGGATTCTATTTACTGAACACTTCGAAGTGGGTGACCAATAAATCATTTGAGTAGTTGGGTTGATGATAGTTAGCAACTTAGAGAAATGAGTGGCACTACAATAGAATTGGGAATTGAGGATAATTTTGTTTCTCATTTATAGAGGGCTCAACCAGTTGATGACACTCGATTAGATTAGGCCCATGATACCACCATATCACAGGAAAAAGGTGATGCTACTACCTCACAAGCTGCAGATGTTGGTACTATAATGATAGAAACTTTACAATCATAGGAAAATGATATATAGAGAACCAAGGAACCTAATCAATCCCATGTTGAAGATAATACAATCTAGCATCTGTTGTCAGCCATTAGATACTCAAAGTTGTGTATTGATCCTTTTTACCATTATAGAGGACTCTGTAAGTTAGGTTCTCAAATTCTTAAAGGGTTCTAGCTCAATGGAGGAGCACCTTGCTTACAAGCAGGAGGTTAGCGGTTCAATTCCTCCATGCCCTAATGATATTATAATATCGATTAAAATTAATTAAATTAGTAAGAAAAATATAAGAGACAGGTGACTAAAAAAACAACAAAACGTGTATATAAAATTACTAAAAACGACTAAATTAGAGACCAAACATGAGAGATGCGAAACTAGCAATTAAAAATGATGCAACACGTGGTGATAATGATGAATCCAAAAATGGCATTGATATGGTAGCAAAATAAGATGTTACTTTGGATGCAAAACATGGCACTACATAGGAAGCAAAATATGGTGCAACAATAGAAGAAATATTTGGCATCATTTTGGTAGCAAAACATGATGCAAAAAAGGAAGCAAAAATTGGTGTAAATTTGGAAGCGAAAATTGGCATATATTTGGAAGTAAAACATGGTGCAAAATGGGATGCTAAAGTGGTAGCAAAACTAGATGCAATATTAGATGCTAACATGGTGCTATTAAGGATGCAAATATGGCGCTAACGGGGGTGTCATTTAAGAATCAAAAGTGGACACTCGCTAGGAAGCAAAATATGACGTTATTTAGGAAGCAAAGTTAGACGCTATTCTGGAAGTAAACCTTGACGTTGTTTAGGAAGCAAATTTGGATGCTATTCTGGAAGCAAAAAAAGAGACGCTATTTTGGACGTCATAAAGGATGCTATTTAGGAAGAAAAAAAAAGAAGGTTTTTGAGACGCTTTAAGTTTTGTCCATGACGCATCCCATTTAGCATCTAGTTTGACCACACAATGTAAAAAAAATTACACTAAAAAGGGACTCTAAATGGGATGCTAATTCCAGGATCTGTTGTAGTGAAACCTAGTGATAGTGAGGAAGAAAAATGGGGAGATCTAGTTATGCATTGATTTTAGAAACTTAAACAAATGTTTTAAGAAAGAAAACTACCCCTTTCCCAAGATGGAGCATCTGTTGCAAAGAGTCTCAGGAGCTAGTGTCATGTCATTCCTAGTTGGTTTCTATGGCTACAATCAAGTTTCTATACACCGTGATGATCAAGAGAAAACTGCATTTACCACTCCCTAGGGTACTTTCATGTATGCCAAGATGCCATTTGGGATAATGAATGCTGGGGCAACCTTTCAGAGAGCCATGGACATAGATTTTGTGGGATTGAAAGACAAGTTTGTTCTCATATACCTTGATGACCTCACTGTTTACTCTAATATCCATGAAGAACATTTTCCGCACTTGAGGAAGGTGTTTTTGAAATGTAGACAATTTGGGATAGCTTTGAACCCAAAGAAGTCTCAATTTTCTCTTAGGGAGGGAAAAATCCTACGTCACATAGTCTCAATAGAAGGTGTGAAGATTGATCCAGTTCGAGTTGAGAAAATATAGAAGTTGTCCATACCTAGGTCAAAAAGGACATTTAGTCATTCCCAGGTAAGATAAGTTTTATCAGGAGGTTTATCCCAAATTTTTCTGAGTTGGTAAAACACATAACCTCTATGTTGAGGAAGGAAGATGAAATCAAGTGGATAGAGCAAGAAAGAAACTATTTTGAAGCCATCAAGAAGGCTATCATGGAATCTCCCACTTTGATTAGTCTAGACTACACCAAGGGTTTCTACATTTTCTCCTTTGCTTCCTATGACACAATGGTAGTAGTTCTGTTACAGAAAGATGAGGAAGGCCTTGATCACCCCATTTCTTTCTTTAGCAAGACATTGAGGGATGCTGAATTAAAATATGATCCTATTGAGAAACAGGACTATTCTCTCATTAAGTCACTGAAATCCTTTAGGATTTACATTCTACATGTAAAGGTCCCTGCCTATGTCCCTTCAGCTGCTGTGAAGGATGTCTTGACCCAGCCTGACATTGATGGAAAGAGAGCCAAATGGATTGCCAAGATTATTGAGTTTGACATAGAAGTAAAGCCCACCAAGCTAGTGAAAGGCCAAGGTCTAGCTAAGCTCATGGTCGAATAAAATTGTGATCTATTTAGAATGAATTTCATTGGTATAAGTTCAACAAACCTATAGACAGAGGTAGCAGAAGAAGAAATAGAAGAAATGTAAGCAGAGGTAGTACAGGAGGAACATGACATCCAACAGGTGACTAAGAACTTGTATTCATGCGAGTGGTACTTAGGTATTATTCATTTCTTGCAAAGTTTAGAATTTCCCCCTAGGGTGAGCTTGACTCAAGCATGGGCTCTTAAGCTTAAGTCTGTTAAATTTTGTATAATTGATAAGTTGTTGTATTGTAAAGATCCTTATGGTGTTTTGCTGAGATACTTAGATAAAGAAGAGTCATTTCATGCCATACATCAGTTTCATTCAAGAACATGTGGGGGGCATCATTACTGGAAGACCAGAGCCCACAATATCCTGAGGGCTAGGTACTATTTTCCTGTTCTTTTCTCTGATGTGTGCACCTTGTAAGAGCTTGTGAGAAGTGCCAAAGATTCATAGGAAAGTAACAGCTCATATCTTTTCCCCTTAGACCTATTGTAGTGAATGGTCCTTTCTAGTAGTGGGGTCTTGATTTTGTAGGTGAGATTAATCCTTCATCAAGTGGTCAACACAAGTGAATCCTAGTAGCCACATATTATTTCACCAAATGGATAGAGGAGGTCCCCACAATGAATGCCACTCACTGAGTCATTATGAAGTTTTTATATGAGAACATATTTATCATATTTGGTGTCCCAGTAAGGCTAGTGACTGATAATGTACCATCTTTTAAATCGGGGGCATTGGTTAACATGTGTGAGTCAATGGGCATTCAATTGGTGTATTCCACTTCCTATTACCCTCAAGGCAATGGCCTTGCTGAGTCATCCAATAAAATCCTAGTTAGAATCATTCAAAAAATATTGGAGAATAATTAGAAGAGATGGGATTTTAAGCTAAAGTTTTCTCTATGGGCTCATAGAGTGAATGAAAAAAAATCCATAGGGACTTCTCCTTTCAAGTTGGTTTATGGTACTGAGGCCATTTTTCCCATTCAGCTGATTCTACCATTTGCAAAATTATTTCAGGAGGAATAGGATGAACCAAATGATATGGTAAGGAGGATGCTTGATTTGGTTGAGTTGCAGCAAGTCAGGGAATAGGTGGTGGAGAAGTTCAAAGCTCATCAAAAGAATATTAAAAATATTTTTGACAAGAAGGCAAAGGTGAACAATTTTCAGGTTGGAGATTGAGTTCTGAAATTGGATGTTGTTAGGAAGGACAAGGGAAAGCATGGTAAATTTGACTCTCTATCGATAGGCCCTTTGGTGATAGCTCAGGTGCAACGAAAAAGCACTTTCAAACTACAAAATTTGGAAGGCAAGGACATGTTTTATGGCCTAGTCAATGGGAGATTTCTAAAACTCTATTTCATCTAAGGCTTCAAAGCCTTATTATTGTAAAATATTATTTTTTGTTGTTTTCGTTTTTTGCAAAATAAACTCCATGCCCAATGGAACAGTAGAAGATAGGTTTAATTCTTATCTTTCAAGAAATTCATTTGGTCTGGGGTTCTTAGGACCTCACAAGAAGGTTCCCATCCCCAAGTATGAGCCAGATGTTATCTCCTAAATAAATTAGTCTTCACTAGGTCAAACTTAGAAAATTTATTTTTTGCATAGTGATCAATATTTCATTGCACATTATCAAATATTTGTGTGTGTCTAATAAATTTGGAATGCCTTGTGCTCTATTTTTTCATAAAAATAAAAGTTTAGATTTCGGTGTCTTAGGCGAATGTCTCAATGGTTCATTAGCCACCGAAAATCCCATCTTTCAGCAGCTTAAAAGTTTCATCGAGGAATACATTAATCAGTGAAAGCTCATTGACTCTATTTTTAATAAAATTTTGAAATTTTTTTTTCGGTGGCTTAGGCGAACTTCTAAACAGTTCATTAGCCACCAAAAATCCCAACTTTTGGTAGCTAAAAACTGGATCCAAGATTACACCAACCACCGAAATCTCCCAAAGAATAAAATGGTTAGTACATCTATCAAAATCAACCACCGTCAGCATGAGGAGCGTCACTATAGAGCACTTAACCACCAAAAATACTAGGACTGTGAAAAATCATGAGCTGGAAAAGAAGAGGTCATTATGAAACTAAAGTGATTGATAGAAGACCCAAACCCTAGCTACCCTCCACATGTCCCGTGACTGCAGCCGAACCACCACAAAGCGTTAAGTCCCAGTTAAAATGATCACTGCACTGGTCATCTCAAGGTTCTTATAAGAATTTACTGTCCCCCTGCTCAAGTACCAACCACTGATCAACCACTCAAAATCACCACCCTCTCCTCAGTCCACTCCACATTTTCATGCATGCATCCTCATTGATCCAATCCCTCCCTGAAACCATCATGGTAATCTCCTTCCCATAGTTCAAATTTTGATTTTTACCGGTATAAGAAGAGCAGTCTAGGCATGAAGAAAGGAGGAGGACCTACCCTCATACAGGAATAGGGGGACATTGGCTATCTCGAGTCACACCCAGAGGTATTCCAATTCTTCAAAGATGCATGTTGTTACAGGTTCTGTGAGAAAATTAAGGGATCCCACCATAAAGTGGCAAAAGCCTTTGCTCTCTCTTTTGATGGCTAAAAGGAGTTTATAGGTAGAGAAGAGTTCTAGGTTAATGAGGCCCTAATAGCAAAAGTAGTAGAACTCCCAAGGACTGGGGAGAAATGGTTTAAAACCACCATCATGAAGGATGTGGAATTTAGGTCTTACTTGAATCCTGAACACAATAATGTGGTATGGAAGATAAGCATCCCTTCAACCTGGCTTGAGGAGAAGTGGTAGCAGTTGTTGAAAGCAATCTTGGTTTATATAACTTGTGAAGGAAGGTATAATAGGGTGATGATATACCACTTTAAATTGATGAACCATTTCACTGACAGGAGCCCACTGAACCTTCCTTTCTACCTACAGAAGATCCTGACAAAGATGGCCCATCAAGTCAAAGCCTAGCCCACCAAAATTGTATGCAGGCTATGCCATCATGGCCTGATAAAACTCATTGTCCAAGAATTGCTACAAAGAAGAAACATAGCATGGACATACTTATTATTTTGGAATGAGTTTGAAATAGGCTTACATCCAGAAGACAAAGGTAAGTCTACTTCAAATAAGTCCACCACTACTAGGAGTGGTAAGAGGAATAGGAGGGTTATATCTCCAGTGGCAGTGGATCAGGCCTCTCCAACTTCTAAGACCAACAAAGCTAAGAGAAATATCTATTTCAGTGGAAATGAGGAGGAGGCTCCAACACAAGGTAAAAATATACTCAACCTACCTTACTCATACTATGAAGAAGAAGAGGAGCAGGAAGTTGACCTAACAAAGTAGGTTGTAGCAAAGAATGAAGAGTTTCCCTCACCTACACTAAGGGAGGGTCAAGATGAACCAATGGCAGAGGCTTCCTCTAGCAAACCTAGGTCCCAGAGAATCAACCAAATATTAGGGAAAGTATATGAACTAGAGGTCTTAGAGAGAGAAATCAAAAGAACTAATGTAAAATTAACCAAGAAAAATATTGAATTGCATAATTCTCTTCTAGAAATGAGAGGGATGTATATCTTGCTGCAAAAACGAAATCTGAGATTAATGAAGGACAACTGCAGGCTCTATAGGATGATCAGACTGTCGAGGTTGCAGGTGAAGGATTCAAACCCTAAAACACACATTGTGCTGGAAACCCTAGCATAGGCAGCAATAAGCCTTTAGGATTCGGAGGTAGCCCATGATGTTGCTACTATTCCAAACCCTAGGAAGGTTGAAGAAGTTCCAGAAGGATAGAAGTGAAGCAGTAAAAGGTTTCTTAAAGGAATAATTAAATTTTGTAGAAACAGAGCTTTTGGTTGCTTAGGTGAACGCAGCTACTGTTCATTAGCCACTGAAAATAGAGCTTTCGACAACTTACAAACCCGGAATTTTGTTTTCTTAGCTACCAAAAGCATAGAATAGTGCATAAAGACATGCTTCCACACAGAACCAATTTTGATTGATCCAAACACCTTAGGGATGAGTTATGAAGTTCAATATTAATTAAAGGCACCATTAGATTGGGTTTGTTCCAGTTTTGAAGGTTCCAGCGAGGTGAAATGGGTCACAAAACCTACCTACTATTGACAAACCATGACTTATCTATAAGATAACAGGGCCTAGTTCTACTTCAGTGATCACTGCAGTTATTAAAAAGTTCAAGGAGTGACCAAGTATTAGAGTTAGGTAGATTAGCACTTAAGTTAGGGGTTTTGACCAATTTTTTGCAAAAAACAGTTATGTTATCTATTTTTAGTAAATTCAATCCAACTTTTCAGGATTTGAAATAAATTTTGTAAAGGCTATAAAGCTTGTGACTAATGTTGAAGCAAGGGTTCGACTTCGGAAACTTTTAGACCCTTATTGTTGTCAAGCTTCTAACGTTCTTCATCATTTAATATAAGCTCTTTTTCCATTATATGTTCAAATTACATCTCTTTTATGTTCTGTACTTGTTCTTGGATGTCTGATTCAGGTTTATTCTTTTTTCTAATACCAGATAGTTGTCATCCTATCTCTGTGTTGATGAGTTGAATTGCAAGTATCTTTCCTTGTTATGATTAGCCATTCATATGTGATTTATTTATATATGAATCTACCAGTAGAGTGATTTCTTCATTTATTCACCTTATTATCAACCCTTTGAACATTGATAGTTAAAAGCCTTATCTATTTGATTGAGTTTTATGCATGTATTGAGTGAGTGAGGTCTTATAGGTCATTTGACTTGATCCATTTAGTAAACCATTGAAGAAACATTGAAGTTACCAGGCATCCTCAAGCTGCAACCTAGAGGAGTTTCCTAGAGAGCCAACAACTAGTAAAGATGGAGACATCTGCATTCACATGGACACTAGATATTAACACTTGGGGCTGATTTTACCTCACATGGATTGATTATATAGGATTCCATATATCAGTTTCTTTGGTGTACCACACATGGTTCAAATTCTCAAGAACATTTTCTATCTCATCAGTTGATTTCAACTGCTCTACATGGGTCCAAAGTTCACTGTGTAGTTGTTCATATTTCAGATTCAGTTGAGTACATTATTATTCGTCGAAAGAGGAATATTCCTCCAGAAATAAGCATTTGTTTGGATTCAAAGGGTCACATGCATATATTTAGGATTCTATTGCATAGAAGAACTAGAATACTGCTTTGTTGCTGCATAGTGCTGCAAATAGCAACAAAATATTTTGCAAGTTTTTAACTTGTATTTCCTAATTTCTGCTTATCTTGAGGGGGGGGGGGTCCCATGAGGTTTTCCCCTATTTCCTTGGTTGTATTAAGCATCATTTTTGTCTTTAAATTGTATATGCATGACTTATGGCCTTGTTTCCAGGGCACACAGTTGTCCAAGTTAGGATTCAAGGGGGTGTTAGGATTATTAATCCTCCCTTGACCATACTATCTATTAGATTATTTTAGCCTAACTTAGGAGTCTTAATTAATTAATTAATTAATTACACTAGTACCACTGTGTCCACATGGACTAATGGGGCCACATGTACTAGTTACTAGAGTGTGGAGAACACTACTGTAGGCTATCTGCCACTGACTAGATTTGCATGCATTATATTAGGCACCTCCTAGGCCAATCCCTATATTTTAGGAGCCATTGGGAGTCTTGACACCAACCTGCTTCAGTCAATTGTAGTTGGAACCAGTTAAGCTTAGTTTATTTCCAGTTATATTCAGTTAGATCACAATCAGTTTAGTTAGCGCTAGTCATGTATGGTTGCATGTGGATTAGGGGCCTTTGCTCACCTACCACTTCAGTTAGACTTAGTTAATTGTTTATTACTGATTGTATGAGTTGTTTAGACATATGGAGTTAACCAATTGGACTCTGATATTTATTGAGACATCCTAAGTTAGCTAGTCGGTTAGGTACAGTCACATCCAGTGGGGAGATTCGAATTCATCCCTAATTGATTCGAATTCTTTTCCTATGTAAACTATTGTAACACCGAATTTAATTAATGACAATGATATTGTAATTACATGAGCTATTCTCATCCATTTCCTGTATGGTTGGATTTTTTCAGTGTGTATCTTCATTCTCCTTTTTTTGCATCAAGAATATTGGACACATTGCTTGATCATCTAAATGGAACAAGAATTTTAACACTCTAATGGGTGGACAGATGCACTACTCAATCGAAATATGTGTCCCGTTGCTCTTGGGAATTCCATCCATCTTAGGTACTCTAAATAAAGTATATATATGTGATGTTTGGTTATTTTTAGCTTCTTGATCTCGTTATCGCTCAAACCATCGACATAGCCATAACCATCATTTGATCTAGCGATCGTATCAACTATTGTTAGCAATGATGCTGACAGGGAGTGACGGAGCTCATCTCTGCCCTTCCAAGAAGAACCAATCTCTCTAAGATGGCCAATAACTCTCAATATCTCTGCATTGTGGTCCATAGTAGCCACTACAACCATAAATACAAATAAAATATCATTAGAGAAATAAATACATGGTATAATTACATCTCTCAGCAATGAAAAGTGTAAAACTAATCTATGACAAATAACAACATAAACTAAATTTATTATTTAAATTTTATAATTGATATTGAATTTTATAGTAAAGAATAAACATTTAACATTTTTTCATTTAAATCTATGTCCTAAATTCAAGTATTAATTCCAATTTACATATTCATGTGTACATAAATTGTCCTATGTGCATAATTTTATTGGGAATCTCCTTTATCTTATTTTAAGGCTCAAATTATGAAGTTTCGTTGAAATTATGAAATTGAAATTTTAATGCCCTTGCAGGACCAACTCCTAGATTGCGGGTAGAGGCAAGGGATAGAGCCTAGAAGAGGTAGAAGAATGTGCCATTGATGAATAAAATCCCAATATAGGAAAGTATTTTGTTAGATATGTAATTATTTGTTGTAGCATGATTTTTTTTGGACTCCAAACACTAATACAAAAGCGCGGGTTTTTCCACGGAGGTTTTCCACGTTTCATACTTTTTGGTGTGAAATCGGAAGCAAAATGAACTTGCCGTCGCTGTATCGACACTTACTCGTCGCTGTATCGACGTTGGTAATCTCCGCCGTCGCTATATCGACGCCTTCCTCCTTCAAGGTCACTGTATCCACGGATCTACGTCGCTATAGAGACGGCAATGTCAAGCTATGTCTTTTTAGTTGACCCGGGGCGCTTAAGTCAATGTTTTAGATATATGAAACCAGGCTCTCGGGCAGGCTTCATTTTCGAAGGCTTCAGTGCCAGTCAAATAGAAGGCCATGACCGAATTTTCCCTACAAAAAAAATTCGGTTTCATGGAGTGCCCGTCGAAAATGAAATGAAGCAGAACTGTGTACATTGACAATGGAAGGGAAACCCCAAAATTTTTCCCTTCCTGGGTTTTCAATGGGCTGTGGGAGTTTGGAAGATTTGGATGGGTGACAGGTCACGGTGGACCTGGGCCGCTGGTCCTCTGGGAGTCGTGGTTTTGGTTTCACGGTGTGGCTGTTGTACCCACGGGCCACATTTCCAATCTCAGGGTCATTCATTCCTCTCACCCACTACACATTACCCACTTCACACTCTGCTCATTCCCGCGTCTCAACGATGATGAAGACCATGCTCTCCATTA
>LPNX010693171.1:169706-233283 GCA_001517045.1 Pseudotsuga menziesii
TAATAATGAGATGGATTATGAGATAGATTAGGATTGAGCTCCATGCATAAGCTGTTACCTTGCTTGTTATTTCCCATTTATTTGTCCTTGGTATATTTTAGAAATACACGTTCAATTGAACATGCATTTACAATGTTAAAGGGCTCAAACTAAATTTTTCTCACTATCCCTCTGCTTATCAGTTGCTGAAGGCTCTATCTGGATGCTTATTTGTCTTCCAAGATCTCACTGTGCCTTGGGATATCTCTAGGTTATTGCCAATTGGGTCACGAACTCAAGAACCCCATCCTAGCTGAAATTGAAAGATCCCTGCGAAGCACAGGTTGGCATGTATTCTGCCAAATTCGCTTAGGATTTGCGCCTGGCTCCAACGAAAAGAAGATTGCTCACAGTGGGAAAAGCTTGTTTAGGAAAACTTGCCTAGGATTTGTACCAGGGTCCAACTGAAAAGAAGATTGCCAAAGGTGGGAAAAGCTTGTCTATGGGAGAGTCACACCTTCTCCATGGGAGATTCAAACCTTGGTTGTGCACACAATGATCGCGTAAATCCTTAAGGAAGACCAAGGCCCTGTTGATTATGTGCTCTGAATCTCTATTCTGCCTCTTCCAAATCTCCAAGATCTCAATTTTTGGGCAGACCTGGCCCAACATGCTCACTGTTTGAACTGGAGTCTTAGATAGCTCCATTATGCTCCATGTTGCACCTCATTTTACCAGAGTTGATATATTGATTAAGTTGTCACCAACCTCATTTTTTCAACAGATGTTTGTCCCCAACCTCACTTTTACCAGAGTTTGATTTCTTTTACTCACCTGTGTCTTTTGCCACTGAAGTTGGATACAAATTTTCCCGAATCATAGTTTGCATATTGCTAGTGCGCAATCCTGGGATCAAGATTGGATGATCCAAGTATTTCGATGTATCCCTATCTTTTATGATCACTGGGCCTCTTTTACATTTGGCCATGTATGATAGCCTCTGAGCAAGTACCATGACCAAACTTGTCTTCATGAATTTTGTACAAGACATATCATTAAGCTGAGATTGCTATAACTTGTTTTGGCCCTAGATTTTATGATAAGAGGGCTTCTTTTTTATGTATCCATACAGATTTCGGTCCAACAGCTTAGAAGTAATTTTCTCGATCTAGTCTTTTTGGATATATCCAGCTCTGAAGATATCATGAGGCATCTATCCAGCTTGAAAAAAACAATGTTGACTGTTCTATATTTATGTTATAGGGTAAAAGCCTTCATATTGGTATGAAAACTGTGTGCTCCATTTGCCGTCTTAAAATGTTCTTGCCCTATTTGCATTTACATAATGCAATACACTTATGTTGAAAAATGTTTAACCTTGTCCAACTTGTTCGAATGAGCCAAGACTATCATGTATCTGTTTTTCATGCTACACGTGTTAGATATCGAAAGTTTATCTTTATGTCCAAACTCCCTGATCTGTATTAGTCCAATTTGTTATCACAGTTCCTTGTTTTTATTCAAATATCATTAGCCCTAGAGTGTGCTCATCTATCTGAGAGTTGTTTTGAGCTGTGTAATTTTGGTTGTGTCAAATCCCATAATTTGAAACTAGAATAAAAATGTGTCTAACATGGGTGTACTTTGTCCATGATAATACAGGAAATTCAAGTGGGAATGGGACCTGCTGGAGAGCTGCGTTATCCATCTTATCCTGAGAGTAATGGCACATGGAAATTCCCAGGGATTGGAGCATTTCAGTGCTATGATAAGGTATATACATTTTTTTGGGGTAAATTTCCCTTTAGTTAGTGTAGCTGCATCTTACCTTTTTCTATCTCTCTCTCTATAGCTAGTATATAGGTTTTTTAAGCCATTCGGGTGAATGCCATTTAGTAATTAGTTTCAATATCCTTGTATTGCAGTTTATGGTCTCTAACCTTAGATCCATAGCCGAATCTATTGGCAAGAAGCAATGGGGTAATGGGGGCCCAAGTGATGCAGGTCAATACAAGAACTGGCCCGAGGACACAGCATTTTTCCGCAGAGATGGTGGCTGGAATAGTACTTATGGTGAATTTTTTATTAAGTGGTATTCTGGTATGCTTCTTGATCATGGAGAGAGAATCCTAACATCAGCTGAATCCATTTTCCGTGGCACTGGCACCAAGCTTTTTGGCAAAGTGTCTGGTATTCATTGGCATTATAGAACCAGATCTCATGCCCCTGAGCTTACTGC
Organism: Pseudotsuga menziesii; assembly: GCA_001517045.1. NCBI lineage: Eukaryota > Viridiplantae > Streptophyta > Pinopsida > Pinales > Pinaceae > Pseudotsuga > Pseudotsuga menziesii. Next base: position 171,925 of record LPNX010693171.1, read on the forward strand.
TGGATATTATAATACCCGGAACAGATATGGGTATCTGCCAATAGCTTCCATGTTTGCGAGACATGGGGTTATTTTCAATTTCACCTGCATTGAAATGAAGGATTGGGAACAGCCCGGAGATGCACAGTGCGCCCCAGAGAAGCTGATCAAACAAGTCATCCTTGCAACTAGGAAAGCTGGGGTCTCTCTTGCCGGGGAGAATGCTCTTCCAAGATTTGATCAAGATGCACACAATCAGATCATTAAGAATTCCAATCTCCGACTACCAGAAGATGATCGAAACACCAAAGTTGAACCTATGTGTGCATTTACTTATTTGAGAATGAGCCAGCATTTGTTCCAACCTGAAAATTGGAGGTTGTTTGTTTCATTTGTTAGAAAATTGGCTACCTCAAATTCCTGGGGGCATGAACACAGAGATACAGACTCATTTGTCCATGCTACTGGGCCAATTCTCCAAGAGGCTGCTTCAGTCTAAAGCATGCTTAGTACCTCAAATTCCTGAAGGCATGAACACAGAGATACAGACTCGTTTGTCCATGCTACTGGGCCAATGCTCCAAGAAGCTGCTTCAATCTGAAGCATACTTATTAGCATCATTTCAAGCACACTACTTATTTTGTATTTTTATGAAGGTCATGATTTGCTTTATTTAAAGGTTATGATGTATAGGCCATACATCTCTTTCCATTGGGCGGCTGCTGCTGCATTATATTTCTATGGTGGCAGTTTGCAAGCCAATATGGAGCCAACGACCATACTAGTGGTACATAAAAGTTATGAAGAAAACATTGTTAGCTTTTTGAGCATATCAAGAGACTCCAGCTCATGACCTTCCCTCCTACGGTGGAAGAGATCTCATGTTTGGCCCAAGACTAATTGATCTAACCCTTGGGCGACCTCTTAACTTAAGATGATATAATAAATATAATAAATAAGCCCACGTATTTAATAGAGACTTAGTGATATGGATGGATTATAGATTATTACCCCACGTCTTTATATGGATTATGGATTATAGATTATTACCCCACGTCTTATAATAAATAAGCCCACGTCTTTATATATTTTTTTTAAAACTACAGGTAGCGTCGCTATATCGACGGCTTGCAGTGGAACTTTGCGACGTCTTGCCGTCGATATAGTGACGTCTTACCGTGGATATAGCGACGTCTTTCCGTCGATATAGCGACGTCTTGCCGTGGATATAGCGACATCTTGCCGTCTATATAGCGACGTCTTTTTGTGGATATAGCGACGTCTTTCCGTGGATATAGCGACGTCGTACCGTCGCAGGTATTTGGATTGGGATTTTTTCATTCTAGGAAGGGCCGTCGCAATTGCGACGTATTCCCGTCGCTCTTGCCACGCAATTAACAGGTCGTCGCTATTGCGATGAAATGACTGCCACGGGAAAAAAATGCTTTTTCGTGGCAATATCCACGCTTTTCCGTGGATATTGCCACGTTTTGCCGTGGCAAAATTGATCACTTGTACTAGTGAATTCTATAGAGCCAACCCCTTTTTCATGCTGGTTGTAGGCCTAACCTCCATGTAGGTATTCATATTCTTTAGTACTTATATCTAACCCAATTAGAAAGGCATTCCCAACAATTACATCTGACCATGGGAGGGCCCGGCCAGGCCCCATGTCATAATGGCTCATCTCTAACATTTGACCATGGGAGGGCCCAACCTATCACCATGTCAAAATGGCTTAGCCCTTACATATAACCATAGGAGGGCCCAACCTACCCCCATTTTAGAATGGCTCAGCCCTTACATCTGACCATGGGAGGGTCCAGCCTGTCCCCATGTCAGAATGGCTCAGCCCGTACATATGACAATAGGAGGCCCCACCTACCACCATGTCAGAATGGCTCTCCACTTACATCTGACCATGGCAGGTCCTGCCTAACACCATGCCAGAATGTCTCACGGAATCATCACTTCCCCTTGGAAGGAACCTTTATCTAGAGAATGCCCATATTCTCCCAGAAGTACTCAAGCTTCACTCTAGCTAATGGCTTATTCAACAAATTAGCTATTTGTTCATTCTTCGCAACATATTGGAGCTTCACTACTCCCTTTGCACCATATCCCTGATATAGTTGTATTTGATCTCAATATGCTTCGACTTGTCATGGAACATCGGGTTCTCCAACAACTTCACACAACTTTGGTTGTCGCAATATATACAAGTAGCATCTAACTGGAGATCAAATAGATCAGATAGTAGCTTCCTCAGTCACACTACCTCACAACTAGCCGAACAAGTTGCAACATACTCTGCTTCGGCTGTACTCAGTGCCACACATGATTGTTTCCTGCTAAACCAAGAGATCACACCTGATCCCATACTGAAGCAACACCCCTAAGTGCTCTTCCTATCAATGGCACTACTTGCTCAATCAGAATATACATAACCCTCCAGATTAATCTTCTGATCTACCTCATACTTGAGCCCATAATCAATTGTACCCTTTAGGTACCTCAGAATATGCTTTGCAACAATCAGGTGAACATGTCTGGGATCCATCAGGAACTGGCTCAATTTGTTCACACAAAGCAAATATCTGTTCTCGTATTCATCAAGTAGATCAAGGACCCAAACATATGATGATACATCGTAGCATCAACCGAATCTGATGAAGCATCACTCAATAGCTTTAGGTTCGATGCCATAGGTGTGGTCATAGCCTTGCAGTCCATTATCCGGAACCTCTTTGGGATCTCTACTACATAATTCCCTTGTCCTAGGGAGATTCTATCTGTATTTTTCCATGCCTCTATGCTTATAAAATAGTTCATCATGCCCAAGTCCTTCATCTCAAACTCGAAAGCAAGCTTCCTCTTTGTATCAGCAATCAGCCCATCCTCACCTGTTACAAACAAGTCATCTACATATAGTAGGAGTATCATTGGGTTCCCTTCTTCAACCTTGTAGTAAATGTTGGAATCTTCTTTACTCTTGGTAAAGCCCAAACTGGATAGAAAGCTGTCAATTCTACCATACCATGTCCTGGGTGTCTGTTTCAAACCGTACAGGGATTTCTTCAATTTACATACATGAGTCTCCCTGTCATGCATCTCAAAACTGAGTGGTTGCTCCACACACACTTCCCCTTCCATTACACCATTCAAGAAAGTAGTCTTGACATCCATCTGGTGTATCTTCCATTTCATTACTGCAACTAGAGCAAGTATTGATCTGATGGAAGTGTATATGACTAAAGGTGCAAAAGTTTATTCATAATCTATTCCATCTTTCTGGGAGATGCCACGAGCCACAAATCTTTCTTTATATTTCTCTATGCTACCATCTGCAACATGCTTGGTCTTGTAGATCCACTTGGAAGTCACAACAAACTTCCCCTATGTTCTAGGGCCAACATCCCAGACATCATTCTTCATGATCGACTGGTACTCCTCAATCAAAGCAACCTTCCATTCTTTCTTCTCTGCTGCTTCTTCATAGTTGGAAGGTTCTTTATCAATGATGTCACATAATAGGGCTACATAACCAGAGCAAGACCTGGTTCTTTTCCTCTCTCTCTGTATTTCTTCTGGAGCCCCATATCTTTCTGCACCTTGGATAGCCTCTCGTACCCATGCAGGTTTCCTCTTGTGATGATTCTTCTCCTAGGGTGGATCTACAGGTTCCTGGGTTCTTCTATTTCTCGATCTTCTTCTTGAGTTGCATCGTTCATAGTTATATCTTGAATTCTATGTAATTATGTTTCTTCAGGGTCTTCAACAGGTCTATTTCTAGATTTGATGTAAGTTCAGTCTTCGTTAAATGTCACGTCCCTGCTGATGTCGATATTCTTGAATCCTTGGAAATATATTCTGTAAGCCTTCAATCTTTCGCTATATCCCACAAATATTCCCTTCTTTCCAGAAGGATCTAACTTTGTCCTATTTTCTTTTGGAATGTGTATGTACACTGGACAACAAAATATTCTGAGATGGTTGACCTATGGTTTCTTTCTGTAGAAGACTTCTTCATGTGTCTTATTCTTGAGTACTCTGTGTGGAGTACGGTTCTATACATACACCTCTGTCTTGGCCGCTTCTGCCCATAGTTGCATGGGAATTTCTTGATCATGAAGCATTTCCCTTGCATCTTCCATGATCGTTCTATTCTTCCTTTCTACAACCCCATTCTATTGTGGATTATATGGAGTGGTCAACTCCCTCTTAATCCCTGAATCTCTGCATAAATATTTGAATTCATTTGATGTGAATTCTCTGCCATTGTCTGATCGAAAGTTTTTGATCTTGTTTTCTGTGTGGTTCTTGATCAAGGCTTTGAATTCCTTGAACTTGCTGAATACTTCATTTTTGTTCTTCAAGAATTATATCCATGTCTTCCTAGAAAAATCATCAATGAAAGAAACATAGTATACATACCCACTTAATGAACTGGATGACATCGGACTGCATACATCAGAGTGCATGATTTCCAAGATTCCTTTTTCCTTTCTCTCACTACTTGGAAATATCTTCTTTGTGTTCTTCCCTTTCGCATATCCTTCGAAAAATCCTTCATGCCTTTCCTGTATTTCTGGAAGACCTTCAATAGATTTTCTTGCAAGTGGTAGTGCCCTATAGTGCACATGTGCAAGCCTTCTATGCCAAAGTTCATTTGGCTCTACTGAGTCATGGACCAAAGCTTGTTTTGGTTGGCCCTTTAGTTTGTATAATCCTTCCTCTTGCTCTCCAATCACTACTGCATCATCTGTAGTATTTCCTTTTGGTCACATAAGAACTTGGCCATCTACAAATGAAACCCTTATGCCTTTTGCATCCAATGCAGATATGGAGAGGATATTATTCTTTAGTCCTGGTACAAACAATACATCCTTCATCTTCATAGAGTTTCCAGAGTCTAGATTATAGGAGGATTCACAACTACCTTTTATTGGATACTGGTAGTCATCCCCAAGTTTCAGCTTATGAGATGACTCATGTTCAGACAGTTTCACAAAGTATTCTTTGAATCATGTTATATGTTTGGAAGTCCCACTATCTATAAGCCAATCACTGCTTCCATGTGTGATAGTTCCCGTGAGAGTGGAAATAAAAACATATTCTTCATCACTTGAAGAATCATCATTTTCTTTTTTGATTCTCTTTATGGAAGGTTCGTCATCCTCTACAGCACAAGCATGATGTCTTCTCTTGTTTCATTTCTTCTTCTGAGAGCTAATTTTGTTTCTAGGAGAATTTTTGGCATAGTGTCCTATCTCATCACAAGTGAAACATCTAATTTGAGTTCTTCTAGAGTTATTTTGGTGAGAATACTTACCTTTAGGATGATGATGGTCCTGCCTGATTTTGTTGGAGTGTACTATGAGAGATTGATCTTCACTTCCCATATTTTCTTCTTGAGCTACTATTTGAGCTTCCTCTTGTGAACATTCCTCCCACAGTATACTGAAGGTGACTATCTTTCTTCTAGCACAAATCCTTTGAATGGAAGAGTCCCATGACCTATGGAGACCATTCAAGGTGGTCATCAAAATTTCTGCATTCTCCACTTCTTCATCCACTGATTCAAGTTGTTCTTTGATGTGTGAGACCCTTGTAAAGTATGACTGTATGTTCTCTGCATTCTGGATCTTCACACTCTTCAACTGGTTCCTCAAAGTCATCTTCTGATTTATGTTCTTTCCTTCAAACAGTTTGGTTAGGGCATCAAACATTGCTTTAGGTGTCTTTAGGGAGGACACCTATGGTATGAGGTGAACCTTGATTGAATCAACAATAATTCTCTTATCCATGACCAACTTCTTTTTGTGTAAGTCCTTAGCCTCATCTCCCTCTGGAACTAGAACCTCTTCACTGATGTAAGAGTCCAACTCATTTTCTTTTAGGATGAGGGAGATCCTATACCTCCAAGCTCGGAAGTTATTAGCTCCCTCAAGCTTTTCATTAAGCTTGGTGTGATGGGACATCTTTACTGAGAACCTCAAATGGAAATACAAAATATTTAGATCTTACCAATTTGAGAAGATGAAAACTAGATCTGGAGTTGATCTTCTGCAGTGTTGGTTTTCTGGTTCTAGGGAATATTAGGGTTTGAATTTCTCAGAGTTCTATCCAACCAAAAACCTTGATTTTTGTCTCTAAACTTTTATTTTGAGGAGGAGAGAAATCCTATCTTGGTCTCACTCAAAAATTACTCTTCAGTTAAAATCCCTAATTTCCTAATGGAGTGGTAGGTCAAAAACTGAAAATGCTTAGAATCAAATTCTGCTTCGACAGAAAGTTCCGCCCTTCAATGGAGGTTCAACCTAGCCTCCTTTTTCTGATGGATTGTTGAGAGAGACCCAAAAATTAAGAATCCCTAGCTTATGTAGCAGCACAATGTCTTCTTCTTAGGTTAGATCTGATACCATGTTAGATTTTTATCAATTAGATAGTTTGATCTAGGATCTTATCTGAGAGAATAACATGCACACCAATAATCACAAGAGACAAGAGACACACATAATTTTCCTTGGGGAAACCATAAAGGAGAAAACTCCACAACTTCCTCAGAGATATAATGAGCACCAATAGAGAAATTAAAACATAAAAACATAAAGATGATATCCGACAGCTGATCTCTCTCACTTGTGCCAACACTTCCTCTCTCACTCATGGGCCCCAGTTGAGTGAGTGTGTCTGTAGAAATTTGGAGAGCATCACTTCTATTTATATTCTTTCATTCACTTAATATTCAACTTAGTTATGTAGGCTCGAGTAACCACAACTAAGGTACTAATGACCCAACTTACAATAGAGGGGACTTCCTCATGACTTTTAGTAATTCTCCTGATAGGAACATTGGGGTACAGAGAAATACAAGTGATTATCCCAATAGGAGCATCAGGGACCAGTGAAATACAATAAATACAATTGAATACATTCCAAAGTTACAAATACATCAACAAAAGGAAAATTTCCCCTGCCTCGTATGCAAAGGGATCACTTCACCAAGGAGTGTCCTCATCGTGAGGAAGTCAGTAAATTTCTAAAAAACACCCTCGCTTCGGCAGTTCTAACATATTCTTTCCCTACCCAACAACAATTGATTGACCACCAATCCTTCCATGGGTCTTTCTCATCTTCCATAGATGAAGTTAAAATGATTTCTAGTGAAATGGTTAATCTTAATACCCAATCTCATAGCTATTACCCACCTCCAGCTAAGAAATATGATGATGCTTCAACCGATAAAAATTCTACTTCAACTCCTCCTCCTACAAATGGACTTCATATCGAGAAGCCTATTCTTGATGTCGTTCTCCGATCACCCAAGATTACACTTTGCAAATATGTACTCAACCCCAACACACATGCATCCCAGTACCAAAACGTAGTTGAAGATTTGGCTCAAGCACCACATGCCATGTATACTCTCGAAGTACTCCAAAGTTGCCCCATACAGAGAAAGAACCTATTGTACGTCCTTGGAGCTATAGATCTTGAAATTAGCAATATCATCACTTTCAAACTAGATGATTTCAAGTCTCGCTCTCCCATCAATTTTCATTCCAATTATCTATGAAAGTTATTGGAAATATGATCCGTCGTATTGTACTGGACAAGGGTGCCTCGACTTCGGTCTTGTATTTATCCTATTGGAGAGCTATCATCTCTCCTAATATTAATCGCTCACCTTAGAAATTAAATGCCTTTGATAGTCATGGTTTTCATCCTTATGGTATAGTTCCCTCCCTCCAAGTTGAACTTGTGGGAAAATTAGTGTCCATTCATATTGAAGTGGTCGAGACTCCTCTTGATTACAATTTTTTTTAGGTCGAAACTGGTTCTACACCATGCAAGTCATTTCTTCATCTATATTTCGAGTAGTCTAGTTCCCATTCCAAGGTAATATTGTCACCATTGACCATCTTGATTTATGTTCACGAGACAGAAATTCCAACTCTGCGAACAATGTTCCACTTTTGGCTTCTTCAACCCCACAATATATAAACATAGGAGTTGGCATGTTGAAAGACTCTTCACTCATAGGAGTTTTTCCTTTGAATACCCCACCTCCTTCGCCATAGACTACATCCATGAACATGATATCAACTTCAAGCCATGATTCCCTAGATAAAGGGAAATCACTTGTTGATCTGACATCAGTAATACCTTTAGAATAAATGTATCTGGATATCCAATACACTAGTCACTGCCCCATCAATGACCATATTTGGGTGTCTTTAGACACGTATCACCTATCTTATTGGTAGAGACCCCCCCATCTCTAGATTATCTTTTAAATACACTCCCCTTCGATGAGTCCATCATGGAAGTTATTTCTTTAGATGAGATGCATTGTAAATATCATCATCACCAATCTTATTTCCTTCAAAATCACCATATGGTAGAAAACCTTTTTGGAACAACGGTTTCATTCAATATCGTAACTAATACTCAGCTACTAGTACTCATCCATGATGTTGATTATGAGGGGAATCTGAATAATATTACCAAAACTATCCCAGTTGATATATCGGTGAGACCTGGAATCATGGAGAACATCAATATAGGCCATAATTATTCCCCTTTAGAGCTAGAGTCTTATATGATCCTTTTTAAATAATTTAGAGATATTTTATCTTGGTCATATGAAGAAATTATAGGGATAGATCCTTCCATTGTCGTTCATGAGATCAGGACTTACCCTGACGCCAAGCCAGTCCATCAGAAACTTTGATAAGTGCATCTGAGAAAAGAAACATCCAGTAAGGAAGATATTGGAAAGCTTCTTAAGGAAGGGTTTATCTACCCCATACCTTTGATTGAATGGGTGTCTAAAATTTTCCTTGTAAACAAAAAATAGGGCACCATTAGGGTTTGTATCGATTTTTGGGATCTTAATCAGGCTTGTCCTAAGAACAATTTCTCCACCCCATATATTAATCAAAACATCGATAAGTATGTTGGAAGTGTCATATTCTCATTCATGGATCGATTTTATGGCTACAAATAGATAGAGATACTCCCATCTGATCAACAAAAAAAAAAAAATTATCTTCCCATGGGAGACCTTTTCCTACAAAAAATGACCTTTTGGTTTGAAGAACGCTGGCACTACTTTTCAATGCACCATGTCTTATGCTTTTCAATACATAATACACATTGTGGAACCATATCTTGATTAATTTCCCACTCATTCACAGCAGTGGGATCACCACATTGATCATTTGAGAGTCATTTTTATCAAATGCCGCCACTATAACATACGGTTGAATCCAGACAAGTGTGTTTTCTATGTTGAGACCGGTCGACTACATGTTTTCATTATGTCCAAGGATGGAATCTGCATAGAGCCTCTAAAAAATCAAATCCATATTGGACTTGCTCGCCCCTACAAACATTACAAAACTCCAAATTTTGCAAGGGAAATTATACTTTTGATATTGGTTCGTTTGTAACTATGCTGATAAAGTCCACGGTTTCATGTGTTTATTAAACAAGGATACCCCCTTCATTTGGGATTACCTGGCGCAACATGCGTTCAATACTCTAAAACATGCCATCATGCATGCATCCATCTTGGAACCACCCAATTATACTAAGGAATACTCCCTGTATGTGGTTGCATCCCTATCCACCATTGGTATGGTTTTGGTTCAAATGGACAAGCATGATCATGAATGTCATGTGATCTACTACCTGAGTAAGAGTCTTCTGGACTCTGAAACCCAGTACTCACATGTGGAGAAATTAGCTCTATCCATGGTCATCGAGGTCCAAAAGTTTCATCACTACATATTGCTCCGAACGACCACAGTATATGCAGATTCTAACCCTATATATTACATCTTGACTCTTCAGGTGCTTGGGGGAAAATATTCTTGTTAGATTGTCATACTCCAAGAATTTGATTTGGATTTTGAAAAATCTAGTTCTAAGAAGTCTCTTCTCTTCGTAGAGCTTATGTGTGACCTTCCCCATATTAATGAGAAAACAAATCCCATTAACTCATTGCCCAATGAATCCTTATTCCTCATTAGTATGCCTGACCCCTGGTATGGAGATTTAATTCTCTCTCTCCAGACACAACCCTTTCATCCCAATTCAACCCAAGACCACAGGGTATTCACTTAGTGAAACCATGCCATACCACATTATTTTGTGGCATATGAAACAATACCCCTAATTTCAATCAATATTGGAAAATAGCTCCCAAAATCATTTTTCTTAACCCCCTCCCAATATGCCTTCCCAAATTTAAAAAAACCTATTTTCACTATATATTGTATGTATCCATTTTTTATACCCCTTTATATATCTACCTAGTTGTTACGGAGAGAAATTCCTATGGCTTGGGGTACCACAATAGACAGCTTCACTCCAGAAATCAATCCTTTCCAATATGTAATAGAAATTAAATATCTAACACTAAAGGATCAGACCTCATACCTTATTCCGGACGGTTGAAGTAGATCCCTGTTGAGCTTTCCAACTTTAGCTTGAATTGATAAATTACTTCCTCAACAACAAGTAAACAATACAAGCATACTATATATATTGGTGTTAGATATATTCTAGCATATATAATCAACAATGTATAAGCATTTGAAAACATCCCATGGATAAAATATTCATTCAAACACACATTATTGGATAGGAAAAGATATTTCTATTAATATAAAATCAAAGATCACAATGGATACAACCTCTGTCGGCACGTTTGCAAATCGGAGAAACTGAATCCCCCACTTGGGCCTCCACCACCTCAATCCTCCATCTCTCGATAGCAAGCTCACAAGTAAAAGGCAAGCTTGGGAAGAACACCAAAGTGCTCCAAGGGACAAAGGGATGCAGACTCAAGCATAAGTTCTAGCAACAATGGACTGTAGTTTCTTTGCTCTCAATTCTCTCATATGCCTTCAATGTACCATAGAGTTCCTTATATAGATTTTCAAATGGGTAATGAAAGGTGAAATCCGAGCGATCTCAAGGCATAGGGAAGGCTAGGAGTCAAGTGAGTCAGATCCATGTCAAGGAAAACTCCAAAAGGATTTGGATTATGCACACATCCCGATGTATGCGGTTTTAGGGGTCAAACCCGCGTATATACATGATTAAGTGTTTAAAAGTCACGTATAGCAATTTTCACATGTTTTTAGGGATGGTCAAGGAAACATCAAAGGACAAAAAATGGTCCACGAGGTCTAATGAGTCGGCAGAGGGAAAGGGGAAGGCCATACAAAGTGTGATTCACCTGGAGTGGTAAAATCAACCATAACAGATGCCCCCTAATGTGTGAGGTCAGAGGGGTCATACGATGGCTGAAATACATTATAAGTCCATCCCAAAAGTGGAGTGATGAATAATTCCAAATGGAAGACCAGACACCCAATCAGCATAGTACAATGATACAACTCTGCACATACTACAAATACATATAGCAGTCCCGGATACATAAGAGTACAATGGCCATGAATAGGCATGATACAAGATATCACATAAGTGGTCATCACCACGTACAATATACATAGATTAGAATCTCCATGATGAAGATATACAAAGGACCATGATCTCCATAATGGTTGAAGATATATAATGGATCAAGATCTCCATAATGGCTAGAAATATCTGACATATACTAGAATCAAGTCGCGAGAGCTGAAATCTCATGAACACTGGCACGATCAAGGAGGTAGCATATAAGAGATTCCACCAATATGGAAGGTCTTCTACACAAACCACTACAAGTACATGTCCTACTATGTGAATAGAGGTGTCGAGGTTGAACATAGTAGTCCATCGTCTGATTATCGGTCATTGATGTACACTGTTAATAGACATGAGATCACCCATCGATAATGAAAATGGGAATCAAGGTACTAGAGTGCAAACTAACAAGTGTGAATAAATGTGTTGAGGTCAAACACTTGAGAGGATCCATTGATTAGGGGACATTGATGTATTCCCAAAGACTGTCGATGGCAAGAGAACCTACCACTGATGATTGCAAGTCTCAAGGCACTCAAAATGACTCTAGATTCCGATCCCATAATAAATGATCTGAAGTCGATGGGATGAAATCTGCTGGAAGGAGGGCATTAAGGCATCCCCCATCATCCAACACAAGGTACTCAGCAAAGCTGTGTAATGTGGAAAGACTTGATCATAAGGTGCATGAACCAGTATCTATATCAAGAATGGCCAACATGCAAATTCAAGATAACTGAGGAATGGCCAACTCAGGCTTCAACTTCCTTCGAACAAGAGCATAGCGGCAAATGGTGACTGAATAAAGGTAGCATAGACTCGATATACAAACTGGGACATCTCTACAACACATGAGGCATTTACAGAGGCTCCATGGGGACTAGAAGCTTAACTAGTCGATGGAGATAAACTCAGATAAATGAGTACAACTCCTAAAGTCAAACTATAAACCCAACCAATGGATGTGATATACAGTGCTCTGTTTGAAGGCGACACGACTCAACAGCTGCCAAAGATGACATCTTTCCTTGTATATCTTTTTGGTTTTTTTATTTTTTTGGACTTTTTCAAATATTTAAAAAGCTTGGAAAAGAATTAAATTGCTTTATAGTTATGGACTAGGAGAAGACGAGTGTCAAAAGGGAAAACAAACTAGTTCCAAGCAGTGGAACATACATATGCTCAATGCAAGGATACATGTGTAGGATATCAACACTCGGGGGAAAATCCCCTCTCGGGGGGACCCGGACATGCCGCTACCACTAGGATCGACATATGGTGATATAGGTAACGAATCTTGACCCTCTCTTTTTTTATTTTTGAGTTATTTAATTTTTTTGTGTTTTTTTATTATATGGAATCAAAAGACATATTTTTGCATGAAAATACATAGTGACATCTACCATTTGGATGCAGATGTGGGACCACGGCAACCAGAAGGTTTCCCTCGTCACAGATGGAGGGGAAGAGGAGATGATATCACGGGTGTGGATGCAGAGTGGATTCTCCAGAGCATTCATACCGATTTTGTGAGGTTGACACATAAGGTTCCCATGGCGTAAGTTGAGGACTTTCCTGAGGCTATGCAACGCCAGGTGGTGGGTGTACCATGAGCATGGGTGAAATTATTCCGATGACTAGCTAGAGCCATAGTGACCTTCCATGATCACAACCCCCCTCCTCCTCCACAGGATTAGATACCTGGGAGTCTATACATTTTGTACTACCATGTATTATATGTTGGTGGCTCGAGAGCCCCATTTTTGTATCATGAGACTATGTATTACCACATTTTGGATGTTATATAAATTTTTTTATGGTGATCAATTTATTTTTATACATGTGTAAAAATTGTGTTTGTGATGAATTTACTGTGTATGAAACAAATGCCAATCTAACACATAGTTAGCATATGAGTCGGAAACTTGATTATCAATTCTCAGAATGTGTATGTATGTTATATTGTCAAATTTCCTTTCTAATAATATCACACCTAAGAATCTTCTTAATAACATTAGATCTCTAACATGGTACAAACCATTAAGCTATGACACTACTAACTCTGAATCAATATGTACCTCAAGAGAGAGAATGCTATGTGAAATGGCATCCCGTAGAAGCTCAATAATGACACTATATTCAGCAACATTGTTGGAAGATGGCTGCAAGCATATGCCTCCTGAAGACAGTACTGACCCATAGGAGTATAAATCACCTAGGTAGTATAGGTTGAGTGTTGAGTGTGATGTCTCGCACCATCCACGAATCCTATGTAGGTGGAAGATTCCATTGACATCTGTCAAAAGAAAAAGAAACTAATCACAAACCTGATCACTATAAGAAAAACACCTAACTATGCAAAAATGTACAATAATATATAATAACTAGCCTTCACTGAGAATCATGCATAGTACTTCTTAAGATAGAGCCCATTTCTAGGCTCTGCCAAGGTCATTCCCTCATAATCCACTAAATCATAAGCACCCTTCTCTAACAAACGATTGACCACATAAGGACCACGCCACATGGGATTAAACTTTCCTACCCCCAAGGTTTCTTTCGGTTGATCCCAAAAAAGGACCAAGTCTCCCTCACTAAACCTCCTTGGATGGATAGACTTATCGTGCTGGATCTTTACACGATGTTTATTTACTTCTAGAGCCACCAAGGCATCTTGACGCTGCTCATCAATTTTCTCAAGGTAGACCAAATGCTTCTCCAATGGTGAATTGTTTGGTAAGAGTTCTACGGCTAGCTTCAAAGAAGGAATCTTGCATTCAACCTGCAATATCAACTCCACTCCATGTACAAGTTGATATGGAGAAAAACCTGTGGCAGTCTTAATAGCGGTTCTATATGCCCACAAAGAAGGATATAACATGATGTGCTAATTATTCTTGCTCTGTGTGATGGTTCGTTGCAGAATGGATTTGAGTGATTTATTCACTACTTCTACCTGTCCATTCGCTTGAGGGTAGTAAGAGGAGGAATGCTCTTTCCTGTACCCTAACTTTGATTCCAACTCTTCCATCATATGATTCTGAAAGTGTAAGCCATGGTCAGTGACAAGTTCTTTCAGAATTCTGAACTGAGTAATAATATGGTTGAATACGAAGTGGGTGGCTGTCTCACTGTTGGATTTAACTGTAGGCATAACCTCAACTCATTTCGTGAAGCAATCAACAGCCACTATGATATGATGATGCCCCCCAGCCGAAGCTGGGTTGCAATCCATAAAATCAAGCCCCCACTTAGTGAAGGGACCGATGGTGATAATGGGAGGTAACAAGGCAGGTTTCGATTGCATATTACGTGTGAACACCTGGAAAGGGTGGCACCTCTTGACCACATCTACACAATCCTTAAAGATCGATGACCAAAAATAACCCGCTCTTAAGATCTTTTGGGCTGTAGAAATCCTAGATAAATGACCACCACACGCCCCTCCATGGAAATCATTCAGCAATACCTCAACCTCCTTATGAGTTAAACAACATCGTAAAATATAATCTACCCCATGGTGGTATAAAGTGTTATCCACTATGAGGTAATTCTTAGACACGTGATGTAATCATCGTCGTTCATCCCGTGAGAGGTGAGTAGGGACCTTCAATGTTTGTAAATATATAATGATATCCCCATTCCATGGGTCTAAAGTTGAGATTAAGAATATGTGTTCATCAACAAACATATCTTCACAAACCAACTCCTTGGCCTTGCTTGGTAAATCCGATATAAGCTCTAAAAAAATTAAAGACTTATTCGATTTTGCTGAAACAAATTCGAGATTGAATTCTTGTAGGATGACAATCCATTTATTATATTTTTCCCCAATCATCCTTCGAGTGAGGATGAATTGAAATGGATTGACATGGGCTACCACCAAGGTCTAGCAAAGGAGAATATAATGTCTCAACCGTTTAACCGCATGTATGGTAGCTAAAGCAAGCTTCTCGACATGAGAATAATGAATCTCTGCTTCAATAAGGTTCCGTCTTAGATAATATATGACATGCTCTTGGAGCTGCTCATCCTCTTGAACCAAAACCATACCAATCATCTCCATGGACATGGCCACATAAAGTAGAAAATCATGGCTATAGTCTGGGGGACTAATCACTGGGGTTGATGCTAGGGCTCGCTTGAGTGCACCAAAGGAATCTTGGGCTCACTCATCCCAACAAAAGGTGGTCATTAGAGGAATTTTGGGGTCTAAAATGGGCCTCCTAAGAAAAATAATAAAATAATAGTTAAAATAATAAAATAATAGTTAAAATAATAAAATAATATTGATTAATTTTGGAGGAAGAAAGAAAAAAACTACTTTTTGTGTTCGTATTTTTGACATATCTCCCTGTGCTTTTACTCAAATTTTGATCGAGAGATCTCGTTGGATGCAGAATTCGATTCTGCATCCAACGAGTACCCACACTACATACTTTTGATGGACCCCACTACCCCAAAAAAAGAAATACCTAAAAAAACGTGATGATGATGTCATCATCATGTTTTTTTCAGGTATTTCTTGTTTTTGGGGTAACGAGGTCCATCAAAAGTATGTAGTGTGGGTACTCGTTGGATGCAGAATCAAATTCCGCATCCAACGAGCTCTCTCGATTGAAATTTGAGTAAAAATACAATGAGATATGTCAAAAATACAAACAAAAAAAGTAGTTTTTTTTTATGACAAATATGTCAATTCAACCATTATGGTTGACTGATTTTATTGAAATTCTATTGGTTCTTGAATTCCAACTCACAAAAACTTATTTTGGCATGTTTTCTTATAAGGCCCATTTTAGACCCCAAATTTCCTCTAATACGGTCCTTCTTTAATAGACGCATGAAGCCTCTAGTCAAATTGGAAAAATTGACCACAAATATTCATAATAATTTTTCCATGCCTTGCAAACATTGAAGATGAAGAATATTCTTCGGGGGAGACAACTAAAGTATTACCTCAACCTTCAAAGCGTCAACTCGTATACCCTCTTTAGAAATGATGAATCCTAACAAGCAACTTGACTTCACACAAAAGATGCTCTTATGAGGATTTAACCTAACCAAATAATGGCGGCATATTTCGAACACCAATCTCAAGTGATAGGAATGACGCATTCTCATGCAAGAATGAGCAGTAAGGTCATCCAAAAATACTTCAGTAATTGACTTGAGATCATGGAAGATCAAGGTCATTGCCCACTGAAAAGTAGCTCCGGTGTTCTTAAGGCCAAAAGGCATTTTTCGATATGAAAATGTTCCCTAAGGAAAAATAAATGCAGTCTTGTGTTGGTCCTCAGGATTAATTTGTATCTGATTATATCCGGAAAATCCGTCCATAAAGGAAAAAACCTCACTACTCACACACTCATCCAAAATCTGATCAATAAATGGTGTGGGGAAATTTTCCTTAGGATAGGCATGATTCAAATCACAGAAATTAGTACATATGTGAGTCGCTCCCTGCTTCTTATCCACTGGAATGGGGTTTGAAACCCACTCCATCAAGGGAACGAGATAGATAAAACTGGATTTCAATAGTTTTTCTATCTTTGCCTTAATCACGGGTGATTTCCTAGGATTCACCACACGCAAGCATTGTCGAACAGGCTTATCGTTAGGATAAGTCTTAATCTTGTGTTCGACAATACGAGGGTCGATACCTAGAATTTCATTGTAAGACCAAGCAAATATTTCACAGAATTCTTTGAATAGCTCGGTGTATTCTTGAATCTCAGCATGGGAACATTCCGCCCCAATATAGACATTCTCTATCCTGCCAGGATCACGAGAGATATTGATAGGAATTGTTGAAGATATGTTTTCCATGTTTCCATCAGCCATCGGACCAGGAGAGCTTAATGGAACCATAGGACTACCAACTCTCTCACTAAGAACTACCCTAAAGTCCTCATGCTCCAAGCGGTCAAGCTCAAGAAGAAAGTAAGATCTATGATGGAGTTCTTCCCATGGTGGCTCAACTCCCGACATAGCCTCAATAATCGCTTCATCTGAAGGGAAAACCATATCAAGGCAGTCATGTGCGTGAGAAGACTGCACTACCCATGCCGATAGAACATAAAGGTCCTCCTCCTTTGTCCGCAAAGAGGAAGGACTGGGATCTGCAACAGACTTAAGATTAGCTTGATAAGCTATCATAGTTGTAGGCAACGACACATTTGTCGCGATGGGATCACTCGAAGCACTCGGTGTAGGAAGAACCCAAGGATATTCCATGTGACTCGTGTGAAAAGACAACGATCTCATAGATGTCGAAGCCTCACCGGAACTAGACCCTATCATAAGGATCAGTGCAGGAAAACTAAAGCTTCCCATGAGGGATGGATACATGCCTACACCCACACTCCTAGTTTCCAGCTGAGAGTGTTCAATGATCAAGATCGAAGCTCCCGAAGATGTGGTAATAGATGGATTCTTGAATGTTGTTTGATCAATCATGACTATATTCCCATTAAATGGAAAACATACAATGTGAAATAGGGAAGAAGCAATGGCTTGCATACTATACATCCAATTCCTACCCAGTAAGAGATTGTAGTCAAGGGGCGTATCAACCACCTCGAACTCTATCACAACATTCTTCCCTCCCAAATGGACTTTAAGGGAAGAAAGGATGTCGTGCAGCCTAAACGATCTCCCATTGAATGCAGTTAACATGGTCATTGATTTAGACAGCTCAGGGGAACCTAAGCCCTTCCAACATGATAAAGACATCACAAAAGTGGCACCACCTTCGTCAATCACAGTGTGCTTGACGGTCATATTAAGACATTCTAATTGAATCAAAAGAGACACATAGTAAGGCAAGTGAGGTTGAATTCCTACGGTTTCAAATTTAATCATGGAGGAAGAATCATCATCATTCACACCAAGGGTAGAAAGCAAAGCCTTTCTTTGCGAAGGACAACTCTGAAGCACTTCCAATGCAGAATTGCACAAGGAGTGTGGCCCAAATCCTCGACAACTGAATAGTTCTGGGTGGCTTGGGCATTAGGATTGTGCCCTGAACGCTTAAGGAATCCCTTAGGAATGTGAGGTACAGTTTCAGGTTTATCCATAGGTTTCTCAATACACAAAGGAGACCCTGGTGGATCAAGTTCCTTTCTTGGGGTGGGTTGTGATGAACCATAGTATTTCGCATGGGTCACAACTTTTGCAGCATGTACCATGTTAATGCAACCACGACCACTACCCTCTGGTGGATCTTGATCACCAGTAGATTGATCATGGATCCTCAAGTTCATATTTTGATTGTGAGGTAAAGGGTTAGTTAGCACAGCTGGGCCCTGTGCAAAGAATCTCGAGGCTTCATCGATACGAGGGCACAAGTAAGTGAGGTGATCGTCCATACATAACTTGCAAGGGAATTTAACCTTACATTTAGCTTGCTTGTCCCCCCCAGCATTATGTGCGTTCTTGTCATTATTATTAGCATTCTCATTCTTATTCCCACCCTTACGATTATTCTTACCCTTCTTTCTATTCTGTCTGGGCTGCTGGTTACCCTTCTGGTCCGACGATTGCACTGAAAGTACACTAGCCATTTGGGAGGGTTGAGACGAAGCCATGGCTTGTCCTGAAGCATATTCATTGATTGCCAATTGACTAACTTGTTTTGCAACTGAATCTGTAGGTTTAGCACTTCCACAACCAACAATGCCATCAACATGTGGTCCAGGTTTGACTTTAGGGTCGAAACTAGAATGCAGAGCGTTGGAAATAATCTCATATAACAAACCGGACTAAGAATAAATCAATTCCAATTCCTGCACCCTAAAAATCACTTGTTCCTCATTCTGCACTCCAGATGTAGAAACATCCGTCGCTATATATGGCAATAACGACTTAAGGAACCATTCGAGGAAGAATTCCAGTAGTATGAAGGCTTTAATTAACCTCTTCTGTCTATGCTACTCTTGAATATAATCCAAGATATGTGTGGCTTCATCCTATGGAAATGTCGACAAGAGTTCAGTACCAATGTCATAATGCACTGGTAGCTGGAAGTGGTTAATAAAATTCATCTCTAGGTCATCGAACAAAGAGAATGCCCCACTAGGTAGCTCTATATCCCATTTCGTGGCAGGCCCTGTAAGGGTGTGTTGAAACAGCCTTAAACAGATGGAGTCCTGGTGTAAGGAATTTGAAGAGCACCATAGGTGAAAGGTAGTAACATGCTCGGTCGGATCCTCTCCCGGTTTTCCCTTGAACTTAGGTATGTCCTAGGGAATATTAGTAGGGATAGCCGATCAAGTCGGGTCATGAGCTATAAGATCATTTGTCAATATCAACAAGTCAGGAAGATTCAGCGTCATGAGGAAAGGGATCCTAGGATGATGAGGTCAATGGTTCACTCCCTGATAGTTCTGATTCACATAGGTCTGATTACCACCATGGCCTTGGCCATGGTTCCCTCATCTCGTTTGACTCGTATAGGGTGGCATGGAAGCACCATAGTGTGGTGGACCTTGACTATTAGGAGCTACAAAGCCATAATTTGGAGAGTAAGGAGGTTGTTGATACCCACCCCCATAAGGTGAAGAACCCTATCCATACTGCATCCCATAATACGGTCCATAAGTCATCGCATGAGATGTCCCATGAGAAACTCTGTAAGTAGGAACATATGCTTTGGAAGTAGGAATATACATTCCGAAAGTAGGAATGTGACCTCTAGAAGTGTGAACATGACCTTCTGAAACAACGGGCGGTGAATGGAGCTGAGACGCAACCAGTCTAGTAACCGCAGTATGGACATAACTTGTAGCAATGTTTCAGCCCGAATCACCGTGTGAATAAGGTGGAGGGTGAACATTTGAAGAACTAGGAACAGAGGACGAAGGGATCTATGTAATTAACTACATACTATTCCCTATAGTCACTCATCTCAGATCTGGTATCCTAATAGGATCACTAACCCTAGACCTAGGAGGAATGTGTGATGTAACTTCCACCACCAAGACGGAAGGTGCAATGTGAATAGTACTTCCAAACCTCTCCGCATGGTAAGGAATGAGAGTGCCCCTAGGAATAGTGTTAGGATTTAACTTGGATTCGACATGAAATGTAAAATCATGTGTATGAAAACAAGACATACCATAACTAGTGCTCGCGAGTTCAAAATGAGTCTCGTCATCCTCCGCATTCCATACCGGTGATGCATCAATGGGGAATCAACCCTAGAGTGAGTAGGTCTATCATGAAAGGTTCCTATCTCAGAAATCATAGGACCTAACTCAGTCAAGTTGGGTGAAGGATCATAGGTAGGAGTAAACTCCCCATATTCCACATGAATGGGAGAATGTGGTTTAGGAATACGTTCTATATGGTCTCCCATGGTGTGTGAATCAATGTGCGAAGTAGTCCACCTGGACTGTCTATTTCTCATTCCCAAAGGAGAAGGAGATGTAGAAGGCGAAAGTCCTGCTAAATGACAAGAACGGCGAGGAGTTGCACCTGAATCCACAATGACTCAAAAAAATATAAAAGACTCTCTATCTACGCAAACCCTAGGCAAGCTATCATGCACAGAGCAATCACCAATAAAATATAAATCCAAATGCAAGCAATCAAGGGTAGGATAAGTGAGCTCTCGAATGAAGCAGGTATGTCTCGCCTAGGAGAGGCTTGAGACTCCCATACACAACAAGTGGAGGTACGTAACCAATTATTGTGGCCCTCAACTTGAACATGTAAAGAAACTGTGTTGTCCAACCCCAACCTGGCTGGGACACTCACAGAATAACCCTTGCAAAGTACCCCCTCGATATCCTAGGTCAGACCACTAAGGTCACCTCAAGATAATCAATGCTCAAGCGGATATTCATAGGCAGGATTGGTCATATGGGCAGGGTAGCAAAGCCCGAAACTCTCAAAAGAGCCCCCAAATACGAATACAATCATGGAAATATCTTCGGTGCTACTTAGTTATGACTAGGGGTCATCCCAATCAATAACCGCTCACACTGCCTTGTGCTTAACTCTCTTTTGAGAGGAGTATCCTAAGAAACACTGGTTATACCAAGGATTTCACACTCTCACCTGGACAGACACATACATGTTGTTGTTTAGTGGTCTTGGAGAATTTACTCACAATGAACTATTCCAAGACCCTAAAATCTAATCTTGTTGGTGCACCCTATAAAAGAAAAGAGTGTAGTTCATTTTAATTAAGCGTTGATTTTAATTGGCTTTATTACTCAAAAGAGGGATAGGACCGTGCAACTAATGGTGTTATGACACAACATGAAATAAAATGCACACCTAATAATAAATGCAAATGCATTGTAGCCATGAAAAGAGGGTATGCTACTACGTGAAATGCACAATTTTCTTCAAATGATGAATGCAAGCTTTCTTATATGAAATCCTAACTAATACTCCAAAGCAAATATAGTGCAAGTACTATGCAAAATGCAAAATGCAATGCATGATGATAAGCAAATATTTTTGGATTTTTTAAAATAAAATGAGATAGAAAAAGCAAAAAAATGATTCTACAACCCCTTTACTTTTCAAGCACACTCAAACAACACTCAAGCAAAGCACTAAGGTAAAAGAAATCTAATGCACTAATCCCAAACAAAAAATAGAAAATGCCATGACAAGAACCTTCTTTAAAAAAAAATTTACCCTAAAAAAAACGGCTCTGGTCAGAAACAGAGGTGTATACAAACTCAGGTAGTATCAAAGGAGACTCAACAATCATCACAACTCACCCAACAACCATTTAACTTCCACTAAAAGACAAAAATAAGGGCATACGCGACTGTTCGTAGTAAACCCACATGTATACGCGGAAACCAAAGAGAAACCCATGTGTATATGCGAATGTGAGTTCAAAACTCGCATACAGGAAGAAAGGTGCATAAAAATCAAGGAAAACAGATCAGCTGAGACAAACTTCACACCAATTAGACACTACCAGGAAAACACACCCCCAAACCCAACACAGAAACAAGACAGAAAGAGAAATTCAAATTCATTGAATGCCGATAGAAAACCCCCAAAGGAAAACTACTAGGAACTCCCGAGTAGAGTCGCCAATTCTATTATGGAGATAAATTCCTATGGTGTGGGGTACCACAATAGATAGCTTGACTCGAAAAATCAATCCTTTCCAATATGCAATAGAAATTAAATATATAACACTAAAGGATTAGACCTCGTACCTTATTCTGGACGGTTGAAGTAGATCCCCGTTGAGCTTTCCAACTTTAGCTTGAATTGATAAATTACTTCCTCAACAATAAGTAAACAATACAAGCATACTATATATATTGGTGTTAGATCTATTCTACCATATATAATCAACAATGTATAAGCATTTGAAAACATCCCATGGATAAAATATTCATTCAAACACACATTATTGGACAGGAAAAGATATTTCTATTAATATAAAATCAAAGATTACAATGGATACAACCTCTATCGGCACGTCTACGAATGATCTGGAGGATTATTCATCTTTAATTTACACTGATCCAATATGGTACAATATTTATTAATCTATGGTTCAAAGAACATAACACATGTATTTTCCACACATATGCTAAACATAGTGGTGACATATCGCACTTGCTGCGACATACATCGCACATGCTATGACAGACTTAGCTGCGACAGACTTATCACTTGCCATGACAGACTTTGCTGTAACATACTTATCACTTGCTGTGATAGACTTATCACTTGTTGTGACAGAATTTGCTGTGATAGACTTATCACTTGCTGTGATAGACTTATCTTGCTGTGATAGACTTAGCTGTGACATACTTATCGCACTTACTGCAACATCGCAAAGTTAGTGGTGACATCAAACGGTTACATTACGTGGGACTCTATGGTATGGTGCAACATATGTGCGTAACGGTCATTGCAACATGTTGTGAGTGAACATGTGCGTGGAGTTAGTTGCAACGTTTCGGGGATATGGAACATCGTGGTAACATAATGCTTGTGCAGTGACTTGGCCGAATTGCATGGTTCAACTTAGCGTATAGTTGTAACAATAATAAAAAAAAACAGCTAAGATGATGGAATTGAATCGGTTACTTATCCCTCCCGCTAAATGCTTAAATAGGGGATTCTGGCCACAGTGAAGGAGGGAGAGGATTCAGCTCGTTTAGAAGGAAGCGCATCGTTTCTCTGTTATGAGAAGCTTGGAGAATTTTCCGTAAAGTGTTGAAATGCTGTGGAAGTCGACTTTCTCTGTTATATTTTAGCTTTCTTTGCCTTTCGAAGGCTAAATGTAATATCTAGAAGAGAGGTCTTAAATATTTTGTACAACATTCTATTTACAGTTGTTGAAGTTGTTTCCAGAACCATTTTGTACCATTTTAAAAAATATTAATTGGATCGGTACCCATTGGAGAGGGACCCGGAGACGTAGCCCAGTGGACGGGGTGAACTCCATTATCAACTTTTGTTTGTGATGCTCTGATTCTGTGCTTCTTTATATCTGTTTATCAGTTTGTTTTCCATCTGTTTTTAGTATTTAATTTCTGTTAATGATGTTCCATTAATTAACCTGCTAAATGCATTCTTTTAACACAAACTTTTAATGCACACAAGTTGAGGTCCGATGGATCATGTTATGGTATCAGAGCTGGTTGACTGCTTGTGCAAGTTTGTGCATGCTTACCAGATACAGGTTAAAGCATGGTGAAGGAGAATTAGTTGAAGAAGATCCTGATATTGGCTCAAGGAGAACATTCTCAAGAACCATGTCTTCTCCACGAAGGGAAGAAGAAGGACATACAGAATGGGAAAAACCTATTATTTCTGAATCTGAGTTTTTAGAGGCTTTTATGATCATGAAAGCCATGATGGAAATTCTACTCGATGAGCGAGAAGAAAGGAAGAAGAAAGAAGAAGGATCTTCATCCAAAGATGCAGAAGTGAAGAAGGAAGAAAAGGGTAAAGGAGTAGGAGGTGATGGTGATCCTCTTGATACTGCTCAAACTTTCTCTTCTTCTCATGCTTCTCATTCACATAATGCTAATGCAAATTCTAATATGCCTTATTTCAAATTGGATGTTAAGTTTTAGTTACCAATTTATAATGGAGATTTAGATGCTGAAAAGTTAGACAATTGGAACAAGCAACTTGAAGTATATTGCAGGGTGCAGGGCATTAATGATGACCCTTCCAGGATTCAATTGGACACTTTGAGAATGAGTGGAATGGCTCTTACTTGGTGGGAGAGCAAGATTCAGCAAGATCTTTGAAAGAATAGTAAAATTATTTCAGTTTGGAATGAATTCATTGAAATATTAAGGAAGCAATTTTATCCTTTAGGCCATATCCAACAATTAACCATGGGTTGGCAAATGTTTAGACAAGCTAAAGGACAAAGCATTCAATATTATACTCGTGAATTCAGAAAGAGGGCTATTGCATTAAATGTTGCATTAGATACACAGGAAACTCTTCTTAAGTACATTGGTGGCATGCATTCTTATTTGAGACATACTTTGTTGATGTTTAACCCCAGTAATTTGGATGATGTATGTGTTCAAGCTACACATTTAGAAGCCAGGGGTAAGCATGATAATGATACTTTTGTGAATAAATCATTTACATTTGAAAGCAAATTGAAAGGTCAAGATAAGGGGAAAAAGAAGATGGCTACTGTTAAGAAAGAGGGTGAAAAGCCTACATCTTCGCTTTGTCAGAAGGGACATGATGTCTCTAAGTGTTGGAAACTTCATCCGGAGTTAAGGCCAAATAATTTCGTAGGAAACAAGGATAAAGGCAAAGCAAAAGCTACTGCAGCAGTTATTCAAGACTTAGGATCCGACTCAGGTGATGAAACAAAGGTTACAACTGTCAAAATCCAGGGTAAGAATAAAAGTATCTCACTTCCCATTGATGCAAAATCAAGTTCTAGTGCAAGTACAAATATGCCATCTACTTCTAAGCAAAATGATAAATATAGAAGTGCACTGTTTCATGTTCGTGTCATTGCAAACCACACAAAGATTGATACATTGTTTGATAGTGGTTCACAAGTAAATCTGATATTAGAAGAAGTGGTTAAGAAATTGCATTTAGTTACTATGCCTCATGAAAATCCCTATCCTCTTGGTTGGGTTACTAATGATACACAATTACAAGTTACAAAGAAATGTGTATTGAAGTTTGCAATTACTGAAAAGTTCATGGATGAAGTAGAATTAGATGTAGTGCCACTTGACATTTGTGGGATAGTACTTGGGAGTCCATATTTGTATGACCGGAAAGCAGTATTTTATAGAGAGCAAAATAAGTATCATCTTTTTAAAGATGGTGTGGAATATATTGTGCGAGAACATAAGACAAGAACAAACCTAGCAATAGTTTCTGCAGGACAAATGAAGAGGCTGGTAAATGCTAGTAAGAATTTTGTGTTAATGATGGTTAAGGTAAAGAATGATGAGATCTCTAAATCTTTGGAAGGATGTGATCCTAAACAAAAATCTGAACTGATTGAAATTATTTCTAAGTATGATGATTTGTTTCAAGATCTTAAAGGGTTACCACCAAAGAGGGAGATTTAGCATGAGATACATTTGCAACAGGATGTGCCACTCCCAAACATAGCCATGTACTGGATGTCTGTAATGCAGAATGAGGAGATCAAGAAGAAGGTTCAGGAGCTGATTGAGAAGGGGGTCATCCAGCCAAGCACTTCTCCTTGTGGCTCTCCTATAGTATTGGTTCCAAAGAAGGATGGGTTGTGGAGGATGTGTATCGACTACAGGGTCCTTAACAAAATCACCATTAAAAACAGGTATCCTCTTCCTAGCATTGATGATTTGCTTGATTAGTTGAAACATGCCATTTATTTTACAAAATTGGATCTGCGTAGTGGGTATCATCAAATCCGTGTTGCTGAAAATGATGCCTAGAAAATAGCGTTTAAAACAAAACAGGGTTTGTATGAATGGATTGTAATGCCTTTCAGGCTATGTAACGCTCCTACTACTTTCATGCAGGTCATGAATGATGTCTTTCAACCATTTATTGATGATTTTGTAATTGTATATCTGGATGATATCCTAGTGTTTAGCAAAACCTGGGGGGAACACATTGTACATTTGAAGAAAGTTTTAGATGTACTAAGGAAGGAGAAGCTTTATGTAAACATGTCTAAATGTGAGTTTGCTAAAACTTCTTTAGTATTTCTAGGCCATATTATTGGTGGAGGCCACCTGCGAGTGGACCCAACCAAGGTTGCTGTCATTGTAAACTGGCCATGGCCTAACACCATTACTGAAATCAAAAGTTTTCTAGGTGCGGTTCAGTATTGGAGGAAATTCATTTCTGGATTTTCTTCCATTGCTGCTCCATTACATGTGTTGACAAGTGTTAAAGAAATTTTCTAGTGGGGAGGCAAGCATCAGAGAGCCTTTGACACCTTGAAGGAAAATATTAGCACAACACCAGTTCTAATGTTACCAGATTTGCAGCAGCCATTTGAGATCGAAACCAATGCCAGCGGGTTTGCCATGGGAGCAGTTTTGATGCAAGGAAGGAAGCCAGTCTGTTACCATTCAAAGACATTCTCTACTGCTGTAAGTAACTATCCAACTTATGACAAAGAGTTGTATGCTTTGGTACAGAGTGTGAAGAAGTGGAAACATTATATCATGGGAAAAGAAACAGTCATACATACTGATCATTAGCCACTTCAATATTTACAATCTCAAACTAAAGTACAACAAAGTAGGCATTTAAGATGGATGGGATTCTTACAACAGTTTCATCTCGTAATTAAGTACAAAAAGGGAATTCATAACAAGGTAGTAGACATGTTATCAAGGCCACCTATGAATGCTTCAATCATTCTTCAGAACAATTCATTAACACATGAAAGTTACATTGAACAGTATGCAGAAGATAAAGATTTTAAGAAAGTATATGCATCATTAACCCATGGTAAATAGGAAGAGAACTATTTTGTGCATGATTAGCTCTTGTATCATCTCGGTAAACTCTGTATTCCAGAGAAAGAAAGAGTGCATGTGATCCGAGAGGCACATAGTTCATTGATTGTAGGACATTTTGGAGTAAGTAAAACATTGTCTGTATTGCAGAATCATTGTTATTGGCCTCAGATGCAAGAAACTGTAGCTAAATACATAAGAGGCTATGTTATGTGTGCAACGAGTAAGCCTAGCAATAGGAAATTGGGTTTGTACACACCTCTTCCAGTTTCTTCTCGTCCTTGGGAAAGCATTTCTATGGACTTTGTAGGAGGAATACCTATGTCTAGAAAAGGGCATGATTATCTATATGTTGTTGTGGATAGATTCAGCAAAATGTGTATCTTAATGCCATGCAACAAACAGATCACTGCTGAACAAGCAACTCATCTATTCTTTCAAAATGTTTGGGTACATTTTGGGCGACCCATGTCTATTGTATCTGATCGGGATTCCCGGTTCTTGGGAGAATTCTGGTCGACTTTATGGGAGCTTATGGACACTAAACTGAAGAAAAGTATAGCTTTTCATCCACAGACCGATGGGCAAACAGAGGTAGTAAACAGGACAGTGGTTCAGCTGCTCAGAGGATATTGTATTAAGCATCCTAAACTCTGGGATGAGCAGTTGCAGTATATACAACATGCCTACAATCATGCAGTTCATTCCTCCATGAAAAAATATCCTTTTGAAACTTGTTTTGGTTATCTGCCAAAAACACTGATGGACTTCTCTTTTGGAAAAGATGCAGTGGATGGACATCATGATGCAGATAAAGAGTTAAGGTTCATTCAGAGAATCCAAGCAGTATAGCAGGAAGTTAAATAACAGTTGGAGAAGAGCCAGGAAAAGTACAAAGCCAGGCATGACAAGCATCGAGTTGATCATCAATTTCAGGTTGGTGACAGAGTTTGGTTACATATCACCAAAGAAAGGATGAAAGGTGAAGGTAAAAAACTTAAACCTATCCGGTATGGTCCTTTTGAGATCTTGGAAAAGATCGGTACTAATGCTTTTCGCTTGAATTTAACTCCATACATGCAAATTTATTCAGTTGTCAATGTTGAGAATCTTAAATTGTACGAGCCTCCTATGATCATGGATGAGGAAATTATCATGCATATTCCTTTAGTTGATGATATGGCACCTGAATATATGAATGAATTGCAAGATGATGTTATTCTTGATAGAAATGTAAGGACTTCATGAAGGGGGAATGCTGAGTACCTCCGAGTGGGGTTTAAGGGCATGCATCCTAGAAAAGCAAGATGGATGGAGATTGGAAAAGTGAGGGATCTATACCCTCACTTACTTGTAGAATAATTCAGGATTTTGGTGGTCCAAAAGCTCTCCAATGGGGAGGAATGATCCATAGGATTATTCATCTTTAATTTACACTGATCCAATATGGTACAATAGTTATTAATCTATGGTTCAAAGAACATAACACATGTATGTTCCACACATATGCTAAACATAGTGGTGAGATATCGCACTTGCTGCAACATACGTCACACCTGCTACGAAATACGTCACACCTGCTGCGACAGACATATCACACTGATGTGACAGACTTAGCTGTGACAGACTTATCACTTGCTGTGACAGACTATGCTGCGACATACTTATCACTTGCTGTGACAAACTTATCACTTGCTGTGATAGACTTTGCTGCGACAGACTTATCACTTGTTTTGACAGACTTATCACTTGCTGTGACAGACTTAGCTGTGACATACTTATCGTACTTGCTATGACATCATGAAGTTAGTGGTGACATCAAACGGTTACGTTACGTGGGACGCTATGTTATGGTGCAACATATGTGCGTAACGGTCATTGCAACGTGTTGTGAGTGAACATGTGCGTGGATTTAGTTGCAACGTTTCGGGGATATGGAACGTCATGGTAACATAATTCTTGTGTAGTGAATTGGCTGAATTGCATGGTTCAACTTAGCATATAGTTGTAACAATAATAAAAATATAACAGCTGAGATGATGGAATCAAATCAGTTACTTATGCCTCCCGCTAAATGCTTAAATAGGGGATTCTGGCCGCAGTGAAGGAGGGAGAGGATTCAACTCGTTTAGAAGGCAGCGCATCGTTTCTCTGTTATGAGAAGCTTGGATAATTTGCCGTAAAGTGTTGAAATGTTGTGGAAGTCGACTTTCTCTGTTATATTTTAGCTTTCTTTTCCTTTCGAAGGCTAAATGTAATTTCTAGAAGAGAGGTCTTAAATATTTTGTATAGCATTCTGTTTACAGTTGCTGAAGTTGTTTCCATAACCATTTTGTACCATTTAAAAAAATATTAATTGGATCGGTACCCATTGGAGAGGGACCCGAATACCTAGCCCAGTGGAGGGGGTGAACTCTGTTATCAACTTCTATTTGTGACGCTATGATTTTGTGCTTCTTTATATCTATTTATCAGTTTTTTTTCCATCTCTTTTCAGTATTTAATTTATGTTAATGTTGTTCCATTAATTAACCTGCTGAATGCATTCTTTTAACACAAACTTTTAATGCACACAAGTTGAGGTCCGACGGATCAGTGAATTGGAGAAACTGAATCCCCCATTTGGGCTTCCACCACCTCAATCCTCCATCTCTCGATAGCAAGCTCACAAGCAAAAGGAAAGCTTGGGAAGAACACCAAAGTGCTCCAAGGGACAAAGGGATGCAGACTCAAGCATAAGTTTCAGAAACAATGGACTGCAGTTTCTTTTCTCTCAATTCTCTCATATGCCTTCAATGTGCCATAGAGTTCCTTATATAGCTTTTCAAAGGGGTAATGAAAGGTCGAATCCGAGCGATCTCAAGGCATAGAGAAGGCTAGGAGTCAAGTGAGTCAGATCCATGTCAAGGAAAAATCCAAAAGGATTTGGATTATGCACACATCTCGATGTATGCGGTTTTAGGGGTCAAACCCGCATATATACACGATTAAGTGTTTAAAAGTCGCGTATAGCAATTTTCACATGTTTTTAGGGATGGTCAAGGAAACATCAAAGGATAAAAAATGGTCCATGGGGTCTAATGAGTCTGCAGAGGGATAGGGGAAGGCCATACAAAGTGTGATTCACCTGGAGTGGTAAAATCAGCTATAACACTAGTATATTGACATGATACCCCTCTTATGACCCTACATGCATTCTACAATGCACCTTGCTTCTTTCAATGTATATTGTGGATGCACATTGCTTCACCCACAATGCAATTACTCAACCACATATCATTATGATTTGTGGCATCTAATGGTATAATGAAGAGATGGGCGATGACTCCTTGTATGTCACAAAGCTTCTTGAAATTCTCAAGCAAGCCTTTTTTGAGCTTCCTTTCATCCTTTGGAACTTCTTTAGAATTTGAACCAGAGAAAAAATTGTGATTCTTCTCTAAAAGTGTTAAGCATGGAGATATGTTTTCCTTTCCATCAAATCTTCCATAATAATATCCATCTCCTTTTCAATCCTTATACACATCTATTTTATTTTGGTTCAATTTCCTAGCAATGTTATCTTTCTTCCCTTCAAACTTTTCTTTTTTGAGACAACCTCCCTTGCTAGGAGTGCTTCTTAACTGAGGCCCAGATGACCGAGATTTATTTTGAATCTGAGGGGTTGTCCCACTGGAAATGCTCTTTGTCGTCATTTTTTCATTCTTTTTCTTAAATCTTGGTTGGGCTTTCGAATTATATCGAATAAATTTAGCAGAGGCAACCCTTCCTTTTTTTCTCTTCATGGAACTCCTTTCTCGAGGACCATTCCTTGTCTCTATATTATTTGCAATTATCATTGGTTTTTTTTGTCACTGGATTTGTGTCGAATACCAATTTTGTGGGATGGTGTCTCACAAGCATTTTGCAATTTCAATTCTGCTAGTTTTTATGTAAGACGAGATATTTCCTTCTCTAGCTCTCCAATTCCCAGATCAATGCAATCATTTTTCACAAGGGTTTCATCTTTACCTTCA
This sequence comes from Pseudotsuga menziesii, assembly GCA_001517045.1. Classification (NCBI taxonomy): domain Eukaryota; kingdom Viridiplantae; phylum Streptophyta; class Pinopsida; order Pinales; family Pinaceae; genus Pseudotsuga; species Pseudotsuga menziesii. The sequence goes on from LPNX010693171.1 coordinate 203,360, forward strand.
ATTTCTTTGTGTCCAATTGCATAATCTTTTTTTGTGGAATCTACAACATTTTTGGAAGTAGAGTCTCCCATGCAAAACATAACTTTATTTGAACATGGTAGGTCTTTTATTTCAGTACACACAGCAAGGGCCTCTCTCTTTGTCATGGATGTTGGACCCTGCACTGCAAGGGGTGTGTAACAAGTGCTATATGTGGACTCAACACTGAATTCCCATTCCCCTAAGAGGAATTTATATCCTCTCCATTTCTTTGGACTTCACTAGCAAGATTAGTTAAACTAGGGTCAAAAGATAAATATTTTCATTCACAAACACGACAAAGGAGGTTCCCATCTAATGTATATCTATGTATCTTCACATACATAGAGATAGTTTAATTTCTATACATGTATATATGACAACATATAATATGACTTCAATTTACTATAAATAAATATCATATATAACATCACTCCAATTTCTTATAAATAATATCATATATATTTTTATTTTTATTTTTATAATATTTGATTAGCATACTTGAATCCATTTCAATGTTAACGAAATGAGAAACATTTCTACCGCTATGCCATGCAAAGGCTACAACTAGAAATTGCAAGTACTATGAGAATTTCATGCATGATCCAACAACAAAGTTTAATAAAAAGAAGGCTTCACACATCTCAATCATATGGCTATAAAATATAAACCTACTGACACTTGACACAAACTCCATCTCTCAAGAGAATCACTTGTTTAGATCAATTTCAAAATAATAATTCTGCAACCCATTTAGATAAAAACAATCATATTAGAATAAAATATGAAACTAGTATTTGCATGGCCACTCATGCTTCCAATCATGGACAAAATCAAAATAAAATCTGGTTCTCTGTGCTTAATTTCAACATTTCTATAGGGAAAGGAAGCTCTGACCCTTCCAAAGTTGTGATGTTTACTTCAGAAATAGGAGAATGTTCTTCTACAGAAGAAATTCATGATCTATTCTGAGAAAGGAGGATTTCTATTTGTTTTTCTTGTTTGTTCTAGTTGGTCTTTGGAGTAGGGGTCTTTCAAGTAGGGATTTTTATGTCTCCTATGTGCCAATGAGGCACATAGCCATGTTTTTTCCTTTGAGCGAGGACAAAATGTTCATTCCACTCCCCACATTCGATAACACAATCTTAGAAAATATCAATCTTATTGAAGAGAATCTAATCAACGCACAAACATTTCTCTTCAAAAATTTATACTAATAGTAACTACTATCTCAAGGAATTTAAAATTTAAACGATATGAGAAGAATTTCTGCCATTTTTCAGGACTGGAGTCATAAAAAACAATAGGAGCCCACAGTTGTTGCAAGATACCTATAACTCTTTGAATGGAAGTTTCACTCAAATATTTGAGCGTCTAAGCCTAGAATTAAACCGCTTGATAGGATCCTTGCGATAGGAGCTCTAATCATTCTATGGTTGGGAGAATACTCAAATATTTGGGTGTTTGACCCCAGAATTAATCTTCTTGACATGATCGAAGATCTCTTAGATTAGTTGGATGGTGGTTCCATTGAAAACTCCTAGTGCTTGACAGCCACTGTTTCCAACAATCATCTAAACCAAATCCATGATGCATTCCTTGGAGTGTAGCACAATCACAAGGACACCAACAAATATTACAATATTGTAGTTGTCAGGTGGGATAACAAAGGCTAATAATTATCCATAGGATGCAAGGTTCTCATATGATGGACGGGAAACAAAAACCAGGCCAAGGAAGGTTTAAGTGTGAGAATTGTGAGATAGTAGAAAGTTGACTATCGTATAAGATAGATGAATGAATATGATCCAAAAGTATGTTGCACTTAGACATAAGACTCACAAAAGAAAAACCTATCAGCATAATTATCTTCTATACATCAGTTCACTAAGTGCAAAATGTAATATTACTATCCTCATATAATAACAAAATTCAATCCATCCATAACAATATTAGGAACAATATAATAAACACATTCACAAGTATCTTAATAAAGATTAATTCGGTTACCAAATAATGTGGATTGATCCAATTGATCCCTTAATGTATTAATGGCCAAGCTTTTTAGTCTCTTTGTTTATCATCTATCATAAAGAAAAAATCTAAGCAACTATATCAGATGACAACACAAGAGTAGGCTTCAGGAAAGCCTGCCCAGGTTTTTGGTTGGATAGTGGACCTCGAAAACCAAGAAAATGCAGTAAACAGGGAAATAATTAAAATAATAGAAAATAAACTACTAAAATATCCAAAAATAAAAAGTAGACAAAGCAAAAGAAACATGAAAAAGTAACAATTGTCCACTTCCACTAACCTTGGCATTCACACAATCAGGAAAAATTCTACCTTATGACTTCCACTTCAAGTAGTTAGCTCTGGTGAATTTAGTGAAACCCCTTATAGATGAATAAAAATAAATTAATTCATGTATAGTAATTAGGAATTAAAAATATATAGAATTGGGATTAATGAAAAATACCATTTTTTGCTGACAATGATTTTTTGTTTCCCAGGAAACTTGAACTTGGCTCGATGTAGATCTTCTTGGCAATGATTTGAGTGATTCTCCCTGCATTGGACTGAAAGAAGGACTTGGTCTATGACCACACGTGCATAGGTTCCCTTAGGTTTTCCAAATGCTCCCCTCTTCCATTTTGCAACATGTCTCCCAATACAGGGTTATTATTGCTCACAGTGACAAGCAATCCAAATTTACAATAAATATTTCAAAGACTCCTCATTTACAGTGGTTGGTACACTTTAATCTCTTTCAGTCCCATTGGCCTACTTCTCATGGCCATTCATTTAACATTGATAAATTATCTTCCCTTATTATCTATCCCAAAAATGAATTGGATACCAGAAGACTACGTTTACAAATAATAGCTTTGGAATTTTGATCGAATTGAAAATTAAAATTGCATGTTGCAACTTCTATTTATGACACTCTGCCTCTTCCTAGAAAACTAAACAATCCTCCCATCTTCAGAACTAATTCTATCTTCTTGTAACTTGTAAGTTTTCATACTTTTGACATGGAATTTTACATTATCAGACCAAAACAGATTTCATCATGAACAAGGAAATTGCCTAAGAATACTGAGGTATAGATATGTTTTCATATATGAAATTAAATTATCAAGTTATACAATTAGTGGTTTGTGAAAAAAAGTTTAGTTGATCAGCTTTTAATCCAAGTCACGTGATTCTCGGAAACAAGACAAGTAGGACATGTTGCTACAATTATCTGACATAGGACATGCCAAAATCAAATGCATGGCATGTGAACAAACAACAGAGATAAGGTTATGTCCTCTGAATTTGATGAAGACAACAAAAGAAATAAAATATAATGATCTGAAAGTATTTGTAGATTCCAAGCTTCTGATGAATTGGGCCAATTGCAGAAGCATAATTGAAAATGTTCTAAGAGCCCCAATAATGAAGCTGGTGTTGGGTGTAGAAAACTCCTTTGATGATATCTCTTCCATTAATATGGATACAACTAGTTATTATATCAATATAAGTGTTAAATGCTGATAAAACATAAAAAATTCAAATATTCAATACACAAAATATAATTTTATAAGTTAGAACCATAAACTGCAATTTTATTAGAGTCATTTGATGTCATCAAAATTGAAAAATATTACAGAGAATGATTTACTGATACTATAGATTCCAATACCAATGGAAAATATAAAACATGTTAGATACTAGAACTGTAGATGGAAGAATCTCATAGCCCATCACACACAGGACAATGCATAAGGGGCATGGTGAAATGAAAATGCTTGGTTTGAGGTTGACAGGTTTTCCAAATTCAAGAAGAAATGGTTCTTGCTACTGATATAGTCCATAGAAGAACTTAGAATTTCTAAAATTTCCTTTTGATGTATAGGTTTGTCCTCAAATTTAACCCAAAATTAGTTCATTGTTGATTAGGGGGTCAAATAGGGTTGAGAATTGCTTTTAGGGCCTAGTATGTGCCCAACAACATGGATTTATTTCTCAAATATTGATTGTTTACTACTAATACTCATTCTCAGAAGTGCCTAGGTCTGAGTTTTATCCACTTTACCATCTTGTCAAAAGCATACCCAGAACACACTAAAACTTGGATTTGGTTGATTTATGGTTTTTTGAAGGCTGGGACATATTTTTTATATTGTTGTTTGAGGCTAACAAATACCAAAACTAACTAGAAATATCCCAGATCAATAAATTAGGTTATTAGGAGGATCAATATATGTCACGGTCATTACGTAATGTGCCTAGGACTCATTTTGATTGTTGTATGAGGATTAGAAAGGACAACATTCCCATGTTTTCTTTAACCATTCCAAACTATGTCAAACTCCATTGTATTTTCCAATACTAATGGGCCTTATTTTCAACCCATCTAACTCATATAGAGTGCCATAAACTAGTAAATAGCTTATGAAATGGTATACATCATCCTCTTTATCAACCACTTTTTTTTCATCAAAGACAAAAGGATATGGTCTAGAAAATTGTTGTGAGCAGCATGAATGGATTCACTATTGTTGATAGAAATCCTTTCATATTTGAGAATTTAGGGCCAATTACATCATGTACTAATATTCATTTGCATATATAGAAATACTGTAATAATTCACATAAAAACCTCATAATTGAGACCTTGACAAAAACCCTCCGCAAATATCTGAGCTTAATACATCCACAAAAAATGTCTCTTTCTCAAAAAATGATTGTAAATGGAAGTAATTTGCTAATTATTTCAAACAGATTCTGACTAGACTGTAATGATCAATTAAATTTTTCTCCTAACCTATCTATAAAAACATATTTTTTTTTTGAGAGCCCCTAGTTAGTATACCACTTGTCTTCACTTGTCCATGATATTAGATATCGATTTCCCAACTAGAAGAATTTACAAATGATTTTTGAAATCATTCAACATTAGTTGTCTACATTTAAAACTAAATTAAAGGTATTCCACTACCCAAGAACAAAATTCAGTTTCTAGAGACTTCTCTTTCTCTCTAGTATGGATAGATTTCTATCTCATAATTGAAGGGATGAAAACAACTAGACACGTGAATTAACAATTGAGTGGAGGTGGTCTCTATATGCAATAATTACCTACTCACTATTCCTACATTGGAAATACGAACTTAGTTGCTGAATAGTACCTTAGGGTACAAGGACTATGTACAAAGTGAATTTCTAAAGGTATGGGAATAAATCATAGATCCAAACATGCAATTTTTTACTTTGACGTCGCATAGGAGGATTTTACCTTGCTATGGTCCCTTTTGAAGATCTTGTAAGATCTTAGGTCTATGTAATACCAAGTTTACATTTTTTCTATGATGCTTATTGATGCACAATGTGCTATGAATCCAGAAGACATCAACAACATTTTTTGATGCTACATTAATTAGGTGAACCATGGCTTTAGTATAAATGTAGAGGATTCTAGTTTGGAAATAAAGGTAACATGAATCTTTGATAGGAAATAAGAATTAACTATGTGAGCACCTACTGCATTCAATACTGAGGAGAAAGTAGTTTTTTACTTATTTAGGATTTAACAAACCCATATCATGTATTGATGAATGGTTAAAGGATTCTGCATTGAAAGTACAGTTTATGCCAGAGATAAAGGTAGAGAAAGAGGAATTTATGCCAGAGATTGATGATGGGAAATCCATATCATGTATTGATGAAAGTGTTGAGACCAGAAATGACCTCTTTTAACCACCCTTAATCACCTCTTCTTCCGTTATCCTACCCCATTCAGCAAACCAATCAGACATGTTACCCCCACTTTACTCTTCAAACTACCAAGGTATGACTGATCATTGGTTTATTCTATTAATACTTATGATTGTGATAATTAAACCTGTGTATCTCTCAAATGTGCTAAAATGTTATGGTTTATAAAGGTAGTTTGAGATAAGTGGGCTGTAGAAATATTAGGCTGAACAAGTCTCGAAAGGAGGGATATTCGCTGCTCAAGTTGATCCTCAACCCTCCTATCATCACCCAAGGCACATGGTTCTAATGCGACATCCTAGACAGAGCTGTGACAAGGAAGCTGTAACAGAGTGCGCCATAATTGGGAATCCTTAGTACATTGCTGCTTGGGTATAGTTGTGATCAGAAAATATCGCTACTCCTGGGCTGATTAACAGCTCTCCCGTGCTCTCTATGTCCTTACCATGCCACGTTTGTAACAGCTAGTGTTATTTAGGGCACCTGAAGATCAGAGATCTTCATGGCTGCCCTAGAATAGGATCAGATGTTATGATCCACATGATATAAATATGGAGAGTTGTCTCGACCCAGGGGGTTGCTGAACATATAATTCATTCACTGTATTATCTATGAGGAGGAATTTGTGTAACAATTCTATCTTTTAATACAAGGAGTTACTTCTGATTTAAGGGGTTGTACGTTGTTTAGCCAGCATCTCTGTGTGAAGGCTGGGCCCACCTTCCACAGAGATTGTTGAGTTAAATTAGGACTTTTTAATTCATTTGTTGTGTGATGTCCTGTTAATTCTATTTCCTTTGTACGTAGCTGTAGTAAGTGTGGATTTATAGTGTAATTGTGATTGCATTTTCTTGAGATCTGTAAGTGGTACAGAGTGACAGTCGACTGAGTAGGTAACTATCTTTTATGCAATTCGTGTGGTAGCTATAAACATCTCTGTTCATCCTGAGGTCTTAGTCGTTGTTCCATGAATCCTTTCAATTTGTCCTTACTTTTATGATTGTTGAATTTCGTTCCTGCATTTCAATTCCTTAGAGTAGCTTAACTCAATCTTTTGCAATTGAATTCCTAGATCAATATTCAATTTATGCTTGTGGCTTTCTAGAGTAATCAGATTGAATAGGTGAATTAATCATTCAGGGATGTGAACAGGATTTCCTTTCATCTGCAATTGTAATTTGAATCTTTGTTATCTTTCCTTAATGCATAGCAGAAAGTAATTAATATTGTAGTACTTAGAAGATAATGGGATTACATAGATTCTTGGGATGAGCATAGTTGATAGAGGATAGTAGTGTTCAATTGCAGTGACTTTGTGTTTAAGCATATACTGTGCATTTTATCCTTTGAAATGCAATACTTTCCTGGGTTGACAATAAATATTGTACACTCTGTATGTTGGTTGTAATCTACTTGCATATTGGGTGCTCGACATTTTGGCGCCGTTGCTGGGGAAGGATAAAGATTAAACACCATCATTAGTTGCATTTGGTAATTTTTTCTAGTTAGTCTTTTCTACTTTCTTTGCTGTAATGATTTGGGTTACATGAATACGAGAAGGGTAAAGTGGGATCATCTTTCAACTCCCAAAACCCCACAAAATACTAACAGTGCAAGTGTCTTTGGTCGCAGTCGAGGTCCACCATTAGGCAAAAGGACATTCATCGACGATCTTGTTGATAGAATTGATTCATCCACTAGGGCTCACCATCAAGAAAATCCTATCAGAAGAAACCTTGTCGATATTGGGGTGCCAGCGTCAGGTTCCATAGTGGAGAATACACAAGTAGCCGCGACTTCCTCAAGTATTCCTATAGAAGAGGACACAGCTGTTACAACTGGACCTACTGGTAGAGGTCCGATCTACCACATTTACAGGAAGGTTGTAACTAAAGAGGAGTGGACACAGTTCCACCATAAGATTACTGATCAGTGGAGGAATGAAGAAAAGAATGAGGAAAAGAAGGAGGAAAAGAATGAAGAAAAGAACGAGGAAAAGAACGCAGGAATGAACGAAGAGGAGAAAATAGAAGAGCAGATGAGTAACAGACACGAATCTAATGAGGAAGAGGAAATGGGGGAAAACTATCATCATGAAAATCACTTCCTTCCTGAAGGAACGGTGGCTACACTGCAATTCCCGATTTAGCAGCCATATGGGACATCCCCTACGAAAAATATCTCACCATCGGTGTTGCCTCGCTTCCATGGAAGAGCGACAGAAGATCCAGACGAATTCCTTTTTGAATTCGATATCCTCTGTTGCAGCTATGATTATGTCACCGATGCACAAAAGCTAAAACTCTTCCCTGCCACCCTGAAGGACGACGCATTATGCTGGTTCATGAGCCTGGGAGGAGGAACTATTGCTAATTGGGATAGAATGAAATAGGTGTTCCTGGAGAAATATCAGGAATATTACAACACCAAGGACAACAGAGAGGAATTGTTCAAAATGGTGCAGAAGGAGGATGAGAGTCTGGAGGATTTCATGTAAAGGATTTTGTACAATGTGCAAAGAGCTGGGCAAACGAACATGGGGATGGATGTGCTCAAGATAATCCTGCTTCGTGGGATCAGGGATGATTGTCTATATATGTTAAACCTACTAGGAAAGGGATATATCTCCAAGGAATCTTTTGGAAAGATTGTGGAATTATGTAAGAGGTACTCCAGGGGGTCTTCCAGGAAGAACAGGTGGGACAAACGGGATAAGCTAGAATGCGATGTCTTCGACAGAACTCAGAAGTTGTCTAATGGAGGAGCTACCCATGCAGAGATAGGCAATCTCCTTGAAAATTTTAAAATAGAAATGATGAGCTCTATCTCCTCAGAGATCGATGCCCTGAAGGCGAAACAAAAACAGGCAGTGGAGGATCTCACACTAGGTGTATTTTGCCCCCAATGTAGAAAGAACCATCCTATGAGGGAGTGCCCTCTCGATAATGTAGAAGTATGTCAGTTGTGTGAGCTGAATGATGACATGAAATAATGTCCCTCACTTCCCCAAGTGAAGGCTATCTTGTAGGAATCAACTCCAGAGGTAGAATCGGCTTATTTCATTGCACAGAAGAAACCTTGGCATCCTCGAAATCAAGGTATACCCCCAGACGCGTTTCCATTTTTGAATAATATGAGCAATTGGAATAATATGCAAAATACGAATACACAATTCCCTTAAATTATGCTTAGCGGAATCCGTCCCAACCTGCAATACAAAATTATAACTCATGGAACCCATGGACACAGCCACCACACCAACCTACGTGGTGGTCTCCTGGATGGAGGAATTTCCATCCTGACAACCAGTTTCCTCAACCACCTCCACCACAATAGTCACCATATTCTCCTCAATATCATCAATACCCACCTCAATAGTTGCAGCTACAGCCGCAGAACAATTATGTCCCTAATGTACCAATATGACCTCAACTGCCTGCCCAACCTAATCCTAACCCAAATAATAAAACAATCCATCAATTGGAGACTGTCAACATGCCGGCCTACTCTCTTTCCCCTGTACCTTGTAGTGATATTCGTTTATGATTGGGGAAAACAATATAGCCCATAATTACAGAAGATGCTCCACCTTCTGTGCATAAATAAGGGGTGAGTCCACAGTATCCATCCGATACATTTCATATTATTGAAGATGCTGAGCATCCCTTAGATGGGACGGCTAAAACACCAAATGATAAATCTGGCAATACTCAACCTACCCAAATGATAAGGAAACCATCATACCCCGAGAGACTAATGCTACCAAGGGTAGGGGGACAACCTCAGTTTAACCTCTTAGGAGAGTTAAGAAATCTTTATGTTAAAATCCCCCTCCTTCAAGCTCTTCAAGATGTACCTATTTATGGTAGAACTGTTTGGTACCTGTGCACCAAGAAACCAAGAAGGAAGCCCTGGGATCCTCCCACTGTTTACGTCATAGGGAATCTATCTGCATTGATAACAGGAAAAACCCCAGTGACTAAGTATGACGACCCTGGAAATCCTACTATCACTGTGCAGATAGGGAATACACAGATACCCAATGTACTAATAGATTTAGGAGCAGTGATCAATGTCATAACAATTGAGACTATAAGGAAGCTTGGGATCACTAATCTTAGGCCGACCCCCACCATTTTTGAATTGGAAGACAGATCCACCATTAGACCCGAAGGAATTTTGGACGATCTTGTCATCTCAGTTGATTCATGGGAGTACCCTGCTGAATTCTTGGTGTTACAACCAAAGTCACAGCTGGGAGGGCACCCATTAATCTTGGGGAGGCCTTTGTTGGCCACAGGTGATGCTTGCATCAGCTATTGATCTGCGTCTATGACCATATCTGATGGCACCGAGACTAAGAGCCTCACCCTTTATCCTCCAGCTTGGCCAAGTCTAGAAGCTGAAAGATATTTTTGGATAGAGCCGGAGGAAGAGGAGGATGTTAAGCCACTATTAACTATAGGGAAGGGCTTAACCTTTAAGAATGAAATGGAAGATGATGCTATTAATAATTTCATCAGTGAACCCACTTCAGTCGATAAAGAGGTTTATCAAATCTTGAACATTACTCTGGGCAAGGAAGAACAAGAAAATCTCATAGAAGAAACACTAGTCGGGGACACACACATAATCCCAGTCTTGAAAAACTTGAAAAGTATTCCTATTGAGGTAGAGTCTGGAAAAACCTTGAATATTAATCCTAATCTCTCCTCAGATGAACAGAAGCGCCTAATCAGTCTCTTGAAAGAACACAAGGGGGCGTTCACCTGGGAGTATACAGACATGAGGGGTATTCCCTATAATCTTTGCACCCATCATATTTAAATTAAAAGTGACTCCCGGTTGGTGTGCCAGCCTCAATGACGAATGAACCCCAATCGGAGGGACATAGTGAAGGAAGAAATCCAGAAACTCTTGGAAGCAGGATTTATATATCTTATTTCAGATAGCGAGTGGGTTTCTCCACTCGTAATTGTACCCAAGCAAAATGGTAAATGGAGAGTCTGTGTCGACTATAGGGAGCTGAACAAAGCCACACAAAAGGACCACTTCCCTTTGCCCTTTATTGACCAAGTACTTGACACCCTATCAGGGAAGAAGTTCTTCTCCTTCCTAGATGGGTTTAGCGGGTACAATCAGATTCAGATTGCTCCTGAGGACCAGGATAAAACCACCTTCACTTGTCGCTGGGGAACGTTTGCCTACAAAGTGCTTCCCTTTGGTTTATGTAATGCACCAGCAACATTTCAAAGAGTTGTAATTGGCATATTCTCTGAGTTAGTTAATGATAGTATGGAAATATTTATGGACGATTTTACTCCTTATGGCAAGGATTTTGAGGAAGCACTAGAAAATTTAAAGAAAGTTCTAACTCACTGTGAACAGACCCAGCTCTCTTTAAGCACTGAAAAGTGCCATATGATGATGAGTGAAGGGGTAGTATTGGGGCATTTCATCTTTGTCAATGGCATTCAGGTGGACCCCTCAAAAATCAAGGTGATAAAAAATATACCTACCCCTACAACTCAAAAAGAGGTGCGAAGTTTTCTGGGACATGCTGGATATTACCGAAGGTTTATAGAAAATTTCTCCAAACTTGCTTCCCCTTTGTTTTCTTTGTTAATGAAGGATGCATAGTTTTTTTGGAGTAAAGCATGCCAGACAACGTTTGATAAGCTTAAGGAGAAGTTGTCCACAGCTCCTATCTTAAGAGGACCTAATTGGACCCTACCCTTTCATATTTCTTCAGATGCCTCTGATATTGACATTGGAGTAGTTTTAGGACAGCAGGATGGTCAAGTACCTTATGCAATCTATTATGTTAGTAAAAACTTAGCCCCTGCTGAACTTAATTATACTGTCACTGAAAAATAATTCTTAGCTATTGTTTACTCCATTAATAAATTTCGACATTACATTACTAGGTATCCTACGTTTGTGCACACTGACCACTCTGCCATTAAATATTTAATGAACAAACCAGTCACTAATGCCAGAGTGACTAGGTGGCTCTTATTATTGCAGGAATTTGATATTACCATTATAGATAAACCTGGGAAAGAAAATGTTGTCGCTGATTTTTTATCCCGTTTCACTAACAGTGATGATAATTTTCCTGTTGAGGACTCTTTTCCAGATGAACATCTATTCGCACTTTCAGCTCATTCCCCCTGGTATGCAGACGTCGCTAATTATTTGGTTGTAGGAAGGCTCCCGCCACATATGTCTAAAAGAGAAAAGAGAAAAATCATCCAGCAAAGTGCCATTTATTGTTAGGTAAACGGTCATCTCTTCTACACAGGACCTGATCTTGAGATTAGAAGATGTGTAAGGGAATACGAAATCTTTCATATACTGAAATCCTGTCACGATGAACCTTGTGGGGGACACTTTGCAGACATAAGAATAGGGCACAAAGCGCTACGGATGGGCTACTATTGGCCAACTCTTTTTAGGGATGCTAAAAAGTATGTTCAGTCCTGTGACAACTGCCAAAGGATGGGCCAGCCCAATAGAATATAGTAGAGATATCCTGGTTTCAAAATATAGTAGAGATATATAGAAATTCAAGTATGGATTTCTCTAATCTCGGCATTAGTATAGGAAACTTAATGCAAAAGAACTACATCATGGATATTGCTTAAATAAAAAAATTATAGCAATGGAAATCAAGTATGAAATTCCATTAATATCTGTTACGACAAATATGCCTAACTGGCATATTAAAATAGATAATAAAATTTATATCATAATTTAAGTCCTTAGTCAAATATTCTTAATATTCTTACTGATATCCCTAGCTTCTTTCTAGATTTACTCAATATCAATAAGAGTAGGAATCTTGGAAACGTTATGACATCAAGTAGTTTCAATAAGGTCATTTGCTAGATGAGATGCCTCTCCCTAAATTTTCATATAGATTTATAAATTAAAATAGAATGATACAAAAATAAACAAACCAGAGCTAGTTAGAAGAATAATTGAGTTAAGTTTAGTTTTCTAGAAATGTTTACACTAGTATCAACTATAAAGATCATAAATAATAAGATCAATAATACCTCCTTTACTGCTCAAGATGTAAACAATTAATTTAAATAGCATTTTATTATATGCTGTTTGTGTGGAAATTGAACCCAAGTGATAGAACAATTACACTCACAAAATTGCTAATCAAACATGCAAAATTACAAATAAAGGAGACTGAAATTGGAGCATAACACTAATCTGTATTGAATAAGTTTACAATAGAAAAACTTATGAAGTCATAGGCTGCTGAAATATATAATTACATGATATATTTGAATGCATAAGGATTCCATTTGAAATAGTCAAAAAGTAGGCTTACTAAATCTAGTCAAATCCCCCATAGGTGCATAAAGCAGTTTCCAAATCCACTTAGAGGCTCACGAATTGGAAAAGTAAAGTAGGAAAGCTAATAAGGGATGGAAAGAAAACTCATAAATGCTTTTATTAGGAGAAAAGGATGGAGGATGATGTGGGAAAAAGAAAAGTCAACTACACCTAGTCTTGCTTTCCCTTTTTCCTTATTTCTAAATAAAACAGGCAGCTTTGCAGGAAAAGAAGATATGCGCTTTGGAGGATCTAGAATAAAGAAGACATGCTAAATATGGTTTCCAGGAGGTTTCCCAAGCACTCCATGACTCAATTTTAGCAAGTTTGACTTCTATGACATGTGGAATACAACTTGCATAGAGTGGAATATAGGAAACTAGGAAAATAAGAAAAAAATGAATTAATTAATGTCTAAGGTAGGTAAATATGGGTTGATTATTCTAACACCCCCCCCTTAATCCTGAATTTATAAGTAAATATCATAAAACTATAGGGCCTAGCAACAAGTCTTAGTCACCCTTTACATACTACATGTGTATTTAACCAAGGAAAGAGGAAAAAACCCAGTGGGAAAATCCTCCCTTAAACATGGACAGTAAAACAAAATTTGAAAATATTATCATCAATCATGCTTCACAACATGATTAGAAATCCCCTGTAGTGATTCAAGATTGCTGAATTTCTTCTCACAAAAAACTTTGGTGAAGATGCCTGCTACTTGTTCTGAAGATGCACAGAAGAGTAGGTGAATGGTGCCATCATGCACAAGCTGTCTGATGTAGTGCATATGGATCTCAATGTGTTTGGTTATCTGTCTCTAAACTAGATCATTGCATATTTCAATCGTGATCTGATTATCACAATAGATAATAGTTGAAAACTCTAATTTGAATCCACACTCACCAAGTATTTGTTGCAACCATAAACATTGAGTTGCTACATTTACAACTCCTCTGTACTCTGCTTCTATAGGTAAGAGTGCTATGGCACTCTGCTTCTTGCTTGACCAGCTGATTGGTCCTTCTGCAAGCATGAACACATATCCTGATGTTGAATTTCAATCTGTGTTGTCACTTTCCCAATCACTGTCAGTAAACCCAATCAAATCAAGATCAGATTTAGCTTTGTAGAAGATCCCATGAGTTCTTGTTCCTTGAAGAAATTTAAGGATCCTTTTGGCTGCTCTCCAATGGATCTCATGAGTTTTATCCATGTATCTTGAAGCCACACTTACTGCATAATAAATATCAGTTCGAGTGTGTGTAAGGTAAAGCAAACACCCAATTAACTACCTATACAGTATATTATTTACCATCGGAGAAGAACCTGCTTCTTCAAGCTTAACTCCTAAAAGGAAGGGAGTCTTGCTTGGCTTGCAATATTTCATGTTGAACTTGTTCAAAAAATCTAAGGTATACTTGGATTGATGTACTTTGATTCCATGTTGGGATTGAGCAATTTTGAGACCCAAGAATTGTCTCAACAACCCCAAATCAATCATAGAAAATGCATGGTTCATTGCATCCTTCAAGGAGGCAATCTCTTTCTTTGAACTTCTTGTAATCGAAAGGTCATACACATATAAGACAATAATCATCAAGGAACCATGGATCAGATTCAAATAAACATTAGGATCAGACTTGCATCGAACAAAACTCAATGACAGTAGAAAGCCATCAATCTTGGCATACCAAGCCCTGCGGGCTTGCTTGAGCCCATACAATTATTTCTTTAACATGCACATAAAATATGGATTAGAAACAAACCCTTGAGGTTGCTTCATGTAAATCTCTTCATTAATATCTCCATTTAGAAAACCACACTTCACATCCATGTGATGTACCTCCCACTACTTCGAAGCTGCAATGGATAAGGATAGGCTTATGGAGTCCATCTTTTCCACTGGTGTAAAGGTTTCATTGTAGTCAATACCATGTACCTGTGAGTAGCCCTTGGCTACCAATATTAAATTATATTTCAAATTTTAACCATCAGTAGAAAACTTAGTCTTGAAAACCCACTTACATTGAACTAGCTTCCTCCCTGAGGGAAGATCAACCAGTTCCCAAGTGTTGTTCTTCTAGAGCGAGTTGAATTCTTCTTTCATGGCTGTTTTCCATATTAGATCATGTGGTGCATATTCATATGTATATGGGTCTGATTCAACCATCAGATAGCACTTCTGTTCAAACAAAGGGTCTTTCATACACAGGGCACTCTCAAACTGAGATCTAGTCCTTCTAGGGTCACTAGGATTTCCAGCTAGTTACCCAGCTGCATGAATGGTATTTTCTGCCCATTTTGGTCTTGTAGGACTGTTAGGATATGAAATTAAATAATAATTATCAGACATATCAGAATAAACAAACTTATTTGTCTCTCCACTTACATTCAATGGTTCTGGTGGTGAAGAAGACTCTCCAACTTCAACTGCTACTAAAGGTTCTTCTTGGAACTGAACACTCCTCTCAATGAAGGATTTGTTTGTGCTCAAGTTGATCAGCTTGCACCATTTTGAATCTTTAGAATACCCAAAAAATAGGCACTCTTGGCTTTGTGGCTCCAAAGCCTTTCTCTTTTCAGTTGGAATTCTAGCCCAAGCCTTTTAGCCAAAAATCCTGAAATGGGTCACATCTGGCTTGTGCCCACTCCAAGCTTAGAAAGGAGACATACTATCAAGATATTTTTGAGGAACCCTAATTTGGATGTAGGATGCACATTTTATATCCTCGGCCCAAAAATTTGGTGGCAAAGTCTTAGTGTCCATCATACAGGTTGCCATCTCCTTCAGTGATCTATTCTTTCTCTTAGCAACACCATTGTGTTGTGGTGTGTAAGGGATAGAATTTTGCATCTGAATACCTGCATATTTACAATACTTAATAAACTCAGACTTGAAATACTCACCACCATTGTCAAATCTGAGGATCTTGAGTCTCCTCCCAGACTAGTTTTCAACCAAGGCCTTAAAGACTTTGAAGAGGTCAAAAAATTCAAACTTGTGCTTTAGGAAGCAAGCCCAACAATACCTGGAAAAGTCATCTATGAAGGTCAATGCATATTTGGCTTGAATCATGGACATATGAGGAAATGGACCAGAAACATCACTGTGGATCAACTCAAGAGGTGCAGAGGTTCTCTCATGACTAGCTCTCTCAAATTTGTGCTCTGGGTGTTTTCCTAAGATACAACCTTGACAGACTCCCTTGGAAAACTTAATCTTTGGTAACCCTATGACCATATGTTTTTCACTCAGATTCAAAAGATACTTATATTTAATATGGCCAAATATTTCATGCCAAATCTTGCTTCTCATTAGCATGAATCAGAAGAGCAGAGGGGTTTGAGTAGGGTAGAAAATGTGAAAACATGTATACCTTCGAAGTGTGATCAACAACACCTTTTGCAATGACTTTACCATTCGATATCTCTGTGATCTCAATATCATTAGGGGAGAATATGACCTTCTTTGGAGACCCTGTATGAGTCATCTAATACACTAACAAGAGGTTAGAGGCAATACCTGGAACATACAACACATTATTGAACTTACCATGGTCAAGATCAATCCTTCCTTTCCCCAAACTATCAGTGAGAGAGTCATCTCCCAACACTATCGGTGGACCTTTCAACATGTCAAGAGAGGAGAATGCCTCCTTGGTATAAACCATATGTATAGAAGCTCCAAAGTCTATGATGAAGCTAGGTGAGCTTGATGTGCTAGCAACCAAAGCATGTACTCTCTCTCTGTCCTCTGAATTTGTTCCTCCTTCCCTCTTCTTTGAGCAATTAGGAAGGGATATGTTATTATTCTCTAGGATTTGGGTCAACATGTCAATTTTCTTCTTCATACAGGAGCTCTCAGGATGATATCCCTTACTATAGTATGCGCACTTGCTCATTTCTCCTTTGTTCTTATTCTTCTAGAAGTTCTTCTTGGAGCCTTGGGGATCCTCTTGCAACTTGTTCTTGTCTCTCTTTTGCTCAGGTGGATTCTTATATTTCTTATTTCCTCTTGAATCCACCCTTGAATCTCCAACAACCAAATCTTGGTCTTTGGAAGGTTTGATGGTGCCCATCATCACCAATTTATCTTGTTCTTGTGTGAGGGATTCCATGAACTCTGCAAGCTTAGGCATCTTCCAGGCTTGAGCTATCAACTTAATGGCATGGAAGGTCGAAACAAACATTGAATAGTCAAGGCCAAGCTTTGTGAGTATGGCCAAAACTAGTTTCTCTTCCTTCTTTTCAATTCCACATTGTTTTAGCTGCAAAACAAGGGCTTTAAACTTGGAAAAATAGAGTTGCAAGGATTTGAAGCTGTTGGGACTCAAAGAGATCAATTCATTCTCATTTTGATGTCCTCTCATCTCATCTATCTTACCAAAAATATCTACAATATTCTCCCACACTTCATTAGGTTATGTCAATCCATCAAGATGGAAGAGGAGGTCTCTTGAAATGCTCAGACACAAAAGACCATAGGCATCATCCCTCCTGTTGTGCCATTTAATTTTCTCTGGAGCTGCATTGGGATCTGCCTCATTTTCCATAGTCACCCTATAGAGACCTTTCAATCTCAACAATATCTCGATCTCAGCTTTCCATTCAAATAAATTAAGTGGAGTCAAGATGATCTTCTGAGATTGATCCATAGCTCAGAAACTGTGCCCTTCAGTCAGCAGAATATGCTCCCAGTCAAGATGTAGAACCTACAATAGCAATATGTAAGGAGAGAAATCAATCTACAAAGGCTCTGTTACCATGTGGAAATTGAACCCAAGTGATAGAACAATTACACTCACAAAATTTTTAATCAAACATGCAAAATTACAAACAAAAGAGACTGAAATTGGAGCATAACACTAATCTGTATTGAATAAGTTTACAATAGCCAAACTTATGAAGTCATAGGCTGATGAAATATATAATTACATGATATATTTGAATGCATAAGGATGCCATTTGAAATAGTAAAAAAGTAGGCTTACTAAATCTAGTCAAATCCCCCATAGGTGCATAAAGCAGTTTCCAAATCCACTTAGAGGCTCACGAATTGGAAAAGTCAAGTATGAAAGCTAATAAGGGAGGGAAAGACAAGTCATACATGATTTTATTAGGAGAAAAGGATGGAGGATGTTGTGGGAAAAATAAAAGTCAACTACACCTAGTCTTGCTTTCCCTTTTTCCTTATTTCTAAATAAAACAGGCAGCTTTGCAGAAAAAGAAGATATGCGCTTTGGAGGATCTAGAATAAAGAAGACATGCTAAATATGGTTTCCAGGAGGTTTCCCAAGCACTCCATGACTCAGTTTTAGCAAGTTTGACTTCTATGACATGTGGAAGACAACTTGCATAGAGTGGAATATAGGAAACTAGGAAAATAAGAAACAAATGAATTAATTAATGTCTAAGGTAGGTAACTATGGGTTGATTATTCTAACAAGTTGAATATTAATCTTGATCTATAAAAATGGTAACAATACTGCTTACCTTTTCAGAACCTATAAAAGAAGTATCACTTCACTGTGTTAGCTATAAGCTAAGTAAGCCTCGATCTCAACTAAAGTTTTTCCTACTTGTCATAAGACAATAAAAACATACTTAGTAGCAGGATTAGACATAGTTATGTTTTCCTGTTATTATAAAACATAAAATGCTAAATTCAAATCCTTAACATGGCACTATGAAGATAAACAAATAATTATACAAAACTAGAGATTTGCAAATGTTCAGTTCTAGTTACTACTGTTAAAATAACTATTAGCAGTTATTGATTCTTAGGAAGTGACGGCTATGAACATTTTATGTTACATGAAAAATTTTAAATTTCTACAAATTTTTGGATTATTACATGTGGTATTAGAGAAAAAGGTTTAGACACTAGGATTGAATGTGGCTCAACTTGCATAAATAAATAGTATATTTAAATACATGCATACTAATTATTACTTTTCTTTTGAATTATATTTCGAGAAAAAATTTCTGAGTTAAACTGCAGGTATGGAAAGATTGGAAGAATATGCGGATGAGGATTCCCCATTTACTGAATGAATTAATTCTAAAAGAGAACCTATATAAGAAGAAGTAACTAATAACTCTTCTGAATTATTACAAATGGTTAAAGAACTAAGAACAGAGATGGAAACAGTCAAAAAGAAAAATGAGAGAATTCTGAGAGCTCAGGAGGAACTGAATCAGATTTTAATAGAAACATTTTCGAATTAAGAAAATGATAAACGAATAGAATTTGAAGATATACCTTATCAACATAAAAATAAAAATTCTAAACAGTCTAAAGTCGAAATTAGCTCATCCTCTGATATTTATGGCGATCCACATAAAAATAATTATCAATATACTAGTGATAGTAGCAAAGATAATCATCATACAAGAAAGAGAAAATTCAAACCTTACAAAGAAATCTCAGGAGAATTTAAGAAAATAAAACCACCAACCTTTAATGGTGAAACTGAGAAGGGAGAAGAGGCTTAATCATGGCTGTCTAGGATGAAGAAATATTTTCAAATTTAATATTATTCTAATCAGCTAAAAGCCAGAATGGCCATTTATAACCTCACTGGGAAGGAAAATATTTGGTGGCAGGACCTAAAACGAGTAAAAGGAATTAGGGAGAATAGCATTAACTGGAGTACGTTTAAGAAATATTTTAAGACAAAATTCTTGTCAAAATAGTGCTACAAAGAGTAGGCTAAGAAATTTTATGAATTAAAACTAGGAACAATGAACATGAAAGAACTATACAGTAAATTTCTAAGTCTTCTTCGACATGTGCCCTATATTGTGGATGAGAAGCCTAAGGTACACCAGTTTCTAAGTTGTTTACCTTTCCATATAAAATATAGAATTGAATATGACAATCCAAAATTTTAGAAGAAGCAATGAGAAAGGCGGATTTCTGTTATGAACAGAATCACAAAAAGGAAAGTATGACAAACTGGAAGGCTAAAAGAACTAATAATTTTGAACAGAGGAGGAAAAGTTTCGTACCTAACCATAATTTTAGGAATAATAACACACGTAAATTTACTAATAAAAATTTCCAAGGGAATAAAGGTAATTTACAGTTAAACCAAAATGGTCAAGGAAATAAAGAACCTATCAATAATCATAGCAACTACACCAAGAATAATGAACAAAAGGAACTATTAAAATGCTTGGAATGTAATGGTCCTCATTATGCATCAGTTTTCCCCAACTGGTAGAATACCGTTAGCAACATACATACGATGCAGGAGGAGATGACTGTTGGTGAACTAGCAAGGACAATGCCTAGGATCAACGCTGCACTAGAAAACAAGCAGGTGGACTATCAAACTTCCATGGTGGAAGTGGAAGCTAAGTTGAATCAAACCGCTATATCTATTTTAATTGATCCAGGGGCTAGCTTAAGTTATATTTATCTTGATTTAGTAGAAAAATGCAAGTTATCAGAATAAATGTTTGTAAGGTCATGGTTAGTCCAGCCAGTTACTGGTGCAAAAATAAAAGTGATTAGTTTTGTTAAGAATTGTAATATAAAAATGGATCAGTTTGAAAACTATGTTAAGCTTAATGTACTACCTTTAGGTTCTTATGATATGTTAATTGGTATGTACTGGTTAGAACAACATAGGCTAGTCCTGAACTATTTTGATAAAACTTTTACTTGCATAAATAACGATGGAGAAACAGTAAATGTAAAAGGAATCCCTAGGAAAATAGCCATAAGACAGATCTTTGCTTTGCAGTTAAAGAGAGTCGTTTGGAAGGGTTGTAAAGGCTTTGTTGTAACAGTAATTAAAGAAGAAAATACTAATAATGAAGATAAATTAAAACTAGAAGACATTCCAATCCTGAGGGAGTATTCAAATGTATTTCAAGAAGAAATTCTAGGACTACCTCCGAAGCGGGAGTTAGACTTCACTATTGAGCTGGTACTTGGTGCAGTGCCCAGGTCAAAATCCCCTTATCAGATGAACATATTAGAATTAAATGAATTAAAGTCATAGTTAAAATAACTTATTGATAAGAATTATATCAGAACCAGTGTGCCTCCTTGAGGAGCACCTGTTATTTTCGTTTAAATGAAGGACAGAACTCTACGATTATGTATAGATTACCTTCAACTAAATAAAATGACTATCAAAAATAGATATATGTTACCCTACATAGATCATATGTTTGATCAGCTATGTGGAGTGACAATATTCTTGAATATTCATTTACGATCTGGTTATCACCAGGTTTGAATCAAAGATGAAGACATCTTTAAAACAACTTTTAGGACCAGGTATGGTCACTATGAGTTTGTTGCTATGCCATTTGGGCTTACTAATGCCCCCGTTGTCTTCATGTGTATGATGAATAATGTGATGCATAAGTACCTTGATAAATTCATGGTCGTATTTATTGATGACATTTTAATTTATTCAAAATCTGAAGAAGAACATGAAGAACATTTAAAAATTGTTTTACAAGAATTACAAGAACATCATCTCTATGCAAAATTCAATAAATGTGATTTCTTTAGGGATAAAATACAGTACCTGGGTCATGTAGTGACTAAAGAAGGGATCTCTATTGATATAGAAAATATAAAGGAAATTGAAGAATGGCTAGTCCCAAAAGACATAACTGACGTACGATCATTCATGGGGATTACTGACTATTATCGAAGGGTTTTCAAGAATTGCAAATACCATAACTTATTTACAGAAGAAAGGGAATAAATTCGAGTGGATTCAAAAGTGTGAGGATAGTTTTAAAAAGTTAAAAAAATTATTAACCACCGCACCAATATTAAGAATTGTTGATCCTAATAAAGAATTCATAGTATGTACTAACACATGCAATGACGGTTTAGGTGGAGTTTTAACTCAGGAAGGACATGTCATTGCATATGAGTCTAGGAAGTTGAAGATTCATGAGAAAAACTATGCGACCTATGACTTAGAATTGGCTGCTGTCATACATGCCTTAAAAATGCGGCGCCATCGTTTAATCGGAAGAAAGTTTATATTAATGACAGATAAAAAGGGTTAAAATATTTATTAGATCAACCTAACTTAAACTCTAGGCAAGCTAGGTGGCTAGCTTTCCTTAGCGAGTACGATTTTGAAATCCAACATATTAAGGGAAAATAAAATAAGGTTGCTGATGCTTTAAGCATGAATGCAAAATTAAATTTTGTAGTAGCAATCAGCACCTATAAAACATATTTATTAGATTATCTAGAAGAAGGAATAAGATTGGATGAAAATTATTAGAAATTACAAGCAAAGGTAACAGAAAATTTAATTGAAAGTTTAAGTACAGGGTATAGTTTAAACAAAAAAAAATTATTACTATATAAATATAGATTATATATACCTAATATACCTAATATTAAGTTATTGATTTTAAGCAAAATTCATAAGACTCCTTACTCAGGACATCCTGGTTATCAAAAGACGATAACCATGTTAAGAAAGGATTATTTTTTTCCAAACATGAAAAATGAGTTGGAGGAATACATTGCTAAGTGCTTTGAATGTCAGTAAGTAAAGACTAAACACTAGCATCCATCCGGGTTACTTCAGTCATTACCTATTCCTAGCTGGAAGTGGGAGATAATCATCCTTGATTTTATTATAGGACTACCCAGAAATCAAAACCTGAATGACTCAATAATGGTATTCGTCGATAAACTAAGCAAGGAAACTCATTTTATACCTATAAAAACTACTTACAAGTTTGCAAATATTGCTGATATATTCTTGAAACAAATTTTTCATTTACATGGAATACCGAAAGTAATAATTTCAGACAGAGACCCCAAGTTTACGAGAAAGTTTTGGAAGTATTTTTTTAAAAGACTGAATACTACATTTAATTTAAGTACCTCTTTCCATCCTCAGACATACAGATAGACTGAAGGAGTGAATCACATATTAGAAGATCTGCTCATAATGTATGTGTTAACACTTCATTTGCAACAGTCTATTTATGGGCCTCTGCGCACACAGCTACAGAGGTCATCCACACACACAACTGGGACTTAACCTTCTTACAAAACAAGCTTTAGCTTCGCATTAATTCATCTTACATCAAAAGCCTAAACTGACATCTTTACAAGAGTGCGTATTTATAGTGCACTTATTACAAAACCATGGGCTTAAACCATGGGCACCCCGAACCCTAAACCCTAGACTTAAACCATGGGTTTATTACAAAAATAAGGTTTTTACTCAACCCCGACACCCCTAAGACTATTTTGAGTCATAAATCCACTTACAACTTCCACAAAAACCACGGAGTTACCAACATTAGGGACCGTTAAGGTGCGCTCCCCAACAGGCCCCTAAGACTCACCAGTGGCATGTCCCGGGACACTCTGCTGCTCTTCTGGTAGGCGAACTTTATCAGCAAAGATAGTGAACTGCTTGTTGAGGCCACGCATGATAGTGTCAGTGGCTTGCTCCTTTTCGACCAACTCCTGCAATACTGCGGCTGATGCTTCACTGGCGTTTGTCTGCGCAAATGCAGCATATTTCTTTAGAACTTTGAGTTGGGTGTCCACAGCAGTACTCAACTCGAAAGCTTCGCTGATAAGTGGATGCATAGAATTTTCCACTTCTGTTGCTTTTTCTCGGCATGACTCAATTTCCTGCTGGAGTTCATTGCTTCGCTTTACCTTGAGCATTTTCTCCATAGGAGGCAGAGTCTTAATTTCCACTTTTACTGTATCCAACTCTGTCTATCGCTGCCTGATGGTTTCTTGCAGCTATCTGACTTCTGGATGTTCCTATAGGGTGGTCTAGGCCTCAACACTGTCTTCTAGCAGCTTTGCTGCGCTGATCACAATATTTGAGATTTTTGCTGCAGAGGCCTGAATGTCGACTCGACGTTGCTCCCTGACCTCTGGTGGGCTCTCTGGGTTGATGCAGAGTTGAAGCTCTGCAATCTGAGCCTCATGTTCTTCTTTGAGCTTCTCTATTTCACTGCGGGACTACTGCGTGTAATCTTTCAACCTGGCTAATCTTTGTTCTGGTTCTTCCACCAGCTATACGTCGAAGTCGAGAAGACTTCGACATGCCTCATCCAAGACTCGTACCAGGGTAATGTGCTTACGTTCTGCATCCCTCTTTATCTACTCTACTTCCTCCAGCTGCGTGGCGAAGCCCTGTTGCTTACTTATGGCATTTTCCAACTGCATTTGTGAATATTGGTCGCCTTCTGGATTTCCTTCTTAATCGCTAACTGACAGAGATGTAGCTCCGTCATGGACATCTTAGTGTAATCAATTCCAACCTTCATACTCATCTCCGAACGAGACGCTGCATCCGTTAATATGAGGGCTGCACTCGAGACTTAGCCTTTGTTGTCTCTGGCCGGCCATTGCCTGAGGTTTGGTGGTGTGCTTACTGGGACAGTGCTTGCTAAAGCGCCAGTCAGTGATTTTTCTGCAAAGTCCTTCAACTCCGAAATGTGTTTTGCTACACCGGTGATGGCATGCAGTTGTGTAGCTGCAAATTCTGACCATTTCTTGGTGAGAACTTATATGGAACTCGAGAGAGCCTGATCAAGCTTCTCACTTGTTAGGTTGGGCTCCTCGTCAATATGCTTGTCCTTTGACGCCTTTGTTTTCTTTCAGGACTAGGGTTTGTTCACTTCCTCCAGCTCTAACATCTTGCACTTATCCTTTCGATTAGGGTCTGAAATAGTGTTAACTGAGTCTCCTTCTTCTTCGTCATTGACATCGTATCCACCCTAGTCGTTTTCACTCTGTTGCGGCTTAGTTTGTTCTTCACTGTCTTCAGGGGGGTCTTGGTGTTGTGTATGACTAGGGCCTGCGCCCAGATTGGTAACTGGGGGAACTGGAATGGTGGGTTTTTTCCCTGCATCCTTCAACCATTCCGCCGGCCACTGTTGAACAACCGTGAGGATGTCTTCTTTGGTCACTACATATGGTAACTTAAACCGTTGATGCTTTTGATCTGTGCGGGCCTGGATGAAAATATGATGCATGTCAGCGATAAAATGGGTTGCGCCGACGTATTGAGAGAATAACTCATTACTGAGCCGAGGGGTTTTCGTGATCTCATACAAGATAATCCTCATATAAAAGGAAAATACATAGTTGGTCATTTGCTGTAGGGTTTTATCCTGGGAAACCCACAGAGAGGCGTACCGTACTGCGCTAGGAAAATCCAGAGGTATAGTAGCAAACTACGCCTCGATAGGTTCTTGCCATCCTACCAGGGCGATAAGGACTATCAACCAGGAATAGTGAAAGGGCCTACCTTTCTCCTACGCGTCACGAACGTCTTCAAGGAATTCCTTCACAATATACACTGCCTAGTTGTAACTAGAGCATTCGGCACAGTTCACCACAATTTTGATAACCGAGGCAGGTACTTCTTATGGTCTGCACTTTCGCATGAGCTTGCATGCTAGAAGCTCAACTACGAAGTGAATATTATGTTGTTGAATTGCGGAAGTGTGATATCCTCATTTTACCTTCGTCAGGCTGAAGCATTCCTTCATGCTTTGTGCGAGCTTCGTGTGCTCATGCTTTGAAGGAAATTCGATCCCCGAATCAGGTCCTGCTATTGGTAAGGCTGTGATCCTATGAATGAGCTCACCTTTAATAGGAATTTTCTTGTCTCCTGTCCATAGGTGGTCGTCATGTACTAATGCGAGCAGCTGCTTGACCACTATGGTCACCTGTGTACTGCGACCAAAATGGGGAACATCGAGCATCTTTAGCAGACCAGCTTGATCCAAGCGAACAACCCACTGTTTTACTTCCAGCAATGTCGCATTAGTCTCTGGATATTTGACAAAATGCAAGTATTGTGTTGGGGTGAACTGTGGAAACTTTCCACGATCATTCGTGTCATGGTCGGCATACTTAAGCCGGTCTATTTTCCCTGTCATGATCCCGACCAACTGTACACCTGGGGGCAGTGAAGGGGTGCGTAATGTGAAATGCTTTAGTTGCCGAGGTGGCTGGACTCCTAGTTGAACTGGTGGAAGATACAGTGGATGCTTCAGTGCAATGTTCTCATCTTCTGCCGGTGGGACCTCTGCTGAACCAGACGGAGGCATCTCGGGGTCCTCTGGTGTTTTCCCTGATTTCTTATGGCGGTCTTCGTTGTGCTTAGAATGAACTTCAGGTTTGAACTTCTTTTGGGCAGATCGTGTCTGCATTGGCTAAGTTGGCACCGAGGGAGTTTCTTCACGGGGAGCAGATGCAAGTGGTTGGTGGAAAAGGTTCGGCAACCCTGTCTACTCAAACTCTCTCAATAGTTCCTGGAACTCACGATCAGCGGACATGGATGCAATTGTAAAACTTAAGAAACTGAAGAATGCGAACCTTGCGGGTGTGGGTGTCTTCTTATAGAATCTATCCCCGAAATCTGTCATAATTGTGCATTGATGGCACCAAGTCTGACAGAGATCTTGTCCAAATGGTGGTAGATTTTCCAAGATCGCATTGATACAGGCAGTTAATACAGAGAATGTATTGGCGCCACCAAATTTGATTTCTTCTAATGGTCGTTTTTTGAGTTCTGATAGACCTTCCCTTCTTTGGCACAAGCAGTAGCTGTGGTTGCACGCTAATAAGGACATTCGACACCGCTGGACACCATCTGCGACATGGAGTCGAGATTTGACCCATGACAAAATTCCATCCACAGCTTCATTGATTCCTCTTATTTTTAGTAACTTCCTCATACATAAGTCCTGACACTCATGGAGAAGTTGGGTCACTTTTCTTGTCATGTATTCATCCCAATAATCTCCACTGGTAGCAGACTTAGGCTGGTCTTCTGATCCAATGTTGACTGTTCGCATCTTCAGGGGCTGAGTCACTTCAAGGGCTTCGGCTGCTGGTACGTGTACGTCGTAGTGTTCTTCTGACTCAGGAATACCAATATTGCGTGGATCATCATCCTTGTCAATTGCTAGGTTATAATATTCGATTGCATGAGCTTCTTGTGCTGTCTAATCAGGCCGATATTTTACTATTTCTTGAGCATCTAATACCTTAGTATGGACCAACCTGATAGCTGCATCTAAAGCTAGACAAAATTCATTAGTAGAAAAGGTAAGCACAAAACTATCAACAAAAGGATCCCAACTTACAGTATCCTGGCGAAGCTCAGCCTCTGTGTACCAGTTCTTTGCTATTAGTTCCACAGTATGTACAAACTTATGTACCCATACTTCCTGAGGTACATGCTGCCATGCTTCGTAGCACTGTGCCACATATTCCTGAGGGCTAGTATTCCCATCAAACCTGCTTTGCACCTCCTGGGTCTGATCCATAATTCTCAGGCAAAGGAACTTCTAACGAGCTTCCCAACTAGGACTGTTGTTCTGATGGCCATTCCACCGTCTAGCTGCTGTGGTTCTAAATACTGAATCTAGAGTCTCCCTTTTCTGTGCACCAAGCCATCTGATAGATTTGGTAATTCTGGCACATCTATGTCCATGCAGCTCATAAAGTCTATTCTGCCAGTTTTCTAACCCATCATCTGAATCCGTCATGCAGGAGTTGTCACACTGCCAATCCATGATATCTTTGGCAGTAGGATCAACATAATATTCTTCCTTAGCTGTGATATTGTAGATGTGGTCCAAAGCATCCTGGTCTTCATCTCTTACTGGCTCTATGTATCTCTCTCCTTGAGAAGGGTCCAATGGGACTATGACTCTCATTCCTTTCCCTTCGAAAGTCATATGTCTCTTCTTTAGGTTGATGACTGCATCATTATCTATTTCCCATTCAATGCCTAGTAGTGCGGGATAGGGGTTGCTGTCATCAATTATTTCAATTACCTCAAAGTCAGCTAAGGTACTGACTCCATCAATATCTACTGGTACACTAGGGAGTCTTCCTAGGGGCACAATCTTCTGCTGATTGGCTAATCTCAACTGTATAGGGGACCAATCAAGGGTAGGTTTTCCTATTTGTTCCCAAGTTTGCTTAGTTAAGACATTTACCTCTGATCCTAGGTCCAAGATAACAGCAGTCATATCATACTCTCCTATCTAAGCATTCAATCTCATTTCCCTACCAGTTCTCCTGACTCTATTAACAACTTTTGCCTAACCAGAACTTTGCTGAGGTCCACAGGAAGCAATAACTTTCTGCAACTCACTTAAAGCATTCTGATTTCTTAGGAGCTTTAGACAACTCTGTAAAAAGGTGGACAGTGTACTTACTTTGTCTGTCGAAGCTTCTTGCATCTGCGACTACTGCTGAGGTTGTTACGGAGGTATTACTGATGTGTTGGGGTCAGCAAAGTCTCTTGTGGCTGCCATAAATGTCTCTTTTTCTCTTTCGACATCAAATGCAGGGATTTTTTCTAGGGCCTTCCTAACCCAAGCCTCGGTAGGTTGTTTCTCCTTGTTCTGCGCTTCCGTCGTAGCTCCACTCTGGGTAACAACATTAATGGTTGGGGCAGGTCTTTGCTCAACGGAAATCATCTGAATATTCTGAGTAGGGACACTGTTTCTTTCCTGAATCTTAGCTATCAACTGCAGGCACTACTCGATCACATGATCTACTGCTCGGCAATACCGACATGTCGTAGTTGGGTTCCGACAATCTCTCACTAGATGCCCGTCCTGGTTAGATTTGTAACACACAACCTGGCCTCTTCCTCATCTGGCCATACCACCTCGACGACGACGTCCAAAAGCACCTCTACCTGGTGCACCACTGCGGTAACCATAGCCATCATTGCTCTGTCCCTCATTTTGTACCCGATAGGTGTCGTAGGTGCGTTCTCGCATGAGGTCATAACTGCGACACTCATCTTCATTATGTCCTATGGACTTACAGAATTTACAATAGGAATTCCTAGGTACTTGCCCATACTTCTCTAGCAGATAACAGTCTTCAGGTTGATGCTGGCCTGTTGTTCTGCAGAGCTCACAATATAGGACTTGCGGGTTAAACGGGTTTGGCGCACCAGTATTCAGGTAATTTCTTACCACAAGACACTGTTCCTTGGCATGACCTCCTGTCCGACATTGTGTACACCAAACCTCTTCGTGACCGGTTTTTCCTTTCTTCATATCGCGAAGCTCCAAAGCCATCGCTACCAATTGCGCTTAGATTTGAGCGATACCAGAATTTTCTTCGATAGGAGCAGTTTCAAGCTTCATCGTGATTTCCAGAGCCTCCTGCTGGTCAACAACCTTCTGTTGCATGAGTGGAGTTCTAATATGGGGTGGCAACACTGCAATGAACCATTCCTTGTACTGCATAGGTCCAATGGTGAAACTGACTTGGTCTAGCAGAACATTGAATCTTTGATCAAAGTCCCACACTGATTCACCGCGCCTCTGTTGGATCTCTTTCAATTCAGTGATACACTGCGACTCTGATTTCAGCTTCTTGAATTCCTTTATCATTGCTGCTTTTATATCAGCCAATGCATGGTTCTGAGTGCTAGAAAACTTCATGAACTAGGTCAGAGCGCGGTCTCTGAAACAAGTAACCATCTGTGCTCTTTTTGTATCTTGATATGTAATGTTCTTAGCAGTCCACACTGCTTCACATAAAAACCAGAATTGTTCTGGATCCTTCGATCCAGTTCCTTTGAAAATAGGGAGCTTAATGTCATCATTCATATGGGCCATCGCGGGTCTAGGGGGGGAGGGAGGGGGACTGGAAGTAGGCGGGGGGCATTAATTCTTGCACATGATCTAGGAACTAAGAATCAAAATCATCAAAGAATTATTAACAAATACTCATGAATTGGAAATAACTGGAATACCAAATAGGT
>LPNX010693171.1:240934-290403 GCA_001517045.1 Pseudotsuga menziesii
CGCCTACACTCCCTCCATGATGCACCTTCTGGGCTGTGGATGGTCTGTCCACTATCCCAGTCGTGACTGTTCGTTGTCCTTAGGTGGTGCGGAGTTAAAAGGATTACAATTCCTTGTGTGGGGGTTTGTCCTTTTCCCTCTCACACATAGTTTTGCTAGTCGGTGAGACGTACTTCTTCCCAATCACACAGAGAGCCTGCGTTTACGCCACCATTGCCGATTATGAAGGGTGCTTTAGCTTCATTGTTGAGAAGGGACCATAATTGTCCAACGTTGCTGGTGTGCTTGGACTGTGGGATGATCTATTGTTTCATCATGAGTCGTTCATGCTATGGTTTTCTTCCGTGTGTTATTTTTCCATAGTTTTGTTGGTTGTGTCTTTTTCCCTCAAGCATAGATTGGGAGTCAGTCCTTTTCCCATTTTCGGGGGTCTGTGTAAGTTCTCCAGTGATTGCAGTGGAGATTGTGTGCTATGAGATCATGGTTGTTCATGGGCTATTGTTTACCATGATTGTTGGACTATGTTTTTTTTCCCTTGTGATTTGGCTGCTGTAGGTTGCTGTAAAATCATTTTGGCCACGATAGGGCCAAGAATGATTTAGGGAGTTTTTTTCCCCTGTTAAAGCTTGAATAACTGTTTTATTGCATGCATGCAGTGGTTTTGTCCTCGGGCTGCATTGGAGTGGTGAACGAGGGCCCGATGTGGCTGATAAAATTGGTGGTTTGAGAACCACACAGACAGAGCTAGTGGCTGGCTTTCTTCTCCACAACCCCTGAATAGCACTGGAAAGGAGATCAAGGTCTGAGGGACTGCGTTGTAGATAAAGTATTTATTTCCTTGTGTTGGGTGTGTGTGGGTGTCCTAGAATCCAGGTGGGTTCTAGTGTAGATGTCCTTGCCTCTTCACTGAGCTCACTGGGTTAGAATTTAGCCTTTCCCAGTTCCTGGATGGCTTGATAAACCAAACTTTGTTGGCTTGGTTGTTCTGTTGTTCGCCTGATACACCCAACTATGTTGGCTTGGATGAACTCTGTACCCTTGTGGTGTTGTTATCCTTGGCTATGTGTAAGCCTGATAGTTCCTTATTCCTTGGGGAATCATGCCCATCTCGGGGGTGGTAGCATTACCGAGAGATTAAGGAGCATGTGGCCTATGGTTGGGTGGAACATTGCAGCAACGTAGCTAGTTGCAGAACAAGTCATTATTAAGATAAGTATTCTTGCCTGACTTATGTCTGCAATCATATTTACCATTAATGAATGATATTGTACATGTTGAATACTGAATCGTATATGAATGCACGTTGTTTGCTTCCGCTATGTATATGAATGATTAATGCATCGTAATATGTTTTATGTTTTTAAGTATCATGCTTCAACATTATATGTATGTATGTTCTTGTTCATGGGGCTAGATGCCTGGGTTATTGATGTATGGTAGCATCCTCTTCACCGAATCGGAGGGTCAGGGACATTACATTGTGGTATCAGAGCTCTGGTTGCAGTATGGGCCTGAATGGGGCATGAAGATGCAGTGACAAAGCTCATGTTGCAGTATTTGGGCCTCAAAGGGCCATGAGAAATAGTCAGCAGAGGCAGGATTGCATATTTATAGAAGAAACCAGGAGAAATGGGTGATGACAAGAAAATTCACAAAAGTTTTCTAAGTGCGAGAATTGTCGGCTCATCAGAAAACTTAGTGACAAGTTCTTCCGATGCAGCAGAGCACTTAGTGGGAAAGCCACCCAACAGACGATAATCGGAAGGAAATCGAGGAAAGGTTGCATTCATCAGCCGTCGGCTCATCGGAGGACTAAGGGAGAAGGTCCTCCGACACAGCGGAACTTATAGTTTGAAGCTCAGCCGACACCGCGAAAGTGTTAGTCTGAAGATTACCCACAGCGGGAAAAATTCTGAAAATTTGATGAAGTAATGGAATCATCGGTGATCGGGGATGATTAATTGATCGCATCGCTGATGCTCAGCTGATCATGTTGTCGATGCAGCAAAAGTTTTGCGACAACATTGGAAGAAGTTAGATGATCTTGCATTGCCATTGTGGATGGCTAGACAACTATTCTTCTGATGGTTAGAGCCTCCAACCACTGATGCCGTAGAGGATAGTTTCTCCGACAGTTAATGCAACGAAAGATAAGGTGGGACATTTTCAAAAAAAAAAATTCTAAGGAAGAAAATCATCGGTGATTAGAGGGGAATAGTTTTTGACATCGCCGATGAATAGTTGAAGGAAGAGCCGATGGAAGATGAAAAAAATTCAAAAATTTATCTAAGGAATAAGATCATCGGCCATCAAAAAATTTTAGATGTACTGGTCGCCGATGAACATCGGAAGGAATTAGTGGTTCTAGCGCCGCCGTTGCGGAAGCCTGGTGCACTAATCCTCCGACGGTTACAGGTTCCACTTGCCGATGACATGATGGTTTCTAGTTGATGTGGCAACATGTAGGGGAAGATGGAGCCGATGGAGTCAGTGGAAGATAGAGGAAGCTCTCGCTGATAGATAGTTAAACGAATCAGCAAAAGTGATAGTTGAGCTAATGAACCAGAAAAGAAGACTAAAGAGAAAATTTTGAAAATTTTTCTAAGTCGTAGAATCATCGGCCATCGGCAAATATTAGTTGATGACGTTGCCGATGAACATCGGAAGGAATTAACAAATCGCACTTTGCCGTTGTGGAAGTCTAAAGAACTAAACCCTCTGATGAGTAGAAGATTCGACTACCGATGCCACGGTGACTAGAGGTTTCGACCGCCGATAGGCTTGTGCCACGAAAACCTTAGAAACATCGTTGGCCACTATTGTGGAATCATAGACAACTAACCAACCGATGCACAGAGCACCCGACCGCCAATGCAGTGGTTAGTCGATTTTACCCGCCGATGCAGATTGGAATTTTAGTGAATTTGATCGCCAAAATGCCAGAGAATTAGCGGGGAAGAGACCCAATTAGATGGAAAATTTTGAAGATTTTGTTCGAAGTATAAGGTCATCAAAGAAGTATTAAGGATCAGATCGTCGATTGAAAGGAATCGAAGGATTGTAAAACAACCATTGCGGCAGTCTAAGACACTATCAACCCGATGGATAGTAGGTCTGATAGCCGATAGATGTTCCCGGAAACCATAGTGAGATCACTCTCCATTGTTGTAGCTTCCCAAGGGACTGCACACCCAATAAATAACACGTCCAACCACCGATACCACGGAGAACCGTAGCTGATGAAGCCGCCGATAGATCTATACCTTGGCATCGCCATTACAGTTTGGAGGGTTAGAAAACTACATACCCAAAACGTCAGAGGGAAATAAACGAGTAGACTGTTGATCAGCAGTGGGGAAAATCAGTGGTTTTGGCCCCCGAAACATCGAAATGTTAGTCGGGATGAGACCCGATCCTGTACAAGGAATTTTGGGTTTTAGTGGATTTTTTTAAGCAGTTTTCGACAATTTTTCAGTGAATTTTTCAGCAGACTGTCGGTAGATTACAAGGCTAAAAAGGAAGAGAGAAAAATTTTGTGTTTTCAGCAAAATTATTTTTTTATGAAATTCCCAAAGAGGAAGGTAGGTAGTTTTGATTTATATTAATGGTATGCATCTAACAGTTTGCTACTAACACATTTGCAGAATTATAAACAACTTCCAAGAGCAGTATTCCAAGAAGAACAGTAAACCAAAAGGTGGTTCAGTCATGAGAACCCATGATGGGTATGATGCTCAGGATTCTTACGAGCGTGCAGGAGATGCCATGGGAGAAAGTGTCTAGAATTGAAATGATGACATAGATTCTAATGGAAGGAGATTCCAAGAGACACCATCTAAGGTAGAAGCCACCATGTGAAGCTTGATTAAGGCCCAGGAACAGCAGCATCAGTTGAATGCTTCCACGTTGCAGAGTTTGACAGACTTGCAGAAAAAGATAGATTCTGGATGAGGTACATCAAGACCAAAAGGTAGTAAGAGCAGCACTAGGATAAGGAGAAGGACTTCCAGTGGATCATCCAATTCTAAATAATCCAGTGGGGATAAAAGCTCATCTTCTCATAAAGGGAAAAGAATAAGACACCATAGGTATCGCTCTCAGGATGAATTTAAGAAAGCTAAGCCTCCTACATTTGATGGTGAGATAAAGACTGGACAAGAGGCTGAAGCTTGGCTCCTTGGGATAAGGAAGTACTTTCAAGTGCAAGATTATTCAAGAAACATGAAGGCAAGAGTTGCCATATTCAATCTGAATGGAAGAGAATCCATTTGGTGGGAACACTTCAAGCAAGTAAAGAGGATTAGTGAAAGGAAACTAAAGTGGAAACGGTTCAAGAAGTATTTCAGGCAGAAATACCTCTCTGATAGGTATTATGATGATAAGATTAAAGAGTTCCATGAGCTGATATTGGGACAACAGACCATGGATGAATATTTAAACAAGTTCTTGGAATTGTTGAGGTATGTCCAGTACATCACAGATGAAAAAGTGAGGGTCCAACGGTTTCTGAGTGGATTTCCTCAAGCCTACAAAGATAGAATTAAGTTTTATGAACCGAGAACTATTGAAGAAGTGATAAGGAAGGATAAGTAATGCTACTAGAAAATCAAAGGTAAACCTGATTACCATAAGGCATGGAAGGACAAGAAGAATGAGAAGTTTGACCAAAGAAGAAAAGGTTTCAAACCTTCTAGATTCAGGATTCAGCAGAAACAGCCATCCCAAGCTGTGAGTAATCCAGTTGGAATGACAGGTGGAAAGCCTAAAGAGCCACAATAGAATAAATGTCCACTTAAATGTTTGAAATGTGAAGGACCCCACTTGCGCAGATAGTGTCCACTTGAGAATGAAAGTTCAAGGCCAGCTTATAACATTCAAGAAGCAGAAATAGTTGGTTAAGCAGCAAGGGAAGTCCCTAGAATTTATGCAGCACTGGAGGACGTGGAGGACCACCAGGCAGATCACCAGTCAACTGTGGTTGAAGTTGCAGGTAAGATTGTTGAACAATCTATTTCTATTTTGATTGACCCTAGTTCTACTCACAGTTACATTACTCCTAGAGTAGTGGAGATTTGTGCTTTTAATAAGGTCAAGCATAGAAAATCTTGTTTAGTTCAGCTAGCCACTGGGACTAAGAGAAAGGTCAGTGAAGTGGTAGAGAAATATCCATTGGTTATGAATGGATTGCTGACTTGTGTAGATCTGAATGTTCTACCGTTTGGCTCCTATGATGTTCTCATTGGAATGGATTGGTTAGAAGCTCACAGAGTAAAGCTTGACTGTTACAATAAGACTTTTGAATGCACGAATGAAGAAGGAAACCCAGTAGTTGTGAAGGGTATTCTAAAGGTAATTTCAGTAGGACAAGTTTAAACAATGCAGTTGAAGAAGTTCTGTAGGAAAGGTTTCCAGTTGTATGCAGCTCATATTCTGGAACCAACAGGATATGAAACTCCTAGGTTGGAAGACTATCAGGTGTTATAGGAATTCAAGGATGTATTTCCTGATGGCATTCCAGGGCTTCCTCCAAAGAAGGACATTGATTTCACCATTGAACTAGTGCTAGGAGTGGCACTAGTGTCTAAGACACCCTACAGGATGAGTACACTAGAGATGCTAGAGTTGAAGATGCAACTGCAAGAGTTGTTGGAAAAGAAGTATATTCGACCGAGTGTGTCTCCTTGGAGATCCTCGGTTCTGTTTGTAAAGAAGAAAGATGGTACAATTAGGTTATGTATTGATTACAGACAGTTGAACAAGGTTACTGTGAAGAATAAATATCCTTTTCCTAGGATTGATGACCTATTTGATCAAATGAGAGGAGCAAAGGTATTTTCCAAGATTGACTTGAGGTCTAGATACCATCAAGTGAGAATCAAGGATGAAGACGTTCATAAGATAGCCTTCAGGACAAGGTATGGGCACTATGAGTTTGTAGTGGTACCATTTGGTCTCACCAATGCACCAGCTACATTTATGTGCCTTATGAACAGTATCTTCAACAAGTATTTGGACAAGTTTGTTCTTGTTTTCCTTGATGACATTCTTGTTTATTCTAAGAATGAGGAAGACATGCGGCATACATATTAAGTTGTGGCATCATGTAATTATGCATATTTAATTAAATAAAGCAACCAGCTATGTTTAGTGCAACCAAATTGAGAAGGGGCATGATTCCTAAGGATGAGGGGGGATGTTAAACCTTAAGCCATGGGGGGGGGGGGGGGGGGGGGGGGGGATCCATGTGTCACCACCCTATTTGTTCTGCTGTTAGTTGGGGCATCTAATTGCTGGCAAGAAAAACCACTACGCCCATGCTTGCACTCTCTCCATGACGCGCCTTCTGGGCTGCGGATGGTCTGTCCACTATCCCGATCATGACTGTTCGTTTTCCTTAGGAAGAGCAGAGTTAAAAGGATTACAACTCCTTTTGTGGGGGTTCGGCCTTTTCCCTCTCACACACTGTTTTTCTAGTCGATGAAACGTCCTTCCTCCTGATCACACATAGATCCTGCGTTTACGCCACCATTGCTAAATGTGAAGGGTGTGCTGGATTCATCATTGAGAAGGGACCATTGTTGTCCAATGTTGCTGGTGTGTCTAGACTATGGGACAATTTGTTGTTTCATCGTGAGCCGTACGTGCTGTGGTTTTCTTCTGTGTGTTATTTTTCCACAGTTTTGTTGGCTACATCTTTTTCCCTCACACATAGATTGGGAGTCTGTTCTTTTCCCATTTTCGGGGGTATGTGTAAGTTCTCCAGCAATTACAGTGGGGATTGTGTGCTATGAGCTCATGGTTGTTCGTGGGCTGTTGTTAAACATGATTACTGGACTATGTTTTTTTCCCTTGCGATTTGGCTGCTGTAGGTTGCTGTGGAATCATTTTGGCCATGATAGGGCCAAGAATTATTCAGGGAGTTGTTTTCCCCTGTTAAAGCTTGAATAACTATTTTGTTGCATGCACGTAGTGGTTTTGTCCTCGAAGTGCATTGGAGTCATGAACGAGGGCCTGGTGTGCTTGATAAACCTGGTGGTTTGGGAACCACACAGACAGAGCTAGTGGCTGACTTTATTCTCCACAACTCCTGAATAGCACTAGAAGGGAGATCAGGGTCTGATGGACTACATTGCAGAGAAAGGACTGATTTCCTTGTGTTGGGTGTATGTGGGTGTCCTAGAAGCAAGGCAAGTTCTGGTGTTGGTGTCCTTGGCTCTTCACTGAGTTCACTAGCTTAGCATTTATCCTTTCACATCTCTTGGATGGCCTGATAAACCCAACTTTGTTAGCTTGGCTATTCTGTTGTTCACCTGATAAACCCAACTGTGTTGGCTTGGCTGAACTGTGTACCCTTGTGGTGTTTTTATCCTTGGCTATGTGTAATCTTGTTAGTTCCTTATTCCTTGGGGAATCACGCCTGGATCAAGGGTGGTAGTGTTGCTGATAGATTAAGGAGCATGCGGCCTATAGTTGGGTGGAACGTTGTAGCGACGTAGCTGGTGGCGGAACAAGTACTTATTAAGATAATTATTCTTCCCTGACTTGTGTCTTTAATCGTATTTACGATTGATGAATGATGATGTACATGTTGAATGTTGAATCGTATGTGAATGCATATTATTTTCTTCTGCTATGTATATGAATGATTAATGCATCGTAATATGTTTTATGTTTTTAAGTATCATGCTCCAGCATTATATGTATGTATGTTCTTGTTCATGGGGCTAGATGACCGGATGATTGATGTATGGTAGTGTCCTCTTCGTTGGATCGAAGGGTCAGGGACGTTACATTCTAAGTGAATGAAGTACATAAGAGAATTTGATGGAAGGGACTAGCTGAAGTATATTTTGAAAGGAAAAGTACTAAACGCCTGAACTAGTGCATTTATTCTAAGCTGAGTTCATACTACTACATGCAGAATTGACTTACTGCTGAAGACCCATTAGAGTTGCAGAGGATTACTAGACTACATCTCTCACCCAATACTTCTACTAGGTGGAACAGGACACAAGATCGGGGGTCTTGAGAATTGCAGGCCAGCTTTTCTCCAAGAGTTGGTTGGGAGGAACGGGTTCCTTAAGTTGTTTTCACCTCATCTATATTTTCAGGTTCTACTTATTTTATTCAATTATCTAAGTATTTACTGTTATATGGAAAGTTTAAGTTTAATCAATGATATGTTATTCTTGTGTTCTTGTTTCTAATAGGGCTAGTTAGGAGAAATGTATAAGCTGTGAAAAGATAGTAAGTTCTGAACTAGCTAGATTTGGGTAAATAAATAGAAGAATTTCTAGTTTAACTCATAGATAGATAGAAAATACCTAAACTGTATTTTTCCACACCTTTTATAAGGTAGTACTCTAGTACAGTAGGTAAGTTTAATTTCAAATAAAGAATTCGAATGAAGTATGAATGCATATGAAATTGTTAACTTCTACATGTTCATTTGTATAAATTGTTTGTATGATTTTTTTTATACTTTTCATTTTGTTAGAGTACTTGAACAAATTAAATAGAGATAGTTAGGAAAAAGATAAGGGTATTACACACCAGTCTATGTAATGATTTACACAGTAAATTAAAATTATTCTTATAAATCTAATATTTTAATAATAAACAGATAATATAGAAACAAGAAATTAACACGATTAATATTAACTTAAAAGAAACCGTATACAAGGCTAAACATTTACCAAATTAATTCATCTAAGTGAAAATACAAACTAGGGTAAACCAAGAACGAAATACTAACTCTGTAATTATCTTAAGAAGAATTAGGGTTTGTAAAATAAACTATTTAAAAGAGCTATTCTTTTCATATTTAATCAAATTCAAAATCTATCTACTCTATTCCATACAACCATATGCATCAATGAGATGACTATATGGAGTTACATGCTTTAACCATGAGTAATTATAAAAATAAAAACCTAACAGTATATTTCAATCTCGAAGATTACAGAAAGGATTAAATTATTCAGCCAATATCGTCCTTCTATTTTATTTTCTATAGAAATCGTTACTGATTTTAATAACTAAGTTACTATTTAAAAACTCCCATGGTAAAAAACCCTCATAATATAATTTACCTAAATAAAACAAACTAACTAAAATTTTACTTAACCCCAAACCTCCGAGACGTTATTTACAACAAGAGTAATTAAAGTAACCAAAATATATGTATTTATATTATCAAAACAGAGTTACAATCAACCATCTTGAAGCTGAAATTAATCTTTTAAGACTGAAAAACTGAACAGAAATAGTCTCGGCCCTATGGCCTTTTTACATTACCAGTTAAGGATTAAAATCCTGATAAAAAATTATCATCACTACGAACAAAATTTACAATATACAAGATAGTTGTCTTGGCTATGAAAGCCCTAACCCATCCTTACTAAAACTACCGCTAGGGCTTCATAAATTTTAAACCAATCATCATATAATGGCCCCTGGCTAGTCCAATATTTTACATTGCAGTACATCACAACTGAGCTGAAGGACCATTAAACCGATGAACTCCATCAACAAAAATCAACACTATAAACCAATGCAGGAGAACCTCTGTGAAACCGAGGCTTACCATAAGAATCGATTTGGTGGAGCCCCTTCTATTTACAATTTTCAAACCCCGGGTAACCCTTTAGACTACAGCCTGCAAAGGTTTGAACATGAAAAAAGATTTAGGACTATCACTGATAATAATGAAAGAAACTAAATTGAATAGTGCAATAATTCCAAGATAGAAAATAATTTTATACCTTGGATTTTATCCTTTATCTTTGTAATTAAAAGATGAGTTTTAAAACCCTAGCCACCTCTTTCAAAGACACTGAGCTTCAGGAGTGCACTATCAGGAAGATTACAAGCACACAGTGCTCACTTTCAAACTCTCAGCTACCTTTTAAAGAAAAATGGGCAAAGAAAAATACCACACCGAGAGATAAATAGTAAAAATCAGTTGAACCCTAGCCACCTTTGGGATAATGATAAGCTTCAAAGAAGCATTGTAGAAGAAATACGCAGCTCACAGAGTACAATCCGAGTCCTAAGCCCCATGATGGAGTAGAGGAAAATGCCACTTTACAGAATGGACTATGAAGACTTCTAACCTTTTCCTCTAATCTTAAAAATGACAGTAAACAGCTTGTTCCACACCATGACAACCAAGAAGTCCTACTCACCTTCTCAGGTCACGACTACACCAGTTTCCAAAGAACAATGCTTACCGAGTTAAAATACGACAGTTCGGGGGTTTTGTGTCTCAACACAACCATAAACATACAAATCCTTCGATGCAGAGAAACTTAGAGAGCATAGGGAGCCTGTAGAAAAAAAAGATGCAAGTTTTGACAGTGAACCTTGCGGCCATAAGCCTGCCGCTTTCACAAACACACAGCAGTATAATAATACTAAGAAGAATGCATATTTTTATGGTTTAGTACGTTTTATGTTGTATTTGGTAAAACCCAAAACCTAACCTTCATATTACCAACACGTGGCTTGAAAAATATTTTCATTTGTGAGTCTTTTGTTATAGTTCGAAGCCCTTGCTTAACCTACACATAATAGTGGAAAAAATAAATAAATTAATACCATGTTACAATACATGTTATGGGTTGATATTTTTGTTTTTATGTACAATTATCACATAGTCAATAACATGGGAGGTAAATAGTAAGAATACTAGTGTTTTAGTATGGTTTTAAAATATAGTAGGGATATATAGAAATTCAAGTATGGATTTCTCTAATCTTGGCATTAGTCTAGGAAACTTAATGCAAAAGAACTACATCATGGATATTGCTTAAATATAAAAATTATAGCAACGGAAATCAACTATGAAATTCCATTAATAGCTGTTACAACAAATATGCCTAACTAGCATATTAAAATAGATAATAAAATTGATATCATAATTTAAGTCCTCAGTCAAATATGCTTAATATTCTTATTGAGATCCTTAGCTTCTTTCTATATTTACTCAATATCAATAAGAGTAAGAATCTTGGAAATGTTATGATATCAAGTAGTTTCAATAAGGTCAACTACTAGATGAGATGCCTCTCCCTAATGTTGCATACAGATTTCTAAATTAAAATAGAATGATACAAAAATAAACAAACAAGAGCTAGTTAGAAGAAT
Source organism: Pseudotsuga menziesii (assembly GCA_001517045.1). Taxonomy (NCBI): domain Eukaryota; kingdom Viridiplantae; phylum Streptophyta; class Pinopsida; order Pinales; family Pinaceae; genus Pseudotsuga; species Pseudotsuga menziesii. Next base: position 252,083 of record LPNX010693171.1, read on the forward strand.
AATTGAGTTAAGTTCAGTTTTCTAGAAATGTTTACACTATTATAAACTATAAAGATCATAAATAATAAGATCAACAATACCTCATTTACTTCTCAAGCTGTAAACAATTAATTTGACTAGCATTTTATTATATGGTAGTTGAATATTAATCTCAAAAAACTGGTAACAAGACTACTTACTTGTTTAGAACCTGTAAAAGAAGTATCACTTCACTGCGTTAGCTATAAGCTAAGTAAGCCTCGATCGCAACTAAAGTTTTTCCTACTTTTCATAAGACAATAGAAACATACTTAGTAGCAGGATTAGACATAGTTATATTTTCTTGTTATTCTAAAACATAAACTACTAAATCCAAATCCTTAACATGGAACTATGAAGATTAACAAATAATTATACAAACTAGAGATTTACAAATATTTAGTTCTAGTTAATACTGTTAAAATAACCGTTAGCAGATATTCATTCTTAGGCAGTGACGATTACAAACATTTTATGTTACATGAAATTTTTTAATTTTTTATGAATTTTTGGGCTATTACATGTGGTATCAGAGCACAAGGTTTAGACAATAGGCCTGAATGTGGCTCAACTTGCATAAATAAACAGTAGATTTAAAAACATGCATACTGATAATTACTTTTCTTTTGAATTATATTTCCAGAGAATTTTTCTGAGTTAAACTACAGGTATGGAAAGATTGGAAGAATATGTGGATGAGGAGTCCCTGTTTACTGAACGAAGTAATTCTAAAAGAGAACCTATACAAGAAGAAGTAACTAATAACTCTTCTGAATTATTACAAAGGGTTAAAGAACTAAGAACAGAGATGGAAATAGTCAAAAAGGAAATTGAGAGAATTCTGAGAGCTTAGGAGGAACTAAATCAGATTTTAATAGAAAATTTTTAGAATGAAGAAAACAATAAACGAATAGAATATGAAGATATACCTTATCAACATAAAAATAAAAAGTCTAAACAGTCTAAAGTCAAAATTAGCTCATCCCCTGATATTTATAGTGATCCAAATAAAAAGAATTATCAATATACTAGTGATAGTAGCGAAGATAATCATGATACAAGAAAGAGAAAATTTAAACCTTATGAAGAAATCTCAGGAGAATTTAAGAAAATAAAACCACCAACCTTTAATGGTTAAACTAAGAAGGGAGAAGACCCTGAATCATGGCTATCTGGGATGAAGAAATATTTTCAAATTTATAATTATTCTAATCATCTAAATTCCAAAATGGCCATTTACAACCTCACTGGGAAGGAAGATATTTGGTGGCAGGACCTAAAATGAGTAAAAGGAATTAGGGAGAAGAACATTAACTAGAGTACGTTTAAGAAATATTTTAAGAAGAAATTCTTGTCAGAATAGTAGTATAAAGAGCGAGCTAAGGAATTTTATGAATTAAAACCGGGAACAATGAACATGAACGAACTAAACAGTAAATTTCTAAGTCTGCTTCGATATGTTCCCTATATTGTGGATGAGAAGCCTAAGGTATAGTTGTTTCTAAGCTGTTTACCTTTCCATATAAAATATATAATTGAATATGAAAATCCAAAAAAATTAGAAGAAGCGATGAGAAAGGAGAATTTCTGTTATGAACAGAATCACAAAAAGGAAAGTATGACAAACTGGAAGGATAAAAAAACTAATAATTTTGAATAGAGGAGGAAAATTTCCGTACCTAACCATAATTTTAGGAATAATAACACCCGTAAATTTCCTAATAAAAATTTCCAAGGGAATAAAGGTAATTTACAGTTAAACCCAAATGGTCAAAGAAATAAAGAATCTGTCAATAATCATAGCAACTACAAGAATAATGAACGAAAGGAACCATTAAAATGCTGGGAATGTAATGGTCCTCATTATGCATTAGTTTGCCCCAACTGGAAGAAGATTGTTAGCAACATACATATGGTGCAAGAGGAGATGACTGTTGGTGATCTAGCAAGGACAATGCCCAGGATGAACGTTGCACTAGAAAACCGGCAGGTGGACTATCAAACTACCATGGTGGAAGTGGAAGGTAAGGTGAATGAAACCACTATATCTATTTTAATTGATCAAGGGGCTAGCTTAATTTATATTTATCCTGATTTATTAGAAAAATGCAAGTTATCAGTATAAAAGTTTGCAAGGTCATGGTTAGTCCAGCTAGCTACTGGCACAAAAAGAAAAGTGATTAGTTTTGTTAAGAATTGTACTATAAAAATGGATCAGTTTGAAACCTCTATTAAGCTTAATGTACTACCTTTAGGTTCTTATGATATGTTAATTGGTATAGACTTGTTAGAATGGCATAGGCTAGTCCTGAATTGTTTTGATAAAACTTTTAGCTGTGTAAATAATGATGGAAAAACAGTAAATCTAAAAGAAATCCCTAGGAAAACAGCTATAAGACAGATCTCTTCTTTGTAGTTAAAGAGAGTTGTTTGAAAGGGTTGTAAAGCCTTTGTTGTAACAATAATTAATGAAGAAAATACTAATAATGTAGAGAAATTAAAACTAGGAGACATTCCGATCCTGAGGAAGAAATAGTAAATGTAAAAGGAATCCCTAGGATTGGAATGTCCCTAATAATGAAGATAAATTAAAACTGGAAGACATTTTATGTTACACGAAAAATTTTAATTTTTTTTGAATTTTTGGGTTATTACATGATCCTCTGTAGCTCCTATTCTTTCATCTCAATTTCCTTTTTAAGTGAGGAGATAGAGTAATAGTTGTCCCCTGCAAAGGCTCCCATGGAATTTGTAGTCTCTAAGGCATCATATGGTCCTAGGTAAAATGATTAGCCAGGAAGTACTTTGGTTCATGCATTCTCTTAGGGGATTCCCCAAGATTCAGAGTAACAATTTTCTTACCCAGAGTACTTGCCTGGGTAGAATTTTGGATCACCAACGGTGCTAGGCTGAGGGGGAACTTTGGACACCCTTTCCTCTTAGCTAAAGTAAGCTTGGGAAAAAATCCATCAATAACAGTATGAAAACAAATCTATTCTAGAACCATTATGTTTGGAACTATATTGGGGAGAAGATGGATAGCGTTGCTACCCCAAATCTTGATGTATGCAAAACAATCCCCAACATACCAATACCCCATGGTGGAGATCATTTCTCTAGCTCCGTGGTCACATATTTCATATATGAGCAAGGTAGAGTTTTCTTCCCATAGTGTCAAACACTAAATATGGGCAAGCGGTGAAACCCTTGTCTAGTTCCATCCCATCGATGGGATAGGAAATGATGCACAAAACACATCCATTACATAAGTTGATAGATAAAAGGTGGGATTTATGGATGCCAATTTTTTCTGGTACCTCTCTATGGATTAATTCAAAAGAACTGATAGAATTTGAGCCCAGTTGAAGGACTCCCCTATGGTAAGAATATGATGGGTGAGGGGCAGCCATTCTGCCTTAAACACTGTGCAGATTGGTAACCCATATAATATGCATAACATGGACGCCAATAGGGAAAAGGTTCCCTAAATGAGGAGATAGGGTATAATTTATGTGGCTTAGGAAGGAATTCTGCAGGGTTATCCATCTGTGACTTTATCATTTCCTTAAAATTATATTGTGTGGCAGAAGCCTTGAGGAATTACTTCTTGAGCAATTGTTGAGGTGAGTTGAGGGTGTAGGCTCTGGAAAATACCTCTAGATGAAAATAGGTGAACTGGGTGTGAGCCTGGTCATTAAAAGAGTAGTCCTAGGGGTTTGTGTGATTGACCATCCACTTCACGAGGTCTATATAGCACACGAAGGCAAGCTAGGATGCTATAACATGGAGTTGTGATTTTCTTATGTTCAGGAAATCCGTCTGGTCCTGCTAGATTCCAGAGAAGTCATCATTGTCGAAAATGGAATAAATCCTAGACCATTATAAATGATAAGTTTCAGATACCTTCCCACTGGTGTCAGAGAAGATTCTGGAATTGGGGTCTTTGTTCTTTTTCTCATCGAGGGTGGTTTTGGACCTTGTGTTTCTTCACATTATTGCAGGGTATGAGCTAAATTCTGGTTAAAAATTATAGGAAAACAATCAAGTTTTTCACAAACAAAATTATTGAAATTAAACCAATAGGAATCAAGAGATTCGAAAAGAATTACCTTTAAATTGCTTAAGAGAAAGAGAATTTATGGGCTTGATTAAAATTCACAGAAAATCCATTTTCCAAGGTAAAAATCGTAAGTTAAAAATTATGAATAAACAGTGAAAAATAAAAATATTTAAATTATCGATTCCAACGGTGAAATGAATTTAAACTGTGTATTTCAGATAGGTCAATGGTTAATATTGAGGTGGGAAATGAAATTGAGGAGATGAACTTTTAACACATTTTCATTTTTTATTTCCACAATCTTTAATTTGCATTGCGGGCTACGGAATTGTGGGGTAACGTTAGTGACCAAAAATTAGATTTATTTCTTCCGCAATCTGCAATTCGCATTGTGGTTTGCAGGATCACGGAAGTGCAGTTTTGCAATTTTATTGTGTTTTGAGTTTCCAATTTATGCAATCTGCATTGTGGGTTGCCGAATTGCGGAACCGAAAAGTTGAAATTTTATTGCAAAAATATTTTTCAACATCTGCAATCCTTATTGTGGGTTGCGGGATGCAGAAAGGTGAAAATGGAAAATAAAAGAGATTACAACATCTGCAATCCTTATTGCATATTTCGGGTTGCAAGAAAAGAAATTTAAAACCTTAAAAAAAAGGCCTTCCACTATCCATTATTTTGGATTGCAAAAACATTAATTTGAAAGAAAATAGAGTATTTTCAACAATTCACAAACAAACAAAAAAACAAGGTTTTGAATTAGAATTTTATTAAGTTCAAACATGATAAAAGGATGAAAGAATCAAGGAACAATACCCCATAATAAAATGATAAAAACAAAATATTACCTGAATAATGATGAATGGGGTTCCCATTTCATTTGATGAAATGGGATCTGTTGTGCCAACAACAAAATGGCGACTCACTGGGTGAAGCAATTATCTCTATACAAATCAACTTAAAAACTTGAAGAGAGATATGTTAACAATAAAAAATGTTAAAGTCTATAATCTAAGAGTAACTAAATAAGAATACAATTGAATCTAGCAAAAAGAGTATTACCTTCCTTCCCTAAGCCACTTATAATGATGCTCAGCTGACAAAAGAAACTTGGAAGCAATAGGGTATCCCCGTGACCAACATGAAATCAAAAGAGGGAATATTATGATGAACCTTAGGAAATTCTTAATCCACTTTAGGATTATCCAACCAACAATCACCTTGAATTATTAATTATGAATCAGAAAGTTTATTTCCACACATATATACATATTTTTCTTCTTTTTTTTTTTTGACAAAAGAAATTAACCAAACCTTAGTTTAAATAATACCATTTCCTTGGTAAGGTTCAATGCCATTCACAAATCCTACCTGGAAATTGAACAAGCTAGCTCTATTAGGAGACTCCTTGTCTTTTAGTTTTGAAACTAAAAGAAATTACCATGGCTTGGTAACCACTTGCTAGTAATTTCAGTCCAAAACAAGATCCATGATCATGGTCATGTTGGCTTGTGATAAGACCCCATTTCCTTGAATACAACCAGTTGTGGCTAATCACGAAAGAACAAAACAAATAGTAATTACAATGTAAATTTCAAGCCACTACCTTGGCTTGCTAACCATCTTTTGGTAATGTCACTCACTGAATATCTATGAACATGATAGGTTGGCTAGTGATAAGGCCCCCTATCTTGCAATTTACACTTGTTTAGTTGGATTTAATTTCAAGGTGATGAACATGATACCTAGAGTAGAACAAGTTTGAACAGGCTCTAGAAATTTGATGCCAATGACTAATGAAACATATGAAAGGAACACCAAATCACTACTAAGCTTCAAATATCATAGTGAGAGTTTGTAAAGATATTTAATTAGGTGGGAAACATTGAAAATTAAAATTTCTTCCAAGATTATTGGTTGTATCCCCATGGGGGGACTCTTTGGAATATAAACTGAGTAAAGATGTTCCAACATATCCACCTTCGAATCTCTTAGCTAAAAATTATGGAGATGAATTGATCACCAGCTCTACCCAAGTTCCTATTAAGTTCATGTTTGAAAGAAAGCAAACATTCAAATGGAAACAAAGAAAAAGAAAAAAAAGAAACACACTTATTTACAGATAAGCAAATTCTTACCTTAAGTAGAGTACTTTTTGAGCAGTTGGATGTTCACTAGATAGGCTTCGGGCAAACCTTCCAGTGTCTACAATTGGATAATACCACGGAAAAGATTTTCTATAATAGTGAATGTCCCTAGACATAAGCGTTGAGATTTATTATAATCATTTTTGTCTTTGTGAGATTTGTCCCATTTCAGCACTAAATCCCAACCTAAAAATCTTGGTCGGTCGAATACTTCTCATCAAACCATCTCTTAATTAGTTGTTGGTGTTGGTACAATTTATTTTTGGACTTTTCCCTATCCTCTTCTGATTTAAGAAATGTGTTAATTATGTTCTGAAGAGGGGAGGAGTCATCCTGTAGAAAGGATTGATCCAATTGCAATGATGTAAGTAGGAGGTTTGATGGTAGGACAACTTCCTTGCCATAAACAAGACATTAAGGAGAGTTACCAATGGAAGCTTTAGGAGTTATATGATCTTCCCATAGAGAATTAAATATCTAGGTATTCCATTTCTTGTGATGAGTGGCCATAGTTTTCCTTAAAATATTGATCATTTTTTTGTTGGAAGACTCTGCTAAACTATTTCCTTATGGGTAATAATTAGAGAGTACTTGACATTGATACCCTTTTTAAGGGAATACTGAGTAAGATCAATAGAATTAAAATAATATGCATTATCAAACACCAAATATTCTGGGACTCCAAACCTAGTAACAATATTACTCTCTAGGAAATATCACTGAGTTAGTGTTGGAAACCATAAGGTGAATTGCTTCTACCCACCTAGTGAAATAGTTTGTGGTGGTAAGGATATACTTGTGTTGCAATGAATAGGGAGGAGTAATAGGGCCAATTAAATCCAGTCCCCATTTCTAAAATGGAAACTAGATAGTGACAGGATGGAGGAGAAAACTATGTTTCTTTAGATTATTAGCGCATCTCTGGAAGGGTTCACACCTCCTAACAAAACAATATTCATATTTAAACAATGTTGGCCAATAATAGCCATATCGGAGGATCTTGTGAGAAGTTGTTTCTCTTGAGTAGTGTCCTCCTGTAGGCCATGCATGCAAATCCAACAAAATATTGTCATCTTCAGCCTTTTCCAAACATCTGAGGAAAACACCATCATAATTCTTTCTGAACGACACACCATCAATTAAATAATAGGGTGAATTTTTAAATATTAAAGTTCTATGCTTCTTGAACTATAGGATTGGAGGAGCATACCTATGAGTAGAAAAAAAATTGATATCATCATACCATTCAAAATATGGAGCAAAAATAATGTTTACAGTATCCATAGATATATCTTCCTCGTGTTTACATTGTTGTTCCTTCTATGGATCATTAGATTGGGAAACTAACAAGAAAAAACCTTGTCCTTTGACAATATTGGAAGGATTTATCTCCAAATCGTATTCCTAAAGCGCAGTCATCCAATGGGCGCGCTTCTCTTCGAGCTCTTTCTGGACCAAAACATTCCTTATTGCTGCATAGGGGACAATCACCTTCATTTTAGATTTCAATAAATATGGTCTAAAATGTTTTACAGATTTATAAACAGTATAAGTTTGTTTATCGATTTGTAAGTAATTTAATTCATCCCCTTTAAACATGGAGCTCATGCACGATATGGGGATCTCTATGTCTTCTGCTTGCTTCTGCGTCAAAACAACAACATAATAAAAGTATGTGGAAAACATATATAAAATGAAATCCTTTTCAAAATTTGGGGACATTAATGCAACACAATATGCAATATATTTCCTAATCCTAGAGAAGGCATCCTTTTGAATGTCATACCATTTAAATGGTACATCTTTCTTGATCAAATATTGCAATGGCCTAACAATTTGAGCAAAATTGGGGACAAACCTTCTTACAAAATTTATCTTACTAAGAAAATATTGCATGTCCTTCTTTGAACTTGGTAACCGAATTTTTTCAATCGCATTAGTTCTTTCAGGATGAATAATCATTCCATCCTTTGAAACAATAAATCCCAAAATCTTACCTTCGGTGACCGCAAAAAAAGGCTTCTTCGGGTTCAATAAAATTCCATACTTTCTGCATCTTTCAAAAACCCATCTAAGAGCAAACAGATGATCATGCCTCTTTTTTGAATAAATTATTATATCATCCAAATAGACTACTAAAAATTGTGCATTAGAACCATAAAATCTATATCCATATCCCTTTGGAACGTAGCAAATGCGTTGATCAATCCGAAGGGAATTCTTCTGTAGGAAAATGTACCCCAAGATGTTCTAAAAGTGGTTTTGAGTTGATCACATGATGTAACCAATACCTGATTATAACTAAAGAAACCATCTGGCAAGGAAAACAATTTCCACACCTGCAACCCTTTGCAATATCTATTCCATTGAAGGAACATGGTAATTCTCTTTTTTATATGCTCTGTTCAAATTCTGAAAGTCCACACACAATCTTATCTCTTCATTATTTTTACAAACTAGGACTAAGTTTGAAATCCATTGTGTGTTCCTAACTAGAAAAATAATCCTAGCTACTAGTACTTTCTAAAGCTCTTTCTTCATGGATGGTTCAATAATAGGGTGCATCGTTCTCAACTTCTGTTGATAGGGTCTTATATCAGGCTTCATGGGAGTTGTGCTGCATGATGTTTGTGTCAAAAAATTTCAAGTCATCATATGTCCAAGAAAATACATCTTTAAAATATTTCTGAATTTTAATCAAATCCTTTTCATCATCTGGTGAGAAATTAATCCCTATGTTTATAAGTTGAGGGTTCTACTCATTTCCAAGATTGATAGTTTTAAAATTGAGCAAATAACTATGTGTATTGCAGTTAGTGTTACCTTTGAATTTGTCCTACAAGTCATAGTACTTTTCTAGATTAATAACTGACTTAGTGATAATATTGGAAGTGGAATTAGGGTTAGAGAAAGATTTGTCAAGTTCAAACTCATATAAATCTACATATTTAAAATTATCATGGGCTATAAAAAAATCTACAATTTGTTGTTCATCATAAAAAACCTTCCAATTTGTAACATTATCATGGATAGAAGGCATGTATAATAATTCAATGGAAAAAGTGTTAGGGAACAGACCTTCAGGGGGATTGATCTTGGATGTAGTATTAGCTAAGAGATCTACATTGAAGTGTTGTGATCTAGGGGCAATTCAATCCTAACAATTCAATATTACTCACAAAATATGCAGAAAACAATAGAAAGAGGGAAACTAACACATAGAAATATAGTCAATAATAGAGTTTATTATGACTATCCAACATGTAAATATGTATGGAACATGTTAATAATACAATAGGTAGAAATCATTATCCTTTGGAGGAAATTTGGATGCATTCATGTGGCAAGCTTAGATTTGGCCTCAAAACCCCCCTAGGTGGACCAATGAGCTCCCAAACCACCTCAAATGGTCACGAATGATAGTTTGAACCTGGATAGAGAATGATAGGACATAAGAGAGGGTAGGATAGGCATGGTGGAGTGCATGTGTGAGTGGAAGTGTCTCTAGGAAGCAATAAATGGTCTAGAAGACTAAAACAACACCCAAATACATGCATGAGCATCTCTAGTCAACCATTTTCCCTAATTTAAGGGATGGGGAGTGCACCAAGGACTGAACAGTCATTAATGAGGGTGCATGTGTACCAAAATGATCAAAAGAGGGTGCATGGGTGAAATTATGAATCCAAAACACCAAATAGACCAAGGTTGGCCAACACAACCTAGTTTTGGACCATATAACATAAGCATGAGACTAATGAAAATGTTTCCTAGTTGTATGAACATGGTACTAAGGTTGAATAGTTCTCTAACAATTATTTTCTATTAAAAAATCAGAAAATGATAAAAAAAAACTATTTACCATTATTTGTTTGCCATAGGAGTTTTAGTGAAAACTAGTGTTGGAGAGGTGATTTTTTAATAAGGATTCTGAGAGATACATACATCCATTCAAAAACTTTCCTAGTGCAGTTAAGATTCCTCATCCTTCCCTTCATTTTCATGGTTGCGTTTTTGTATTTTATCATGCCTTTTTATGTTTTTTGGGATTGTTTTGCAAAGGGGAAGAGTGCACCCTAGGCAACGCTCTTCTCCCTTTAGGGAGGTGTCCCAATGCACTCCCTGAAAGGGGAAAGAGTGTCAGCATCAGTCTATCCTAAAAAAGGAAAAGCACCATCATTCTATTTTCATAATGAAAGAGATTTGACGGGATATAACTTCCAAAACACAAAATTTAAGCATGGATTTAAAGTTTTCTCACCATGAAATTTCTCTAATACATGTCTTATGTTTGTCCCACATGTATTTGAAACAAACCATGGTCATTTTGAAGGAGAATGAACATGATTTGGATGATGCCCAAGTGGAAAATGATCTGAACGCGGTGATTTCCTTAAGGGGGTGTGGACTCATCATGTACTTTAGAGTTTTGGGCATGAGAGACCATGTTCATTTATTTGACCACCTGATAAGGATTTGGGACCTATAGAAAGAACACTTCCAGGTGGGAACCCATATCCTTACCATTGATGTTGAGGATATCTTCTTCTTAACCAAAATTTCTAGGAGAGGAGTCTGATGTCACTCTTCGGTCCTCGAGGGTGAGAGATGACTATTGATGACCTTATTGATTAGCACTGTGTTATTGGAACAAGATCCCAAGGTGGGAAAATTACTATCAAACATATCATGGATTGACCTTTGAGAAGATTTTCATTCACCATTGAAAAGGTGGTGGGAAGTAAGGCTTCCCATTAGACAACTCAAGCCCATATGATATATATTCATTAGGCTGTATGTCTCCTACGATATTCAACTAGAGAGAGGGGATTCTAGTGAGTCTCAAATACCATCTCACAAAATGTATTCTTGGTGAACTCAAGAAGTTCGACTGCGGTGCCACAGTGGTGTCTTTTGTTTTGGAGAGGGTCCCTCTGTTGCACCCTCATATACCACTCAGTAGGTTAGAGCTTCAGGATCCATGGATGTTGAGGTGGGTAGAGACCATGGCCTTCCATGGAGGTGGTGGAGGGCCCACAGTGACCTATGGTTTAGTCTTATTCCATTGGCTATGTGTAAAATATTTTATGGTGGAATATGATTCCTATGCTGGGACCAATTTCAAAGATGATCCCGGTCTACCCTTACCCGAGGATGATCAATGGAATGACAGAGGTGAGAAAGATACCACTTACGTTGTGTTTTTTTCATTTTATATTATATTTCATTTTTTGTTTGTTTTTGTGATACTAATACATGGTATGCTACTTTGCATATGTTAGTCCATCCCAAACTACAGTAGCATTGTCAATTGAAAGGCGACGAGTGGTGCAATAAATTTCCATTCAAAAAATGGAAGCATAAGAGGAGCTGCAGGATATTGAATATGGTCTGCAAAGACTAACGTTCAACGTTCCAGATATCTACATTGATGACCTTCCTCAAAATTATTAATGCAACACTGTAGGGGTGTCAGGTCGGTTTGGGAGGCTACCCCATAGTGTATCTCATGCGGTGATGTTTTTCCACGAGCACAAGGATTAGTCCGGAGTGAATCTATTTTGTAGTATATACTAAAATATTTGAAGCTTCATACGTTTGGCCACTTTATGTAATGAAAACTTGACAGTTTCAAATTTTGTTGTACTGAAAGCTTATGGCTTCATATTTTTCCTTGGTATCGGTTGTATTTATATATAAAAAATGTTTTACAAAAATGTGTGCGCATGTGATGTGTTTATACATGAATGGATACTTATTATGTGTTTTTTGATCTTTATACATGTAATCAATCTTAAATGAGCATCAAACATGAGCTAATTACCAATCCAAAACATAATTAGTTAATGAATCGGTCACTACATTCAGATGTCTTAGGATATGTTGATACGAAATGAACTTGAAACACCTCACAAGAAGATGAACTCTTCGAAACATTCGAAGAAGTAAGGGGTTGTCAATGGTAAATATATGGTTCAATTGGTACACAACTAATTCTGAATCTAAACAAACCTTAATCTAACTCAAAACATTTGTTAAAGATTCATTTAATAACCTAATCACTACATGATATTATGCAAGATTGTTCCTAGCGGGACCTAAACAAGTTCCTCATGATCTTACCAAATCATCGATAGGAGAATAAAGTACCCAATCCGTTGATTTTAGATTCAAGATATGAAGGATAAAACCATCCATGAATCCTGAATAGGTGGTCCTCTATTCATTCAATCATAACACTATATAAGCAAGATTACCTAAGATGAATCCTACATTCATATACAAACTACACATGACACACTCTATAAACAATATTTACAAGGTATCTATGCTAGATTACCTAGGCATAGTACCTCCTAAGGTAAATCCCATTTAGAGGTTCATCGAAAGGTATCCCATCATATCAGATATCAACGGTTGGGTATTATAATGTTTAAATAAATTCACCTAGTCTTTAATTATCAACCGAGGTTGGTAGGATTAGAGTTGACACAAAATATATGCGAAGGTAGAGGGGTTCCTATGGTGTCATGGAAATATTTTAACAAACAAAATATCGAAAGATCTTTCAAAATGAAAAACCGAGTCAAACTCCTAAGAATTCAACTATTAAGTTAATTAAACTGAGACAAAATATTAAACTAAATAATTCACAATGTATTCTCTAAGTAAATTTAAACATAAAATGATACTATTAACAACTAATCTTCTCAAAATAGGAAACTAAGAGGCAAGGAAAACCTAATTAGTAAGCAAGTAGAAAACTTAATAAATAAAATTAAATAATAAGAAATAAGTAGAAAACTTAATAGGAATATCTTTAAATTATGTCCTACAAGTCTCTTTTAGTAATCACACACAATAAAGAGCAACTTAAAAACATACTAAGGATAATCACATATAAAATTGAATTTACATGCAACGGATAAATCAATCCAAAAGCATAAACACAAAATAAAAACTAGTAAAAAGAAATCAGAAACTAATTCAAGAAACTAAACATAACGCAGTTCAAAACATGTTCGAGGTGAAAAAGAAATAAAGAAAATGATAAATATTTAATTAATAACCTAAAACACTCTACATTTAACTTCAATGTTAAACAAAATTGTTATCTAACTATCTCAGTCAAAGCATACTTCAAACATTAAAGAAACAAAACTGAAAACAATCTCAAAAAAAATTAAAAACACTAAAAACGAAACTAAGGGCTGAATGACAAACTAAACTGTAGGTCTAAAAGGGGTGGTTGAATGGCAGTTCAAACAGGATGTTTGAATGACAATCTGCATAGTTAAAATAATAAAAATTAACCTAAATGATCTAATCTTCAGTTGAATTTGTGCAGATGCAAATCTAATGCATAAATACAGTAAGTAAACCTACTTATTAAGCAAATTTAATAGTGAAATGAACTTAAACAAATTCATAAACATAAGGAAATCATTGCATGTTAATAAACAAAGGGAAATTTAAATTACATAACTGATAACTCATGACATAAATGAAATAAATATAATTGAAATTCTATTTTATCTAATTACAAATACTGAACAGTAAACTAGAAATGAAAGGACTGAAAATAGATTCAAAAGAAAACTATGTGTGCAATCTAATTCTTTAATTCTGGAAATAAAATCATATTACAAAAAACAAATGAAATAATAAAACTAACTGGAAACAAGACTAACTAAAATAGAAAAAAGAAATAAACAAGAAAAAGAAATAAACCTCTGGTTGATGAGGGGCCCTCTCAGTAATCAGGGGTGGTGCCTAGCTAAATTCTACTCAAATGCAATCTTCAACAACAAAGCATACAACTCTTTATTCAAACAATGGAACATAGTTACAAAGAAAATGAATTCTCTATAAATCTCTCTCTAGATAACTGAGCTCTCATGTAGAGGCTGGTATATATAATAGAGATGAGCAAGTCAACCCTTTAATGGTCAACTGCTCTCTAAATTTAGTCGACTATTAATGCATTTAACAGATCGCAGGCCAACGCATAGGATCTTCCCTTTTTTAGCATGAGTCTGGTCTTCTTCATTGGAAAACATATGCACAGGATCCTTCTTCCTTGCAAATAGTCTTCAGATGTGGTGCACAGCTCCTTCCTTGGCAGAGCAGGTGAACTTGTGGTGAACAGAGGAGAACGCATAGGCAATTTTTCTAGAACATGGGTTAATACAGCAACCCAATGCATGCTCAACAGGTGAGGTGTCTTCAAAGGAGGCTGCAAGATGGTGGATTATATAGAACACGAGTTCCATTATCCATATGCATGGATAGTACATTGTTTGCAGGATGTTTCACTTTTTAATGCCCAAAATAAATTCTCAACAGCACGCAGTCCAGTTAGCAATCTGGGTGAAAAGCTGAACAGCAAGCTGGACCGTGAGCTAGATATGTTGGGAACAGATCTAGGACGAACAAAGTGTCTGTTTGTTGGTGTGATTCAAGACTGAAGTCTGCATTAACACATTTTAACATCTAGAAAACCACCAATGATTTTTGCGCAGCGAGCTGGATGACAAACTGGATGTCGAGTTGGACGTGTTGTGCGCATGGCAAGCTGAATGCATACTTGTTGTTAATTTGTCCCAAAAAGATGATATAATATGCAAACAAATATATATATTAATTAATACATCAAATGTGCTTTAATGATGTCAATTTTAATTAATAAAAGCATAAAATGATAATAGTAAATGGATTTTATATAAACCTTAAATTCATACATACCTGAGCTGAATAGTGATCTGCGTGTCATAAAATATGCAGAAAGATAATAAAACATATGTTTAAATAAGTAATTTAATTTCCAAAAATGATAACAAATCTAGGATCAACATCAACTCATAGGATCATTTCTCCAAAACATGGTTGATAATGTGAGTCTCATGCCACATGGATTCCAATTTTCCACCTCCCAATTTATCGTGTTTTTGGTCATATGTCAGGACCAGATCACCTTCATTGAACATTTGAGATTGAAAGGACTCAGTCGTGTTGATATTTAATCCTTAGTTTGTGCACCTCATTTACTAAGGTTGCATCTCTATGAGCCTCATTGAGTTTGTGTAGATAGAAGAATCGTTCTTCCTCTAGAGTGGTATTGGGTAGCAGTTCCACAACAAGTTTCAGATAAGGAATATCACAATTGATAGGAAGGGTATCCTCTAGGTCTTACACCAATTAAAATGGTGTACATCTAGGGGATGCATTGACAGTGGTCCTATAATCCCATTATGCGGAGAATAATTGTAAATTGCAACTAGACTTAGCTTGTCCTACCATTTGTTGAAGCATAGTTTTTAAAACTTTGTTGATAGATTCAACCTAGCCATTGGCCTATGGGTAGTAGGGTGTGGGCTTATCAGAGAGAAAAAATAGTTTGGAACTTAGTTATGACATAATATGGTTTTGGAAATGTGAACCACGATTAGCCACAATGGCTTGTGGGACTATGAACCTAGCAATTAGGTGGTTAAAAAAAAAGGGAAACAATTTTTCCATCTTCAGCATATGTAGGCATAACGTCATCCCATTTTGTGAGGTAATCCATGACTATGATGATGTAACCATGCCCCCCGACTTAGATAGGATTACAGTGCATGAAATCGATGCCCCATTTTGTGAAAGGAACTACAACAATGATAGGATGTAACAGAGCAGGGTGGGTACGCTTTTTTTATTGGAAAAGCTGATAGGGTGGGGATTTTTTCACAGCTTTTATACAATCTTTAAAGATTGAGGGCCAAAATTACCCAGCGCGTAGTATTTTTTAGGAAGTAGCCATCCAAGAAACATGATAGCCACAAGCTCCAGAGTGTCAATCATTGAACACTAGTTCATCATCCTCATGGGTTAAGCAATGCCGCAAAATTTAATCAATGCCACAATAGTACAATGTATCATTGACGATAATATAGTACTTGATGTGATGACATATACAATGATGTTTGTATCGGGCTTCATTTTTCTAAAAGTGCTAAGTTTGGAGATAAAGAATCAAATATCCCTACAAAGAATCAGACGTACTAATGAGGAACAAGGATTCATTAGTAAATGAATCAAAGGGATGCATCTCCTCAGTAATACAGGGAAGATCACACATAAGTTCCACAAAGACTAGAGACTTGTTTGAATTGGATTTGGAGAATTCTATTTTGAACTCCTAGAGAATAACAATCCATCAAGAATATTCCCCCCCATGTACTTGATGAGTCAAGATGTAATACATGGCATTACAATCGACGTACACAATCTTTGTGTGGAGCAAAATGTAATGACGAAACTTCTGGACTGTGATGACCATAGCTAGAGCTAACTTCTCAACATGCGAGTAACATGTTTCAAAATCAAGAAGGATCTTACTCAGGTAATAAATCACATTTTCTTGGTAATTTTCATCATTTTGAACTAGTACCATCTCGATAGTAGTTAAAGATGTAACCATATACAAGGATTAATCCTTATTATAATCATGTTGTTGCAACATAGGCATGTGTGCAATAGCCTATTTTAGGGTGTCAAATGAACATTGCACAAGGTCGTCTCAAACAAAGGGTGGTTTTTTTTTCAACAAACACATGAAACCATGTGTCTTTTCAGCATAGTTGCATATAAAATGACGCAAAAAGTTTTCCTTCCCTTGCAAACTTTGAATTTCAAAAACATTGGTAGGAGAGGGTAGGGTCAAAATGGCTTCAATATTCAAAGGATCTATACGGATGCCATCCTTGGAAACAATTAATCTAAGCAATATTCCATCTCAACACAAAAAAAAAAACATTTTTGTGGATTCAACTGAATGTTGTAATGGCAGCATCTAAGAAAAATGGCTCTCATATGATCAACATCAAGTTCTCAATGATGCTAACAAGAAGGTAGATCATCAAGGTATGGTTCCACAATATGTTTAATGTCATGGAAATCATAAGACATGATGCGTTAGAATTTAGCACCAATGTTTTTAAGACCAAAAGGCAAATTTCTATAGGCAAAGGTCCCCCATGGGAAAATAAAATTCGTCTTATGCTGATCGAAAGGGAGTATCTCTATCTAATTATAGGCATAAAATCCATCCATAAATGGAAAGATGACACTTCCAATATAGTTATCGATGATTTTATCGAACTAAGGAGTAGGGAAATTATCCTTCGGACATGCCCTATTAATATCTCTAAAATCGATACAAACCCTAATTGTACTATTCTTTTTTGTCACAAGAACAATATTAGAAACCCATTATGTTACAGGAACAAGGTAAATGAACCAAACCCTAAGAATTTTTTCAACTTCTTCCTTAATGGACCCCGCTTTATGTGGATGTACTTGGCATAGTTTTATACGGATTGAATTGGAATCAAGGTATGGATGATTTCATGAATGATGATTGAAGGATCTATCCCTCAAATTTCTTCATATGTCCAAGGGAAAAAATATCTGAATTCCTTGAAAAAGGGTCATATGAGATTAAATTTTTGAAGAAGAACAGTTTTGGCCCAAGTGAATGTGTTCAACAAATCCAAGCTTCATTGATATGTAGACCAGGATGGTCTTAGTAATATTACTCAGATTACCCTCAGGCTCAACATTATGAATGAGTACTAGTGACTGAGCAGTAGTTACAATATCATATGAAACCAACGACTCAAAATGATCTTCTACCAATTGGTAACTTGGTAGGAAAGAATATCAATCATTATGATCTTTTCAAGGCATCTCATCTAAATACATTACTTCCATAATGGATTCATCCAATGGAAGAGGTTGAAAAATATAATCTAGATATGGGGGGTATTATAACCAATATGAAAGATGGTAAGTGTTTTATTCCACCACGAGGTGATCATTAATGGTGGGGATATCAGTGGTGAATCAGATGGCCTAGTAAATCTCTCCAAAATTACTCAAAGGTGTCAAATTAGAAATTGACTTCCCTTTAGTCAAGGTTTCATGACTCGTCGAGGAGATCATGTTCACCGATGCGACCTGCAAAGGAGGAGGAGGAGGATTATTCAATTGAAAGACTTGCATAAGCGAGGAATCTTTAACAAGTCCTTCTCCTATGTTCTGATACTACGGAGCCGAATAGGCTAGGAGTGAAACATTGATCGTAGAATTAGAACTCGTGTCTGAAAAACAAAAATATAACTTATCAATAGTAACAATCTTCCATGGAATGGGAATTGGCCTACATGAAATACAAATGATACCACCTCCTGCATCAC
The DNA here is from genome assembly GCA_001517045.1 of Pseudotsuga menziesii. Classification (NCBI taxonomy): domain Eukaryota; kingdom Viridiplantae; phylum Streptophyta; class Pinopsida; order Pinales; family Pinaceae; genus Pseudotsuga; species Pseudotsuga menziesii. The sequence goes on from LPNX010693171.1 coordinate 270,547, forward strand.
GTTGAACCAGTTCCTACCTATGAGGAGATTGTAATTTAGAAGAGCATCGACAAATTCACCATGGATGTACATTGATTCCCTCATAGTTCGATCGATAGTGAGGATATTAATCCATAGGATTGAAAACCACGACCATCAAATGATTTCAATGTAGTAGGTGAGGGATTAATTTTAGGGGATCCTATAGATCTCTAATAAAAGAGAGACATGACCGAGGTTGAGGATCCTTTGTCCAAAATGGTACAATGGAATTTCTTCCCAATAAATTTCGTAGACAATTGAAAAGATAATTGACGGCAGAGCCTTGATTTAAAATCATCCAATTTAAAGACGGTAACATTGTTATTCTTAGGATCCATAGCTCCAAGAACTGACAATAGATTCTTCCTTTATGTAGTACACGTTTGGAGTACTTCTAGGGTAAACATAACACATGGTGCTTGAGCCAAATCTCCCACTACATCATAGTATTGGTCGGCATGTTCACTAGGATTAAATACTTATTTTCGAATTGTACTCTTGGGTGGCCAGAGGACTATGTCAAGAATTTTTTTTTTAATATGAATACCATTTTTAGGAGGAGGTAAGGAAGCTATATTTTTACCAAATGGAGTGTTATAATTGTTCTTCTCTGGATGAGGGTCATATTTTTGGGATCTTGTCGCAATATTAACTCATTAACTAGACATCATTTTGAACTTATCGATGGAATATGATGAAGACCCATGTAAGGATTGATGGTCAATAAATTTCTATTAGGTAGGGAAAGGATTAGTCAAAACTTCCTGAGTTTAATTGTTTTTCAAAAATTTACTAACCTCCTCACGATGAGTACATTCTTTGGTGAAATGGTCACCTCCACATATAAGGAAGGGGAATTTTACCTTTCTCTTATTTGTTGATTCAACATCTTTATTTGTGTTTTATTATATTCCTTTTTATTCATATATTTCTTGGATTTATTTCTTCCTTTCTTCTTTGTCCCCAAATATTTTGAGGATTGAATCACATTCAATTCGATAGAAACAAAAGGAGAAAAAACAGTCTTGGTATTGCCAACAATTTGGATAGAAAGTGAAGCAAGTTGGTTTTGTTCCTTCATGGATTTGGTCGTTGAATGTGTCTGGACAGAATTGAGTATTCCATCAGGAGTTGGTTTCGTCAAAGGTCTTGAAGGGTCCAAAGTAGTATCAGGAGCATTAATAATAAAATCATATAAGGTGCCCAACTGTGAAAAAACCAAGTCTAGGTACTGAGCAAGGCTTAACTTGCTCTTCGGTAATAACAACTCCCATGGAACATCCCATGCAATGGGTAGAAGTAATGACTTAGTAAACCAATGAACAAGTAATTGATCGGGAATGGGAGCCTTAATCAACCTATGTCGTCGTCTCCACTCATGTATATGATTGGATATATGGGTGGAAGTGGTTTAACAGAGTGAGGTTAAAAGATACGTAACTATTTCACATCTAATTGGGAATTGAAAATGCATCAAAACTGCCATTGCTAGAGTTTTGAAATCCCAAAAGGGATGTGGGGGCAGTTCTATATACAATTTAGCGGCAATTCTAGTGATAGTTCTTTGAAAAGTCTCAAATGGATGGAACCATCCATTAGAGAATTTGATTAACACCACAAATCATAAGTCATTACATGGTTTTTGGGGTCTTCGCCGGGGTTTCCATCAAATTTTGGTATATATAAAGTTAACTTTACAAGAATAGTTGGCCATGAAGGATCATGCCGAATAGGATCATTAATCAATCATGGGAAATTTGGAATATCAAATGTAGCTAGAAATGATAGTTATTGGTTAGGCTGTGGATAATGGTAATATTGATAGGGAATATGTGTACCAGTAAGACCGTAAATAGATTGATAAATGGGTGTCGATGATCCTCCTACAACGGGTTGGTTCTGTGGTGGTTGGTTTCCAAATGATCCTCTTGATGGTCCTCCATATGGTGGGACTTCAGGTGGTGGACCTACGAATGGTGTACTTTCGGATAGTGGGAATCCAGATGGTGGACCTCCACGTGAACCTCCAGATGGTTGAACTTCAGGTGGTGGGCCTCCAAGTGATGGACCTATATATGGTGGACCTCCATATGGCCCCCAAGGTGAGCCTATCAAGGACCCTCCAAATGAATTTGCAAGTGGCCTCCCGAATGTGGGGACATTCACCTAATTAGGTTTCCTCCATGGAGTATTAGTATTACTAGGATAAGGGATCCCAAGATAAACATTTCCTGAGTTAATTGGTTAACAATTTTGATTAACCATTGTAGGTTGATCATTAGAGAAAATTTGGATGAAAAATAGGTCTCCTAAGGAAAATGATCAAAATTGTCATGTAGGCAATTTTTTATCCTATTTCACTTTTATCAAATATGCCAAGGGTTATTTCACTTTTATCAAAGCTACCTTAAATATTATTTTATATTAAAATTAATTTATGAGGACAAAGTTTGATGTAGTGTTTTCACCCAAACCAAGGAAAGAAAATTAAATACATAGTTTATCTTAAAAGTTATTTGTCCCAACTTTTCATGGTGTATATTATTATTATTATAATATAATATTATTCAATATTAGTTTTAATATTAATTAGTATTATATATAACTTGTAATATTATTTACAATTATGCATTAATTATATATTAATATTAGTTATGATATTAGTTAAAAGTTATTGGACTCGACTTTTCACGGTTATTATAAAATGTTAATTATAATATAATAATAATATATATTAGTTATAATATAATTACTATTACTATTATATATTGGTTACATATTACCTAAAAGATGGATGAGTATATTAGTTATGACATTAGTTACTATTATATATTAGATATATATTATATATTAGTTAAAAATTATTTGACCCAACTTTTCATGGTTATTATAAAATATTAATTATAGTATAATATTATTATATTTTATTTACAATACTAATTACTATTAGTATTATATATTATTTATTAGTCATGTATTACCTAAAAGATGGATGGATATATTACTTATTATATGAGTTAAAAGTTAATGGACCCAACTCTTAATGGTTATTGTAAAAATATTAATTATAATATATTATTATTATATATTAGTTATAATATTAATTACTATTACTATATATTATATATCGGTAACGTATTTGAGCGAGTAGTATTTTTGGACCGAGTTAAAGTTATTGGAATGAGTAATACTATTATATATTAGTTATGATATTAATTATTTTTACTATTATAAATTATATATGGGTCAAGTATTACCTAAAATCGGTTAGCATATTAAATTCATTTTTAATATTGAAGATAATTTCGAGCATCTTGGACAGCGGGTGGGTAGACAAATCATATTATTAAAAAATCCACTTATCCCGAAATTATATATTAAAAAATTGCTTAGTACCTATATGGTATTTGAATTTTAAAGCAATTTCATTTCCTAACACCTGATGACATGGAATTTGAATGAGTGTTGAAAGTCCCATTTTAAGTTGAAATTTCCTCTAATGTCCCTAGGTAAGTATAAACTCATGTAGGTAGGCTAGACATAGGTTTAACCCATAATGGTTTTCTTGTGACTGAGGAAGGGATGGCCACATTTGCATTCGTAGAAGGTGCACTTATTATTGGATTCTGTAGAGTGAAACTCTACCCAACATTTAAATTAGTTCTCCCAATTGTTGAAACAACTTGTGTTGGGGATTGTTCCCTAGTCATGGAATTTATGGACGGAATAGGAATAGAGAGGATATTTTGAACTGGTAGGACATGGATATAATGTTGACCCATAACGTAAGAAACTACACTTTGAACCGGTATTCCTAAAACAACAGCAACATGAGACCAAAAATGAGCATGGTATTCTGGACTGGCTGTTTCCGAACGCATAAGAGACAAAATTCTTCATCTTATGATATTCCCCATCATATGTAAATGCGACATGATATCATGGATGGGTCTAAAAAACTCATCATTCCAAAGTAATATTGCGTCTCGTGGGGGCGCGTTGTAAGACAAAGAAGTAGTGTCATACTTGGAAATGGTTTGTCCTAAGGAAGTCTCCCAAAATGGAGTAGCTGGACCAAATTTAAATTCCACGGGTTTGTTTGATGGCTGGGAACACACCCAATCTTGTGCACTAGAATGACCTTCCATAGGGAAATGAAAGATTGAGTCACGTGAAGAAAGAGGTTGAACCACTACCAAAGTGGGGGTAGATGGGTTTTCAAGGGAAGGATAGTCTTCATTAGATACAATAATCGGAATGCCCTCTAGATGTGGATCATTCATAATAGGATGATCCATGGTTTCCCCTTCTCTTTATTCTGTGGTGGGAGGAAAATAAAGTGGTAAACCATGTAGCTTGCGATATCTCCTTACAGGAATCTCAGCCAAAATGTTGGATAAAACTATACTCTAAAGGTATTCAAGTCAAAAAGATCACACACAAAATTCCTACACAAGATAAGGTCACAAGCGAACTTAAGTAATAAGAGGGGTTTAAAAGTCAGATCCTCACCAGGAGTGTCAAGTTGTCACAACTCGTGATATACCATAGGATCCAACAATAAAACACGACAGGGAGAATTGAGACCATACCCTTTCTTGAATATCCAACTACCTAGAAAACACATGCATAGTATCTCCCCAAGTGTTTTTCATAGTGTATTGCTTCATCAAGAAGAATAAAAGGATTTTCTCAATTGGTATAGGTTGCTAGAAGGGTATCCCGATATACTTAAGGTACGCGGGAGCTCAAATCTGTGTTAGTATTTTCTAATGCATAACCATTCGAAATGGGCCTTCTGATATACTATCGAGTATGTGAAGAACCTTTTAGTATACCTCAAGGGTACATCAAAATTCATTCGATATAACAATTTTTACGTGGAATAAATGCATAGTCCTAGGGATGTAGTGCAGGAATGAAATGATATCTCCTATGTTTATAGATGTTGGAACACATCTTCTAACCTATCACTCAAATTTCTATGAATTTTAAACTCAACTATCATTTAATTTTATCGTTTATGGTTAGTGAATGTTTATGGACCGTGTAGTAACTAGAAGATTAAATAATCTAAATGAAATGCAACTATATTTTTGATGATTCCTAGTTAGATTAAAGGAGAGATATTTTCCATTCAAGCAATAAATGAAAACACTATACCACTTTAATAACTCATTCATCAAACATCAAAAAAATTTAAACACACAGAAGCTCTCAATGCTCAACCTAAAGAGATCTCTAACATAAAAATAAGAAGTTCCCCAATGTTTTAAATTCTATGTTGTTCACAATCAAAACTCAAAATGGAACAACTGCTACTCTATTTGATCAATCAGATTCAAACAACTTAATCAAACCCAAAGCAACATATATAACTTTTATTTATTTTTATATATTTTTGGAATAGAAATGCAAAGAACAAGCAAAATTACGCTACAAAAATCATAATAAATTGCAATATTTTTTATTTTAGGATATGGAAAGACTTAGAGCTTTAAATGAAAACAATATTACCCAAGACTGAATTTCTAAAACACACAGTCACTAATTTTTGGAGCATTTACTAAGTTAACTTTCCAATATTTTACTCAAAAAATGTATTCACGCTAAGTGCACACTATCAGATATGACAACAATCAAAGCAACAGATCCACAAACCCAAACTAAACAAAAAAATTTCAAAATAGTGCTTCTAGAGTTGAGGATTTCCTACCCCTGTGCACCTTGCATGGTTGACCAAGGGCATCCCCAAGATGTTGACGCTCTCTCATCACTCTGGGACAACATCAGTGACACTTTGTGTCGCTCGTTAAAAGGCGTTGACGATGTTCTGTGAAAACAGATGTAATGTCCCCGGTTTTGATCCCGTTTCCATGATCTATATAATGTAATTAATCATGGTGAGGAGCTCAAGGCAAAAGCCCCACCATCGATTTGGTTGTGTATGTTTCGGCAATGGGGGATAATTGCCGATGGTATGTCGTGCTATCCGGCACATTATAATTCGGCATCATGTAAATCCGCACATCAATTAAAATAAACCACAACCAGCTATGGCAGTGCAACGTTGAATGAAAAGGGCATGATTCCAAAGGATAAGGGGTGGGGGATGTCAAACCTTGGTTTATGGGGGGAAAACCCATGTTTTATTACCTTGTTGTCTCAGCACCTTTGTTGTTTTGTCACCTTTTGTCTCATCCAACCTTGTTAACCTCTTTAATGCTCAGCTGGTGGTTGGGGGAGTTATTGCTGAACTGGTGGTGGTTGTGGCAGGCTGTCAGCCTTACCCACTTGCTCACTCCACCCACGTCTGCCCATTCTTCTCCCTCACGCACTCCTCCCTGGTCAGTTCACTCTCACCACGATTTTGGGTCTGTTGGCTCCTCACACACAGGCCCTGGGCGATTTTAGTCTCACGCGGGCATTTTCTTCCTCTTCACGAGTTTCTAAACGCTCAGGCACTTGCAATTCGCGTCCTCCCAACTGCTGTGCATTCTCACGTAGAGAATTTCCCTCCCATTTCTCATTTTCGCGCACAGGAATTTCCTGGGTTTTACCCATGTCATTTTCCTCCGCGAATTGGTGAATGGAGTGGTTGAATCCTTTCCTCACGGGCTGAAGGTGGGGTTCCGCATTATTGTTCCTCACGCACAGGTCAGGAAATTGTGAATTCGTCTGCATTTTGGTCCACATACATTTTCCCAGCAGCTTTGGTTGTGCAAAATGGGTTGTTGCTCCCCACGTCACTGGTAAGGTGTATGCTAATGCGTTTTTGTTGGTTGTGGTGTCCAACTGCGTTTCGGGCCACTGGGTATTTGGGGTGAGCTGTTGATTATCCATTGTGGTCTGTGTTGAGTTCCCATGGCTATGCTGGGAGTGCTGTTGATTATCCGTTATGGTCTGTGATTTGTGTTATTGTTCATTGTGTGTTTGGGCAGCTGAAGTACCTTGTTTGGGTTGCAGCTGGGTTGTTTTGGCCACGTTAGGGCCAAAACCAGCTCTGAGTTGCTTAGCGGGCTGAGCTGTGCCTCATTTTGGTTTGGGGTTGCCACCCTGTTGTTTATGCCTTCATCACAGAGCAGTGAATGAAGTTGTTTTGCTACTAGTATGCAGTGGTTGAGCCTTGGACTGTGCTGGCTTGGCTTGTTTGTTGAAATCCTGTGAAACCCAGCTGTGTTGGATTGCTATTTGTGCCCCTTGGCTATGTATAAGCCTGTAACTAACCCCTATTCTGGAGGAATCATGCCCAGCTCGGGGGTGGCAGCGTTGCTGAGAGACTGATGAGCACGCTAGCCTATGGTTGGGTGGAACGTTGCAGCGACGTAGCTGGTTGTAGGTGAATTCTTCATCAAGAGATAAGTGATGCTGTTTACTCCATCTCTGTATATATATTGATGTCAATTAATGAATCATAATGAACATGTGGAATGCTGGTTATGAATATGTTTGCTTCCGCTGAATGTTGATTTATTGTGCACCTGTGTGTGCCTGTAAGTTTTAATTCTAGCATTGTTTTCTTTTAAATATGTTCATGGGCTATTTGCCCGGCTATGTTGATGATCGTCGCATCCTCTTCGCTGAGTGAGGATGGGGACGTGATAGAGTGGTATCAGAGCTCTGGGTTTCAGTAGTGGGCCTCTATGGGCCATGAAAGTGCAGGGACAGACGTAGAACTTCTTCTTGCCCAGCAGAAATCAGACCGAAACTTCAAGAAAATCGCCCAAGTGCTTGAACAGTCGGGTCATCGGAGGGTCTGGTAGAGGGACTTCTACTGTGGCGGAAGGATTCGGTGTTTGACAGCCCGCCGTTGTGGCTGTGAAAAGGATTCGGCCGCCGATCCAGCAATGGAGCCGATTTCCGACGAAGGGGAAAATTTTGAAAATTTTGGTCTAAGTGTGAGCAGTCGGACCACAGGAGGAAGTGGAATTCCACCGTTGCGGATGAGCTAGAGAAGTTTCTATTCGTCGTTTCGGAAGGTTTCATGATCTTCCCATCCGCCGTTGCGGGCGAATGGCTGAAGTCTCCCATCCGACTGTTGCGGAAGGGTTCACGGAGTTAAACTCTGTCGTTGCGGGTGAGACAACGATCTTCCCCTCCGACCGTTGCGGATGGCGGAGCGATCCTGCATCCTACTCGAGATCCGTCCGATCGCCGACGCCGCAGAAGGATTTCAAAATCCGGCTAAGTATGGAACGGTCGGGCCATTGGAGGAAGTGAACTTCCGCCGTTGCGGAAGGATTGGTAAAGTCTTCTGTCTGCCGTTGTGGATGGCGAAGCGGTCCTGCGTCTGATCCAAGAGTCATCCGATTGCCGACGAAGAAGAAATTTTGGAAAATTGAAAATTTTTCTAAGTGTCGGAACGATCGGAATGGAGAATGGTCCGACGTCCGATGTTCTGAGAGTTGGCCGACGCCCGATGTTTCGAGAGTCAGCCGACGTTCGACGTTGCAAGTGTCAAAGTGGATGAGCCGGCGAAGCGGGTGTTCGCTGTTGCGGACGAGTTGGTGGAGTTCTCCGTCCGACGTTGCGGCTGCGGAAAGGTTTCGGTCGCCGATTCTACAGAAGAAGGAAGGGCCCGGGTGAGCCGCCATTGTGGAAGCGAAAGACATCCAACTTCCGATCCAAGAGTCAGCTGACGCCCAATGTGGAAAGTTCGTCCAAGGAAGAGCGGACGTCGGAAGGGTTGGAACTTCCAGGGAGCCACCGTTGCGGAAGGATAGAGTTTCCAGGGAGCCGATTCTGCGGAAGACAGAATGGTCCGGGAGCCGATTCGACGGAGGAAAGAATGGGAAAGGAGCCGATGTTGCGGCTGGGAGATTGATTTGGGAGCCGACGTTGCGGCTGGAAGATTGATTTGGGAGCCGACGTTGCGCCTGGGAGATTGATTTGGGAGCCGATTCAGCGGCTGCGAGATTGGTTTCGGGAGCCGATTTCAACTGTTCCCAAAGGGATTTTTCAGCTGTTTTTCAGGAGAATTTCAGGGCTGAAAATGAGAAAAAAGGCAGCAATCTAATGCGCCAAATTGCGCGAAAACCAATGTTTTACAAAAAAAAAAAAAACGAGGGCGCTGCCCTCGACCCGCCCTGCAGTGGCGGAAGCCACAAGGGGGCAAGCCCCCTTGACCCCCGTCGTCCCTTGAGACAGTCGTTCTTGAGAGAAGGAAATTCCTGTGTTTTGGGCAAGAGTTCGAATCAGAGGGATTTCACAAGGGACAAGAAGGATGCCAAAAATGCAGCTACCAAAATGGCTCTAAGGTCATTAGAAGAATGTGAAAATTCTACATTGCAGTAGTGTAGTGAAAGTCTTCATTCTTGGAAGTGGTGTGGTTTTCACATCCGAGGTCGGAATGACGCGTGTGAATAGGCGTTGGAAAGATTATCCAGCAAGGAGAAAGGATAAGTGACCAGAATCTGAGCATGAAGCAGCAAAGTGCTAATGATGGCCGCTGTTATCAAATGGACAAATCTGGACAGTTGCATGCCCAGGGGCAGCAAGGACTATGAAGTCAACTAGCTGCTGTATGGAAAAAGGAATTCCATGAGAAGATGAGGGAACTGAAAGGGAAGTTTTCATTAAACCCTATCTTGCTTATTTTAACTACATTTCCTAAGTTTTTGCTTGAAATGCATGAGGATATGTATTGCATGCATAGGATATTGCATGGTTGGTAAGAATATTGGAATGAAAAAAGGTGTCATGCCTATACATGTTAATGATATTGATTATAGTAATGCATCCTATATGAGGTAGTCATGGTTAGGCCATGGTATGGTTGAATGCATAGTATTCCTGAATCAATGCAAGGTAGCGTTGAATAGACATGCATTAAGAAGATTTTATGAATCTTGTTGTTATGCATTGAATGTATGCATATGAAGGGTGTGAGTGACTGATTGCATAATTAAAGGTGCAAATGCTGTGATGCATTGCATGAATGAATTGAGATGAATGCATGTGATAGCATGAATGACTAACAGCTAAAATAATGAATTGATGATAATTCTGGAACTGTTTCGAAGGCTGTTATGAATGCAGGATAGTCATGATCAATTGGCTGCCAGAAACGCTCTATTGAAGAGCAAGGTAGTATGAATGATACGCTTGTGAAGTAAGGGTATCTAAACCTTCATTTAACTGCATGAATGACATGACTATATCTTGCAATGTTAATATGATAATGATTGCATGAAGTAAATGAGCTTTGATAATATTGATGTGACTAACAGCGGGAAGTATTTGAATTTTATAAATTCTGAAAATACTTCAGTGATGGTTGTAGCAATAAGATAGTATATGCATCCATACTTACCAATTGTTTGGTGGATTGAAGCTCATGTTTCAGGTAGATTATTTTGAGAATGGCATTAAGAGGTAAGACCCTAACCAATGTTGGAATCTACCATGTAAAAGAGCTTGTTAAATTTGAATTGTGAATTTCAAATATTGCTGACAACCACTAGTCACTATTGGCTTGCATAAGCTTGTGTTTGGATGTTTGAAGCTTATGTTTTAGGTAGATTATGTTAAGCATGGCATTGAGAGGTAATATCCTGACCAATGCCTGAATCTACCATATGATATGCATAATAGGTTGTTAGGATTTGAATTGTGAATTTCGGATTTGAGAAATTGCTGACAACCACTAGCCATTGTTGGCTTGCATAAGATTGTGTTTGGATGTTTGAAACTCATGTTTCAGGTAGATTATTTCGATTCCGGCATTGAGAGGTAAGACCCTGACCAATGCCAAAATCTAATATTTATGAGAAGAATTCTCATGGTTGTGAAAATTAGTTGGTACGGGTTGTTAAATTCGAACTGTGGATTTCGGATTTAAGAGGTACTAACGGCTACTAATCATTGTTGGCTTGTGTGAGATTGTGTCAGGAGGGACACATGGTAAGTGGGTATTCATGTTATGATAGTAAGCATAAAATTATAATGGGCATAGTAATGCTACTTACAAGAGACTCACAAATGAGCAAGTCAATTTATGTAGTAGATAGAATCGCAAATTCTTATTGAATTCGATTGCTAATGTCATTGCTTGGTTATGGAACTATCAATTTGGATTGTAGTATCATGTAATGACTGACTGTTTGGCTATTTGATGAATGTGTCAGGAGTACACACTGTAGGAAGATCATGTGTGATGACCTGCAAGAGCCAAGCTTCATGGGAAGGTTTTCCCTTATCTTGGAAATGGGGTTCGGGTGAAACTCCATAAGACATTTTGAAAATGTCTCATCTGCACTGCATGTTTGGTGATAACATGAGTGAGATGGTTGGATTATGTCAGTGAGGCATGTGTGAATATGAAATGTAAACAGGAAACAGGGATGGGGCCTTGGTTTGCTTAAACCTGGTGATTGGAAACCACACAGACAGAGCTAGAGGGCTGGCTTTCTTCTCCACAACCCCGGGATAGCACTAAAAGGGAATGCAGGGCCTGAGGGACTGTGCAGCAGAGAAGGGATTGATTCCTTGTGCTGGGTGTGTGTGTGGATGTTATAGAAGTCAGGCTAGTTCTGGTGTAGGTGTTCCTAGCTCTGCAGCGAGCTCACCAGCTTAGCATTCAGTTTTCTCAACTCCTTGACGGTGCCTAACCGATACAAAGGCATACTACGACGGCAAATGGATAAGTGTTCTGTGACCCTTGATATGAATACGCATGTTTAATTATTAAATTCCATATGAAAAACATGTTTTGATTTATTTCCATGATGACTGATTGCTTGAGTATGGATAGGGCCTAGATGGCACACACCGGGAATGGGTGCACACTTTTTCGATGTCGAGTCATGAAAGGGTTTTCAATATTGATTACACTCTGGGAGTGGACGCACTCCTGGTGTCTCAACATTTGATAGTGAATTGAGATGTGATTACGGTTTTAGAGCAATGATGCTGATGAGTTTGCTTGTATTGCTTGTGTTGCTTGTGTTGATAGGCTAAAGGTAAAGGTAAATGGTTGATATAAGTGTATTGTTGATATAAGTGTATGTTGGTATAAGTGTATGTGTCATTGTTGACATAAGTGTATGATGGGCTGCGATATGCCTAAGGATCCATAGTAGATCCTAGACCTGGAAATGGACATGATAAAGTTCCAAGCCCAGTTGACATGGTTATGTACTGATTGGACATTGATTATTTGATGTTGAGGAAAAGCCTGTGTGCTGACCTAACATCTGAGTCCATAGGCGATCCCAAGGCTTGCAAAGCGAAGCAGGATCCTGTGGACGAACGAGGAAACACACAATACAGATAAGTATTGGATTATTTTGCTTATGAATATACATGTGTATATGATTTGGATATGATGTTTTAAGCTCTTGTTTAAGAGGTAAAATTAATGAGAATAAACTAAACATGTGAATCTATTCAATGTTTGGATATAGGTATCGCTGGAAGCGAGGACTATGAGAGAATCCTAGAGGTGCATGGGGACATGTGACTGTCCTAGAAAGCTTGGAATGAGCGGTAATGAAAAAGGTGCTAGTAGGACGGGGGAGTCCTAGCAATTGAGACAAACCATGTGGAGAGACTCCATGGTTTATAGGTCTGGAATAGACCGAAGACACTAAGTGTCATGACCAAGAAGGATTGGTCCAGCATTCACGGTAAAGTGAAAGAGGCTGAGAGCATGAAAGGCCACAGCAGTGGTGTGGGTTCCAGGATGGAACAAAACAAAGAGGGGAAAAACTCTTACTGCTCTCTCTCTTGCCTTTTGATTATATATATATAGATATATGTTTATGCATTGTGAAAACAAAGGATTGTTGAATGCATGTATGATTGAGAATGAAATGTGTGTATTTGCTTAAGCAAATTTTTGAATGCTGGAATAGTTAATTCCCTGCCCAAGAATGGACATGAATGAGCTCATGTGCCTGTTGGGGGAAGGCATGAAGGATATGAAAGTCTCCTTGATGAGGCTTGGACTGTCATGCAAATTGGGTAATTAACTAACTGATTTTGATATCTATATTATGCTTGGTCTGATAGACTTTCAATGGTGCATTCCACAGGTGAGAAAAGTGAAACCAGGTGGTGCACGTTGATTATGACAGCAGATCAAAAGTTGTTGGACTTAGCTGGAAGTATCCTTCAAGTGATTGCCAGGACCCAAGAGAATCTTGGGGAGATGCTCAGGATACAGAAAAGGCATAATGAAATGAACCACCATATTTTGCAAGACTCTATTGGTTTGCAAAGGGAGGTGAAAAGCCTTCTGGGAGCAACTGGCAAAGAAAAGGAAGGTGGATCAGCAATGGGACAAATGTCCAAGCGACCCGATAAGAAACGGTCCAGGCATGAAGACTCAAAGGAAATTGAGCAGGTAAAGATGAAGCAGCCAGTGAGATGATGGAGATGCGGAGGACATCATTTACGTCGGGGCTGCCCAATGAAGGAACATGATGAAGGAAATAGCCGCAAAGTTCCTAAACTTCGGGATCAGCAAGAAGCTAAGAACCAGCAGGAAAAGTCCATGGAAGCCGAGAGGCTTGGTCTTGAATGTCCAAAGTAGATGAATGAACATGGGATAGATCTGCAATTTTGAAATTTTGATGTGCGATTGTATATGTATTGTATATATGTAATGGAACACCGAGGACGGTGTTATTCCAAGGGGGAGGGGAATGTAATGTCCCCAGTTTTGATCCCGTTTGCATGATGTATATAATGTAATTAATCATGGTGAGGAGCTCAAGGAAAAATCCCCACCATCGATTTGGTTGTGTATGTTTTGGCAATGGGGGATAATTGCCGATGGTATGTCATGCTATCCGGCACATTATAATTCGGCATCATGTAAATCCGCACATCAATTAAAATAAACCACAACCAGCTATGCCAGTGCAACGTTGAATGAAAAGGGCATGATTCCAAAGGATAAGGGGTGGGGGATGTCAAACCTTGGTTTATGGGGGGAAAACCCATGTTTTATTACCTTGTTGTCTCACCACCTTTGTTGTTTTGTCACCTTTTGTCTCATCCAACCTTGTTAACCTCTTTAATGCTCAGCTGGTGGTTGGGGGAGTTATTGCTGAACTGGTGGTGGTTGTGGCAGGCTGTCAGCCTTACCCACTTGCTCACTCCACCCACGTCTGCCCATTATTCTCCCTCACTCACTCCTCCCTGGTCAGTTCACTCTCACCACGATTTTGGGTCTGTTGGCTCCTCACGCACAGGCCCTGGGCGATTTTGGTCTCACGCAGGCATTTTCTTCCTCTTCATGAGTTGCTAAACGCTCAGGCACTTGCAATTCGCGTCCTCCCGACTGCTGTGCATTCTCACGCAGAGAATTTCCCTCCCATTTCTCATTTTCGCGCACAAGAATTTCCTGGGTTTTACCCATGTCGTTTTCCTCCATGAATTGGTGAATGGAGTGGTTGAATCCTTTCCTCACGGGCTGAAGGTGGGGTTCCGCATTATTGTTCCTCACGCACAGGTCAGGAAACTGTGAATTTGTCTGCATTTTGGTCCACACGTTTTCCCAGCAGCTTTGGTTGTGCAAAATGGGTTGTTGCTCCCCATGTCACTGGTAAGGTGTATGCTAATGCGTTTTTGTTGGCTGTGGTGTCCAACTGCGTTTCGGGCCACTGGGTATTTGGGGTGAGTTGTTGATTATCCATTGTGGTCCGTGTTGAGTTCCCATGGCTATGCTGGGAGTGCTGTTGATTATCCGGTGTGGTCTGTGATTTGTGTTATTGTTCATTGTGTGTTTGGGCGGCTGAAGTACCTTGTTTGGGTTGCAGCTGGGTTGTTTTGGCCACGTTAGGGCCAAAACCAGCTCTGAGTTGCTTAGCGGGCTGAGCTGTGCCTCATTTTGGTTTGGGGTTGCCACCTTGTTGTTTATGCCTTCATCACAGAGCAGTGAATGAAGTTGTTTTGCTGCTGGTATGCAGTGGTTGAGCCTTGGACTGTGCTGGCTTGGCTTGTCTGTTGAAAGCCTGTGAAACCCAGCTGTGTTGGATTGCTGTTTGTGCCCCTTGGCTATGTATAAGCCTGCAATTGACCCTTATTCCGGAGGAATCATGCCCTGCTCGGGGGTGGCAGCGTTACTGAGAGACTGATGAGCATGCTGGCCTATGGTTGGGTGGAACGTTGCAGCGACGTAGCTGGTTGCGGGTGAATTCTTCATCAAAAGATAAGTGATGTTGTTTACTCCATCTCTGTATATATATTGATGTCAATTAATGAATCATAATGAACATGTGGAATGCTGGTTATGAATATGTTTGCTTCCGCTGAATGTTGATTTATTGTGCACCTATGTGTGCCTGTAAGTTTTAATTCTAGCATTATTTTCTTTTAAATATGTTCATGGGCTATTTGCCCGGCTGTGTTTATGATCGTCGCGTCCTCTTCGCTGAGTGAGGATGGGGATGTGATAACAGACAAAAGGAATTAGGAAGGATCCAACTCTCTGTCAAAACGACCCAGGTGGGTAGACTGATTTAGAGAATCAAAAAAGAAAAAAGGCCTTTAAAACAAGTAGTTACTGAATCAATTAGAATTTGTTGACTATAAAAACTGATCTAAGGAGGAAGATGGAATTTATATACGATGAATTTCACACCTTAAATCCTTAAATGAGCAAGAGTTTTGTTTTGAGAGTTTGTAATCAAAAGTAAAAAACAATTCATAGATATGATCATTCCTGAGTATGGTCACCAATTTTTTATCGAAAATTATCAATCAATACAGACAAAGGTTGTTTCCCTAGTCTACATGGGGAATACCTAGAACAAAAGACTCGCATCAATGCTTCCTCACCCTAGATTGTCAAACTAGTTGAATTTAAATCTTTCTTATCTCACTACCAAAGTGATCCTTATCTTTTGAATTCTCTTATGATCAACTGTACCTACAAAATAATGAAAAGAAAAATATACAAAATTGAAAGAAAAAAGATAGTTCAACACTTTATGTTAATTATGAAGGAGAAAAACAATGAATAACTCATGCCAGCACAAATTATTCATGGAAAAGGGGAACATATTCATATTAACAAAAATAGCGAAGAAAACTACAACCAAATCCTTTACGTTAAAGCTTTGTCCTTGCAATGCTGTTGACTCAGAATCATAAGTCCTACAAACTCTACAAATCTCACTCAAAAGACCATATTTTTTCCTTCTATACCAATAATGATTCCAACGACATAAAGGTACTTTCTTGACCCTCC
Organism: Pseudotsuga menziesii; assembly: GCA_001517045.1. Taxonomy (NCBI): domain Eukaryota; kingdom Viridiplantae; phylum Streptophyta; class Pinopsida; order Pinales; family Pinaceae; genus Pseudotsuga; species Pseudotsuga menziesii. The sequence goes on from LPNX010693171.1 coordinate 286,766, forward strand.
CCTGTCATGATCCATGAAGCTTGTATATATAGGCCAAAGAGGGACCAAATGGGTCGAGATTCTTTGGGAGGAAATTGAGGGATCATCCCTAGAGGATAGGGGTATCAATTCAACCTAATCCAAAAATTTGGGATAAGCCTTCACGAGGACTTTCACCAAGAAGGTTATCAGAATCTCTTATTTTTTATGTTCTTAGAGGGTTGATTCTCCTTTCCCAGTAGCATGAGGTGCCAGGGAGGGATGGTGCTCCTTTTGCATAGGAAACAAGTGTAACCTATGCTTCTTGTCATTGGGAAAAAGGCATCCTTGCATCTCGTGGGGGCACGACGTAAGAAAAAGAAGTAGTGTCATACTTGGAAATGGTTTGTCCTAAGAAAGTATCCCAAAATGGAGCAGCTAGACCAAATTTCAATTCCATGGGTTTGTTTGATGGCTCGGAACACACCCAATCTCATGCACTAGAATGACCTTCTGTAGGGAAATGAAAGGTTGATTCACGTGAATAAAGATGTTGAACCACTACTAGAGTGGGGGTAGATGGGTTTTCAAGGGAAGGATAGTCTTCCTAGGATTCAATAATCCAAATTCCCTCTAGATGTGGATCAGTCATAATAGGATGATCCATGGTTTCCCCTTCTCTTTCTTCTATGGCGAGAGGAAAATCAAGTGGTAAACCCTGTAGCTTGTGAGATATCCTCATAGGAAGCTCAGCCAAAATGTTGGATAAAACTATACTCTAAAGGTATTCGAGTTGAAAAGATCACACACAAAATTCCTACACAAGATAAGGTCACAAGCGAACTTAAGTAATAAGAGGGGTTTAAAAGTCGGATCCTCACCAGGAGTGTCAAGTTCTCACAACTCACGATATACCATAGGATCCAACAGTAAAATGCGACAAGGATAATTGAGACTATATGCTTTCCTGAATATTCAACTACCTAGATGACACATGCATAGTAGCTCCCCAAGTGTTGTTTGTAGTGTATCGCTTCATCAAGAAGAACAAAAGGATTTTATCAGTTGGTATAGGTTGCTAGAAGGGTCTCCTGATATACTCAAGGTACGCGGGAGCTCAAATCTGTGTTAGTATTTTCTAATGCATAACCATTCGAAATGGTCCTTCTGATATACTATCAAGTACGTGAAGACCTTTCAGTATACCTCAAGGGTACATCAAAATTCATTCGATATAACAATTTTTACGTGGACGAAATGCACAGTCCCAGGGATGTAGTGCATGAAAGAAATGACATCTTCTATGTTTATAGATGTTGGAACACATCTTCTAACCTATCACTCAAATTTCTATGAATTTTAAGCTCAACTAACATTTAATTTTATCTTTTATGGTTAGTGAATGTTTATGGAGCGTGTAGTAACTAGAAGATTAAATAATCTAAATGAAATGCAACTCTGTTTTTGATGATTCCTAGTTAGATTAAAGGAGAGATATTTTCCATTCAAGCAATAAATGAAAACAATATGCAACTTTAATAACTCATCCGTCAAACATAAAAAAAAATTAAACACACAGAAGCTCTCAATGCTCAACCTAAAGAGATCTCTAACATAAAAATAAGATGTTCTCCAATAATTTAAATTCTATGTTGTTCACAATCAAAACTCAAAATGGAACAACTACTACTCTATTTGATTAATTAGATTCAAACAACTTAATCAAACCCAAACCAACATATATAACTTTTTTTTCGATATATTTTTGGAATAGAAATGCAAAGAACAAGCAAAATTAATCTACAAAATTCATAATAAATTGCAATATTTTTTTGTTTTATGATATGGAAATACTCAAAGCTTTAAATGAAAACAATAATACCCAAGACTGAATTTCTAAAACACACAATCACTAATTTTTGGAGCATTTGCTAAGTTAATTTTCCAATATTTTACTCAAAAAATGTATTCAAGCTAAGTGCGCACTATCATATATGACAACAATCAAAGCTGCAGATCCACAAACCCAAACTAAACAAAAAAATTTCAAAATAGTGCTTCTAGATTTGAGGATTTCCTTCCCCTGTGCACCTTGCATGGTCGACCAAGGGCGTCCCCAAGATGTTGACGCTCTCTCATCACTGTGGAACAACATTAGTGACACTTTGTGTCTCTGGTTAAAAGGCATCGACGATGTTCTATGAAAAGAGACAAAAGGCATTAGGAAGGGTCCGACTCTCTGTCAAAATGACCCAGGTGGGTAGAATGATTTAGAGAATCAAAAAAGAAGAAAGGCCTTTAAAACAAGAAGTTACTGAATCAACTGGAATTTGTTGAGTATAAAAACTGACCTAAGGAGGAAGATGGAATTTATATACGATGAATTTCACACCTTAAATCCTTAAATGAGCAAGAGATTTTTTTTGAGAGTCTGTAATCAAAAGTAAAAAACAATTCATAGATATGATCGTTCCCGAGTATGGTCACCAATTTTGTTATCGAAAATTATCAATAAATACAGACAAAGGTTGTTTCCCTAGTCTACATGGGGAAGATCTAGAACAAAAGACTCACATCATTGCTTCCTCTCCCTAGATTGTCAAACTAGTTGAATTTAAATCTTTCTTGCCTCACTATGAAAGTGATCCTTATCTTTTTAATTCTCTTATGATCAACTGTACCTACAAAATAATGAAAAGAAAAATGCACAAAATTGAAAGAAACAAGATAGTTCAACACTTTATGTTAATTATGAAGGAGAAAAACAATGAATAACTCATGCCAGCACATATTATTCATGGGAAAGGGGAACATATTCATATTAACAAAAATAGAGAAGAAAACTACAACCAAATCCTTTACGTTAAAGCTTTGTCCTTGCAATGCTCTTGACTCAGAATCACAAGTTCTACAAACTCTACAAATCTCACTCAAAAGACCATATTCTTTGCCTTCTGTACCAATAATCATTCCAACAACATAAAGGTACTCTCTTGATCCTCCCTTGTCATGATCCATGAAGCTTGTATATATAGGCCAAAGAGGGACCAAAGGGGTTGAGATTATTTGGGAGGAAATTAAGGGATCATACCTAGAGGATAGGGGTATGAATTCAACCTAATCCAAATAGTTGGGATGATCCTTCATATGGAATTTCACCAAGAAGGTTATCAGAATCTCTTATTTTTTATGTTTTTATAGGGTTGATTCTCCTTTCCCAGTAGCATGAGGCCCCAGGGTGTTAGAATAATCAACCCATAGTATTTACCCACTTAGACATTATTTCATTTATTTTGTCTTATTTGCCTAGTCCATGAGTCCCACCATGTGCAAGTTGCTAATTTCCTATCCATAGAGGTCAAACTTGCCATTATTGACTCATGGAGCGCTTGGGAAAGCCTTGGGAATCAAATCTGCTTTATTCCTGGCCTCCTAGGTGCCCTTCTGCTTTTTCTTCTTTATTGCCTGCTTTTTCAGTGTTTTAAGGCACATAGGAAAGCAAGACTAGGTGAGGTGAATCAGCTTTGTTGCCTCTTCATCCTCCACTCTTTCCTCCATGCAAAAGCATGTATGAGCTGTCATTTGACCACTCTTTAGCTTGCCCATGCACCCTTGCTAATTCGTGGGGTCCTTGATAGATTTGGGATCAGCGTTTTACACCTATGGGGGATTTGCCTATT
>LPNX010693171.1:296218-366089 GCA_001517045.1 Pseudotsuga menziesii
GGTTGCCTTTTGCTTGTGAGCTTGCTATCGAGAGATGGAGGATTGAGGTGGTGGAGGCCCAAGTGGGGGATTCAGTTTCTCCGGTTAGCAGACGTGCCGTCAGAGGTTGTATCTTGTAATCTCTAATTTATATTAATAGAAATATCTTTTCCTGTCCAATAATGTGTGTTTGAATGAATATTTTATCCATTGGATTATGTCAAAGGCTTATACATTATTAATTATATATGCTAGAATAGATCTAACACCGTGATATAAAAATTATTGTATTGTTTACTTGTTGTTGAGGAAGTAATCTATCAATTCTAGCTGAAGTTTGAAAGCTCAACGGGGATCTACTTCAACTGTCCGGAATAAGGTACGAGGTATGATCCTTTAGTGTTAAACATTTAATTTCTATTGCATATTGGAAAGGATTGATTTCTAGAGTCAAGCTGTCTGTTGTGGTACCCCAAGCCATAAAAATTTCTCTCCGTAACAGAATTGGTGACTCTGCTTGCATTCATCATTTGAAGAAAAATTGTGCATTTCACGTAGTAACATACCCTGTTTTCATGGACACAATGCATTTGCATTGATTGTTAGGTGTACATTTTACTTCATGTTGTGTCATAACACCATTAGTGGCACGGTCATATCCCTCTTTTGAGTAATAAATCCAATTAAAATCAATGCTAAATTAAAATGAATTACACTCTTATCTTTTCTAGGGTGCACCAACAAGCTTAGGTTTTAGGATCTTGAAGTAGTAAATTCTCCAAGATCACGAAACAACAACATGTATGTGTCTGTCCAGGTGAGTGTGTGAAATCCTTGGTATAACCAGTGTTTCTCAAGATCCTCCTCTCAAAAGGGAGTTAAGCACAAGGCAGTGTGAGCAGTTATTGATTGGGATGACCCCTAGTCATAACTGAGTAGCGCCGGAGATATTTCCAGGATTGTATTCGTATCTGGGGGATATTTAGAGAGTTTCGGGCTTTGCTACCCTACCCATACGGTCAATCCTACCTGTGACTATCCGCCTAAGCATTGATTATATTAAGGTGACCTTAGTGGCCTTACCTAGGATAGCACAGTCGCTATGTGCGTTGAAGCTGAGGGCCACTATAATTGGTTATGTCCCTCCGCTTGTAGTGTATGGGAGTTTTGAGCCTCTCCTAGGCGAGACATACCTGCTTCATTCCGGAGCTCACATATCCTCCCCTTAGTTTTCTTTTATTTTGGCTATAGATTTTCTTAGGAGTGTGCTCTTTATGTGCTAGTTGGCCTTTGGGATCGTGGTTACTTGAGTATATTTATGCTCTCTTGAGTTCGGGTCCTTTTATTTTTGGCATGCCTGGTATTCTTTCACCCATCCTTAGTCCTAGTATGGACCCTGGTGTTAGACTTGGGGGCATCACAACCCCTTACCCTGCTCATAGATTTGGGAGTGGTCACATCATGCCCTCTACTCCATTTGTGGAGGATGTTGACTCCCTTCTCTCAGTCTTTACACCGGTGGTCACCCTTATGGGGGTGGTAGTGGATGTGTGAACGTTGGGTCTACACCTTACTTTCGTTTTTATGTCCCATCGTTCACCGCATGGTTTCCTTTGGGTGCATTTTTCATGATCATTCCTCCCTATATCCTATAGTTTGGATTCTTTATTGACTATTTTGGGTTGTTTTGGATTAATATGGTTGTCATGTAGGGTCCAGTTTTTGTATACTCTCTCTGAGGTTTCGACCCATTCATTCCTATCACAGGTATTATGTCTGAACTAGCATATAGGTTAGGATATCACATCCACTTGCACTTATGCATGACCTTATGACTGTTTCATTTTAACCTTAGGTACGAACCCATTCCATGGTATCACGGAACCTTCATGCTGTTGTTAGAAGTGGTACTATGTGAATGGTAGAGCTTTCCTACACATGGGTGTCCTAGTTAGCTGCCTTTTGCATTTGGTACCCATGTTGTGAGTCCTCTCTTAGGTAGGGGAGTCCTTTGTATAGTACCACCATGACATTTCACAAGAGCCTCATACTCCTCTTGATCTTTTGCTGGCCTATTTCCCTCAGGACTCCCGTATGTCAAGTTGTAATTGCATTATCATGAGCTTTGCCTACCTTATTGAGCTTTATGTCAGCTTCCCTAACATTGTGTTTCAGACATATAGCCTGATATTTTCTCATGTCTACCATGCAGAGCCATTTTATATATCCTTTGCAGCTTGATTCCCTTTTTACCGGGAGGGGATTTTCCCCTGAGTGTCGATATCCTACATAGGTGTCCTTGCATTGAGCATAGGTATGTTCCACTGCTTGGAACTAGTTTGTTTTCCCCTATGACACTCGTCTCCTCCTAGTTTGTAACTATAAAGACATTTTATTCTTTTTCAAGCTTTTTAAATAATTGAAAAATTCCAAAAAAATCAAAAAACCAAAAAGCCGGACAAGGAAAGATGTTATCTATGGTAGCTGTCGAGTCGTGTTGCCTTTGAACAGAGCACTGTATATCACATCCATTGGTTGGGTTATATTTTGAATTTAGGAGCTGTACTCATTTATCTAAGTTTATCTCCATCGACTGGTTAAGCTTCCAGTCCCTATGGAGCCTCTGTCGATGCCTCCTATGTCACAAAGATGTCCCAGTTTGTATATCAAGTCTATGCTGCCTTTATTCAGTCAACATACACTATTATGCTCTTGTTCAAAGGAAGTTGAAGCCTGAGTTGGCCATTCCTCAGTTCTCTTGACTTTGTATGTCAGCCATTCTCAGTACAGTTACTGGTTCATGCACCTTATGATCGAGTCCTTCCACATTATATAGCTTTGCTGAGTACCTTGTGTTAGATGATGGGGGATGCCTTAATTCCCTCCTTCCAGCATATTTCATCCCATCGACTTCAGATCATTTATTCTGGAATTGGAATCTAGAGTCATTTTGAGTGCCTTGAGACTTGCAGTCATCAGTGGCAGGTTCTCTCACCATCAACAGTTTTTAGGAATACATCCATGTCCCCTGATCAATGGATCCTCTAAACTATTCGACCTCAACACATTTATTCACACTTGTTAGTTTGCACTCTAGTACCTTGATTCCCATTTTCATCATCGGTGGGTGATCTCGCGTCTATTAACGGTATACATTAATGACCGGTAATCAGACGATGGACTACTATGTTCAACCTCGACACCTCTATTCGCATAGTATGACATGTACTCGTAGTGGTTTGTGTAGAATAATTTTCATATTTGTGGCATCTCTTATATGCTACCCCCTTGATCATGCCAGTGTTCATGATATTTCAGCTCTTGTGACTTGATTCCAGTATATGTCAGATATTTCCAGCCACTATGGAGATCTCGATCTGTTATATATCTTCAGCCATTATGGAGATCATGGTCCTTTGTATATCTTCATCATGGAGATTCTGATCTATGTATATTTTACATGGAGATGACCACATATGTGATATCTTGTATCATGCCTATTCATGGCCATTATACTCTTATGTATCTGGGACTGCTATATGTATTTGTAGTTATGTGTAGAGTTGTATTATTTTACTATGTTGATTAGGTGGCTGGTCTTCCATTTGGGATCCTTCATCACTCCACTTATGGGATGGACTTATAATGTATTTTAGCCATCATATGACCCCTCTGACCTCACACATTAGGGGGCATCTGTTATAGCTTATTTCACCACTCCAAGTGAATCATACTTTATATGGCCTTCCACTATCCTGCTGCAGACTCCTTAGGCCCCATGGACCATTTTTTGTCCTTTAATGTTTCCTTGATCATGCCTAAAAACATGTGAAAAATGATACACGCGACTTTTAAACCTATAAGTGCATATATATACGGGTTTGACCACTAAAACCACGTACATCAGGTTGTGTACAAAATCCAAATCCTTTTGGAGCTTTCCTTGACATGGATCCGACTCATTTGACTCCTGGCCTTCCCTATGCCTTGAGATCGCTCGGATTCAACCTTTCATTACCCCTTTGAAAAACTATATAAGGAACCCCTTGGTACATTGAAGGCAAGAAGAGAGAATTGAGAGCAAAGAAACTATAGTCCATTGTTTCCAGAACTTATGCTTGATTCTGCATCCCTTTTTCCCTTAGAGCACTAGTGTGTTCTTCCCAAGCTTTCCTTTTGCTTGTGAGCTTGCTATTGAGAGATGGAGGATTGAGGCGGTGGAGGCCCAAGTGGGGGATTCATTTTCTCCAGTCTGCATACGTGCTGTCAGAGGTTGTATCTTGTAATCTCTGATTTATATTAATAGAAATATCTTTTCTTGTCCAATAATGTGTGTTTGAATGAATATTTTATCCATTGGATTACGTCAAAGGCTTATACATTATTGATTATATATGCTAGAATAGATCTAACACCATGATATATAGAATGCTTGTATTGTTTACTTGTTATTGAGGAAGTAATCTATCAATTCAAGCTAAAGTTGGAAAGCTCAATGGGGATCTACTTCAACCGTCCGGAATAAGGTACGAGGTCTGATCCTTTAGTGTTAGACATTTAATTTCTATTGCATATTGGAAAGGATTGATTTCTGGAGTTAAGCTATCTTTTTTGGTACCCCAAGCCATAGGAATTTCTCTCCGTAACAGGGTCAAAAAAAGGTATTCCCTTTTTAAATATCATTGTAATAAATTATTAAAAAATGTGGGATTACAGATCCTAAAACCCCCTTCGACCATTTGGGGGAAACCTGTATTTGCCTCATTTTCTTTATTTTCTTGAGAGTAAATTTTCTTTTGTTGCACAATAAAAATAGATCAATCAATATCATTGAATTAATTTCCTTTAATTTTTGCAAAACTGAATACTAACCCATCCTTCATTTCCCGAGTACAGCCTTCAGGCCTGAAAGAGACTCTTCTTATGTTGTTGCTGCAACTGCTTCCGCAAAAATTTTACATTTTAGGGCCCTTCCTTCTATTTTTATTTTTCACACGTGTTTCCCAACTCCGTTAAGTCCTCCCAACATCGTTAGACTTCCCTAGAAACTCGAGCAGAAAGTTTTTTCCCTAAGCCTGAAGTGTGATTCTGGTAAAATGTTACTTAGGCGTGACCAAGAAACATGCCTATTGGAGAAAATCCACTCTCATTTATATATCAATGGCTGTGAATTTCCCCGATCAAGATACAATGACGAAAAAAAGGCGGGAGCGGAAGGGAGTTGGAAAATCTAAGTTTGCTTATGGAAAAGGTTACAAATCCAACTTTCGCTTTTCACAGTTTCAATATCCGACAATACTGAAGGTTTCTGCATAAATAAATGGATTAGAAGCGTGGAAAGGAGAAAGGTGGATTTGGAAAGTTAGAGTTTCAACCTCGAAAAATTTGGAAAATATGACTTCTGATTTTCACTTTCTAAAGGGCGGAAGTGGAAAGAAAAAAGCGGAAAGGTACACTTTTTGGCAATGAAAAGTTAGAATCTCACCTTCTGATTTCCATAGTCTCAGATCCAACAATCCAGAATCGTCTCGCATACAATCAATGGTGTGGAAAGGTCTCCATGAAAATCCAAAAGTAGAGGCGGAAGTACGGAATCAGAAAGTTAAAGTTTGATCTTCATGAAAATTGGACAATCCAACTTTCGATTTCCACTTTCAGAAATTTCACAGGAGGAAAGGAAGAAGCATAAACCTAAAGTTTTAACCTCGTTAAATTTTGATGTTCCATCTTCCAACTTCTTCTTTCCAAAGAGTGGAAGCAAAAGTGTGGAAGCAGAAGTATGGAGGTGGAAAGACACATTTTAAACGTTGAGAAGGTTGGAGATCCATCTTCCAATTTCCTCTTTTGGAAGGCGGAGGAGGAAAGGAGTTGTTAATACTGCAAGATCTAACGGTCCAAATCAGGCCTAATCCATCTTTGAGATGATCCAAGCCGTCCAATCTCTATTTTAGTTTTTGCCTATGAAGCATTTAGGACATTGAGAATTTAAATTTCGGAGCTTAATTAGATAAAATTGTTTGCATGGCAATGCACCAGTCGTTATCTTTTTAATCAATGCATATCAGTAAATTGAAGATATTGTGAATTTTGTTGTTTCTAGTTTAGATGTAGCTCTCATTAGGTCTCTTTGTATATTGCACGTATTATGGTTCACAAAGCCAGTATGGGAACTTAAGAAACAGACTAAAGGCTACATCAGTGGATGGTTGGGATGAAGATGTAGTATTGATCAAAGACTGTAAGAGATTTTAATGTGTGAAGGTATGAATATGAAGAAAACCATTGCAGACTAACTATAGAGGTTCTAATTGTTAATTTCAGCAAGAAATCCTGAGTACCTATAGTTAAATTCCCCAAACTGATCGACCATGCACGTTCTAGTTTTTTCCTGATTTGTGTCTATGATCATGGAGAATCTGCCAGATTGTTTTTTGTTAGGATTTCTATAATTGAATTTGGATCTATTTTGAGGTCAGTCTCAGAATCCCATAAAGCTACAAATAAGAGGTGCAGAGCATCGAAAAGGAATTTTTCCTGGTGAAATAATTCTGGACTATTGTTGTAAAAGAGCTACCTCTTTCCTAATAAGAAGGATCGTTTTGCTGGAACAAAGGGCTTGCACAGAGATTTAATCGAAATGTGTGGAATGTGTACTATAGAACTATTTCTTCTTGCTTATGTACATCATAGAGTGAGATTGTTCTAACCTCCTTGAACTATTTCCTTGGTCATGAATGTATGTTATCTATATAAATATCTGTGTTTATAGGGTAATAAATGGTTCAATTATATTAGAGATACCACTTGTATTCTTTTTGTTGTGTATGTGATTATTGTGTTGGTACAAGTATCTGTTAGACCTTTATGAGAATTTACAGTATATTACTCTGAACTCTAAATTTTCTCCTGGACCGGGGATAGAATAGTTTAGTTTTAGATCTAGATTAGACCTGCATTTAGATTAGTTGGGGGGTCCAAGGGTAATGCCCTTGAGAAAGGGGGTTTGGGGGTGAAGCCCCTGAAATAAATTTATTAGGATGTTTGTTGGCTAACAGTTTATAGGGCCATGGTATTGGGTGACCCTTGGTATTTTCCCATGGTAATTCCCCTATAAAAGGAAAGAATCAAAATACGGTTGTGTATTGTGTTGTAACATTGTGAAAAACGATCTTTGTGATTATGTGAGAGAGACTATGAGAGAGTGAAGAGGAAGTGAAGTGGGTCTGTTGCAAGTTGTATCCATTCATTTTCCTGAAAGGTATAATAATAAAGGACTGACAATTTCTATGTGGACGTATCTTGTCTTGGGTGAACCATGTTATATTAGTCTCTCTCTTGTAATGTGTTTATGTGTTTTCATCTTGTTATATTGTTATTTCTCTGCAATCCTATTTTCTGATAAGAGGTAGAATATTTCTCTATGCAGTTTTGCAGAAACTAGACAACTTAGCAGGAACAAGGTTGATTCATTGTACATTGGCTCCACCATATTTTTGCATACAAAAATCATATATGAGGCTTAACTGGATTCCCATAGTTATAAATAGGGCACAACAACAATAAATAGGAATTGGTAGTTGTGTACTTCCAATTTGGCTATGGGGTCCAAGGATTTATCTTGTTGGTAGATTACTTCACTTTTTGTTGGACAAGGTTATGATAGCGATTTGTTTACTTCATTTTTTTTTCATGAGGGGGATTTCAAAAACTTGTTCAATATGGTGAGACATGTTTTATTTTCCATCATCCAAGATAAAATATAGTTGTGGATTAGAAGACTCTGAATTCACTGAGATGCCTTGGTAGGATATGATTCATGATCATGGGTTCATCCCTTGTATTTCAGCATGGGATTCCAGAAGAGGAGGATAAAATATGGGAACAATGGTAAAAAAATTATGATCTGAGTGGTGCAACATCAATGATTCCTTTTTTAGATTAGCATGGGACCTTGGGATTACAAGGCTTGGAATTTCAACGACCGAGAGAGATGGGTGGACCTTTAACGAGGATAATAAATTAGATATTCCTTTGGGATTCATTTTTGAGGAAAGTTGTTTGCTGATGTTTGTAGCTATGTGAGGTATCCTCACTAGGTAAGTCGTCCCCAAAAGAAAATAATAATAGATTGTATTTTATTCTTCCAAGAAAAGAAGCTAACCCAAGCAAATAGACAATCCGTTCCCAATGAAAAATTAAGCTTGAAAACAAGTATAAGGAGAGGGGATTCCCTCCTCATTTGATACACCTCAAACAAGTTCACTCAAGCTCAAGGAAGAAGTTCACTCCATCTAGAATAAGACTATTTTTGGGTTGTAGAATACTTTTCTAGGTTAGCTATTATTGGAGAAATTTCTACTTTGGCTCTAGGGTTCGTTAGAGCTTGTCTATGTGATGATTCTTGTATCTGGATGCACTATTGTATCTTGAAATAATATCTCTAAGTAAGAGAATCTTGTTGGGTTTTATCCCTTATGGTTTCTCTAAATAAATTATTTGTATTCTTTTGTTTATGTGCATGGTTATTCTTTTAGTGATCCTTATTTATATATATTTCAATTAAAGTTGGGAGAGATGAAAATTATATTGATATCTTAAAAATCTAACATGGTATTAGAGCAATGCTGAAAGAGACCATTGTCGAAAACTAGGGAATCAAAGTTTCGCCCATTCTCTCAATAGATTTGCTTGAAAAGAGTTATTGGGAAAATTGACCTAGTAGGGAACACCTTTCTATGAATGAAAAAATGATATTCGTGAAGTTTCATTTTTTACCTATTTTCTACTAAATCTAGGAATTAGGGTTTCAAATTTTGAGTTGTTTTGTCCACAAATTCTGAAGAAAAGGAGGGCTACTCAACTCGCCCTAAGAGGGCACATATTATTGTGGAATCATATTTTCCAAATTCAAAATTTCATTTTTTACCTAGATCCCATTAGGGTTTCTACATCAGATTTCAGATCTCAAATCTTTAGTCAAGATGGCTGTTGGAATCAAAGTAGAAGACAGATTGGAAGGATCTTCAAACTTCGGATCTTGGAAGAGTAGGATGTTCATGCTCCTAAATGAACATGATCTCAAGTATCATATACTCAAAGATATTCCAAAGCGAGAGGGAGCCTAGGAAAAAACAATATTCAAGAAGAATGAAGCCACAACCATGAGGATTTTGATGGACTTAGTGAAATATCATCTTGTACCTCTTATTGCAAGCTAGGATTACTGCTAAGAATATTTATGATTCCTTGAAGAATCTACATGAGAATGAGAATCCTAGTATAATATTTCCCTTAAAAGATCAAATTCGTCAAGTGAGGTTTACAAAGGATGATTTAGTTTCTTATTTCTTGAAAACTGCTCAAATCAAAGATCATCTAGCAATTGTTGATGAAAGTGTACCCTAATAAGATCTTGTGTTGAAATCTATAGGTGGACTTCCTTCAGAATGGAATCCATTTGTGAAAGGGATATGTGCTCGTGGTCGGTTACCTACTTTTGATAACTTTTGGCCAAAATGTATCCAAGAGGAAACAAGTAAGATTTACTCTACCTCAAAGGAAAAGGAAGAAGAACTAGTCCTTACAGCTATAATTGGAAAGAAGAAAGGAAAGTGGAACAAGGGAAAGAAAGGCATCAAGTTAGTCCAAAATCCAAAGATAAACAAGGATAAATCTAGCCTTAAATGTTTTGATTTTTGAAATCTAGGTCACTTTTCTTTAGAATGCTGGAGGAAAAGAAAAGGCAGGCATGATGAATCTATAGCTAAATGTAAGCATGCACCAAAAAAGAAGAAACAACGGGAAGTATAAATTAGAAAAGATTACTTTCTTATTACTTCTATCCCAGCTTCTATTTCAAAAAATGATGAATGGTTGGTAGATAGTGGTGCCTCTGGACACATGACAAGTTCTGAAAACCCTCTCTCAAGGTTGTCAAATAAGCATGCCTCTCTTCAAGATGAACTTAGTGACCATACCAAGTATGAAGTAAAGGGATTTGGTTCAACATCATTCCATCTAGACTCAGGTGATTCCTTACATTTGGGATAGGCGTTTCTTGTACCAGGTTTGAAGAAGGACCTTATCTCCATTTCATCTTTGGAAGATATGGGACTGAGATTTGCATTTGTGGATGGACAAGTCCTCATGTGGACTAAGGACTCAAGCATCGATTCATCCATATTTATTGGTACCAAATTTGGGGGTCTTTACAGATTGATGGGACAACCATCTAAAGCTCTTGTTCATGACTCTCATATTTTGACTGAGTTATGGCATCATAGATTTGATCACTTGAAATATACATTTTTTCATTCTTTGAGATAGATGGTATCAGGTATTCCATATCTTTCAGATGAACATGAAAGTGTATGCAGGGGATGTGTGCTTAGAAATAATTCCAATCATTATTTTCCATCTAGTAACAGGATCCAATGGAATCTTGGACTTGTTTCACTCATATATTTGTGGACCTATGCCAGTTCCTTCCTTGGGAGGATACTTGTATCTTGCTACTTTCATTGATGACTTCTTCCAAAATACATGGATCCAATTCTAAAGGACCAAGGATGAGGGCATCAAAAGTTCCAATAATTCAAGGCACAAATAGAAAACTTGAAAGACAAGAAGATCAAGGTCCTCCAATGAGATAATGGAGGATAGTACACCTCCAAGGATTTCAACAATTTCTACAAGAGTTTAGGAATCAAGAGGGATATCTCAGGGACCTGATGAGATATGGCAGGGACCTGATGAGATATTCCTTAGACAAGGGAAGTATACAATTGATATCTTACGCATATATAGAATGATGGAATGTAAGTCCATGGATACACCACGAAAGCAAATCTCAATAAGTTACATGATTTTTCCATATCTCTAGATTAAGTGGATCCGACCATGTACTGACAGTTGATTGGTTCCTTGTTGTACCTTGTTAGTACTAGGACAAATATCTGTTACGCAATGAACATTTTGAGTTAGTGTTGTAAAGGAAAGTTTCTTATGGCTAGGGTTTAAGAGGCCATCAACGTACTGGGGTTGAAAGAGAGATGCATATAGTTTTTCAAGTGAATACAAGCAAGATCATAGATTATAATGGTTCATACCTTAGCCAAATGAAGGTTGATCCAGGAATCCCTTCAATCCTCTTCTTGATCCTCTTTCTCCAAGAGACCTGCAAAATGAATTATACCTTTCTCAAACCATTATGCCCACATATAAATAAATGATAATCAAAGCAATATGAGAAACTATTCTGATTAACATAAAAATCTGATCATAAATATAAATTCAAACACACATTGGCCAATGATTTTGGAAGAAGAAGGACATCACATATTCATTAATCTTGAAAACAAGTACAAGTATACCTTCTCTTCAAGTTCGGCACCTCACAAAACCTTGATCTGGTTGTGCTGCTTCTCTTCTCCAAGGAACTCAGCCTCCAAGTCTACAACACAAGGAGAAAGATTCTAGGGAAAAGGTGTGGGAAAAGAGAGCTCCAAATCCTCCATCATAACAATGCAAAGATTCAATCCCCCTCTCATGGACCTCCCTACCTCTATTTATATGATTTATGAAGAGTTAGGGTCGAAGACAAAGTAGTTACAACTGAAGGAGTCAGTTGCATAACTACCCGAATTTCAAAATATGTATTTTTTTGCAGAGACAACAGTCACATATGCGGGTTTCAATGCAGAAATTTGTGTATTTAAGGCGCACGGAAGTATTATATAGAGCAAGTCACATACATACACGGGTTTCCTTAAGGAAACTTGCATACACATAAAAAAAATCATTTTTAGGGTATTTTTAGGAATTTTGAGACTTTGGTGTCTTCTATAAAGTTTTAGCTAACTAAAATATATTTCCAACGATGTAGAGATGAGGTCAAAAAAAGTTACAGAACTCAAGATATGGGTTCTCCAAGATAGGTGTTTTTTCAGTTAATTTCATGAAGTGTCATCATGGAAGTGTCGACATGCGATGGAATCATGGGAAAGTGGTTACAGGAAGAGATGTGTCATTTTGAGCTATAATAGATGCCCCCTAATTTATGAGGTTAGAGGAGAAGATGATATATGAAATACATTATAAAGGAGACAACTGAGTATGGAGAGAGTAGAGAATTCAAGATCAAAAGGCTCAAACAAAGGCACCTGAAAGAGAGATAAATGTCAGACAAAACTAATCTCTAGGACATACAATTCCATATACAAAACATTGCCATAAAGATACAGGTATATCCAACATATGTATAACTGATGAAACTATCATGGTCACTCCATATGCAAAAAGGCGCCATATTAAATCTAAAGGAGTCATGGCCACAAATGAATAAGGTGGATCCATGCTCAACAATCGATCATAGCCACAAGAATACAAGGTGGATCTATGTCTCAGCAAAATGTCATATAAAATGTAACAAGGTCTTGCATAGCTTGGGAAATAGAAAAAATGATGATGCTATTGTCAGCCCAAGGTATTCAATCCAAACCGCCCAAAAGGTATGAATCCTAACCATACGAATAAAGGAGTTGAAGTCAAACATGGAGGAAACCATTTGATTACCGATAAATAATAAAAACCATTAACAAATGAGAGGGAAACCACCATTAATGAAAATGGTCCCCAAGGTACTTAGTACATTCTAACAAGTGTGAATTCAAGGACTTGAAGTCGAACACTTGAAGAATCCATTGAGTAGGAGATAATAAGGTATTCCCACTACCCAATAGTGAGGGAAATTGCCACTAATGATTTCAATCCCCAAGGTATTGTCATAAAACTCTAAATCTCATTCATAGAGAAAGAGGTGTTGCAATCAAAAGGAAGAGATCCATTGGAAGGAAGGAATTAAGGCATCCTTTATCATCCAACACAAGGTAAGTCAAAGACTAATTGGATCTGGAATTGGTACTGAATTTCATGACAAGGACCGCCGAAGACATGATGTAATGAACTGATACCATGGAATGTCCGACACAAAAGATCAAGGAAACTATAGAATGACCGACAAAGTTTTAATCCTTGAATAGTGAGAATGACAAAAAAGTGACTTAGGCAACTTTTGTCATAAAAGGGACCAATGACACAAATCTGCAATGTAGGAGACATTGAAAAATTCCCCATATAATTGGAAAAAAGACCAACTGGAGGAGTAAGAAACTCTAAATTGGGATAAGGTCAAAATACTAGGACCCAACTATTGATAAACTCAAAACCGGTGCTTTGTTCAAGGAAACAAGACTTGCTTCCATGATGTAAAAAAACATGTGAATGAACTTCCCTTCCCCTCTTTCTTGTAAAGGTTTAACGAGTCCAAGAAAGCACACTCAGGACCTTCTTCATTTTTGGAAAGCTCGAAGAAGAGACAGAAGAATGCTTGACAAAGCACTGATTCATGGATTTTACGAGCCCGAACTAGTACATGCTCGACAGTGTTTTCATAGTTTAGAGAGTCTGAAAACTCCAAAGAAGACTCCAAGGGGGTGCTTTTTCATCCAATTTAGTCTCCTGAGGCCGGAAAAGTATAAAACAAACCACATAAGAACTCTCTTAACTTCCAAAGAAGTAAGCCACACCTTTTTCGTACTTAGTCGAGGAGGTCCAAAAAAGGTTAAATTACCACCTACCCAACGCTCCTTTAAAAATAGCATATAGCCTGAGTTTTACGAGTGTGAAGGAAGGCAAGATCACTCGGAAATATCCATTTGATTATGATAAATGGGGCTTACAACATTAAACTCGATGCTTTGTTCTTTATGGTTTAACGAGCATGACAAAGACATAAAGTACACTTGGAATATTTTTCATGTTTAGGTCCAGAGCACGAAAAAGAGAAAACTAATCTCATACCGGGGGTTCCTTTTCTGTAAGTTTAGTCCCTCAGGTCCATAAAAGTGATAAACCTATGCCTGAGAATACTCTTCTCAATTATGAAGAAAAGAGAGTGTTCATTTCTCATATTATTCCACATGGTCCGAGAAAGTGATAACCTACCACCAATGTGGATTCCCGTTCACATATTCTTAACGAACCCGAATAGACAAGTTTACTTGGAAATCAAGTCTATTTTGAGGAGTCATACCTAGGCCTAAAGAAACTCAATATCTTTCCCGTGAAGTTTTAATGAGTCCAAAAAAGTCAACTCGCATCTTCCTGACTGTTTTTAACGATCTCAAAGAAGAGGAGAAAGAAAGCTCTAAATGCAAGGAGACGAGTGTCAGGGGCAAGTGAAACTAGTTCCAAGTGCAAGGAACAAACCTATGCATAATGCAAGGAACATGAGCATGATAAAGACACTTGTAGAACGTTTCCTCAAGGTAAAGGATGTCAAGTTGCAAAGGAAAAATGATACAAGGCTTAGTGACGATGAGAACAAAGATGAGGGATTATACAACAAGCTAAGAGCGTGGAACCCTGCATCAGGCTCACAAGCACAAGCAGGACACATGCAAATGCAGTTACAACTTGAACCACAATAAAAGGCCAGTAAAAATTTATGAATCCAACTAAGAATCCTATCTCCAAGAAACAACAACATCAGGATCATATTCAAAAGAAAAGATCTGATGCAGGTCACTTTAGCAGAAACACATGTGACTTTGCTATCTTCTACAAAAGGGAAAGGCAAGGAAGAATCAAACAAATAAGATTCTATAGAACCAAGGATCAAGGTTTTATAATTAGTAATATCAACCTTCGAAGGAGAGAAAAAATCAATAGGGGAGATAGAGTCTGCAGGAACAAACTCAGTATCACGGGAGTTGAAAAATTCATAAGAAAAATCAAACTCATCAGGATCACTGACTTGCTATTCAAAGGAAGAGTCAAAAGACTCAACAAGATCAACATAAAAAGAAAGGTCAGGCTTACTACGACAATCAGGGTTATACTTAGTCACAACTAAACCAACATCCAAAATAAGGTCAGACTATATCAAAGACTCTAGGAAGACTTGATCTGAAGGAAGGAGATCATCCGAGATAGGAAACATGTCTAAAATTTCAAATGGATCAACAAAGTGGAGAGCGGGCTCCACAGTATGTATAAGATGAATCGCCTGGTCAATTGTTGGGACCAAGTCCTGGAAGGTAAGCATGAAAATAGAGGCGTCTTCTCAGTAGCAATTAAACGCAAATGACATGAGGCCACATAGCTCACCTGTGGCGAGGTAGTGTCTATAGAAACACTGGGAATTGATAAAAGAAAGACCTGGTCTCTAATTGGGTCAGGAGACGAATGAAGAAAATCCAACTAATTGATAGTGACAATTTCTTCGCCATGATTAAAGTGCATCACACGAAAGAATGTTGACACCACAGCTTGCATGGTATAGACATAATCATGTCCAAGGAACATATTGATGTCCAAGGGGTCTTATATTACCATGAAGTCAATTAATATGGTCTTCCCACCCAAAGTGACAGGTGTTTGAGCAAGAATTCCCAAGTCTATACTAGTTCCTCTATCAAATTCCAGTAACTGACTAGATGCCGACACAAGGCTGGAAGATGACATGCCTCACCAAGCATGAGAAGACAAAATACTAACTGAGGTTCCTTCATCAACAATACAATGAGCAATCGTGTATGGTTCAAATTTGACCTTTATCTGGAAAGGTGCATCAGAAGGAAGGTGCAGCTCAACTAGGTTATCCCAATAAAAGGAAGCAATCTAAGAGCTTGGTGGGGGTTGATCCGAAATGAGTTCAGTTCCCCGTTGTTCAGTAATTCTGAACTAGCGGTGAAGAAAATGTGACTAGAATAAACTTCACTCTCCAAAGGAAGAGTGGGATTAATCGACAATAGAACCGATTCAACCGCTTCGTGAAAGTCACTCTTCGAAGGGAGAGTGGGATTGACCAAATGTGACATTGGTTCAATCACATCAGGAACACTCTCTAAAATAAGAGTGGGATCAACCAAAGCTGAGATTGGTTCGACCACTTGATCAACCAAAGGTTGAGTAGGTTGTTGAGAAACTATAGGTTGTTTAGGAGAAGGAAACTCTTGAGTCTTGGACCACACTGTTCGCACCTCTGCGATAGCAGGGCACTGGTGACTTTCATGAAGTTTCATCATGGAAGTGTCGACATGCGACGGAATCATGGGAAAATGGTCACAGGAAGAGATGTGTCATTTTGACCTATAACAATTAACACATGGTTCAACCGAGACAGTATAATGGGTAGCAACTAAACATGCAATGAGATATCTTCATGATACAGTTAAGTATGGATTGATATGTACCTCAGGTGATGGAGTGACGTTGGTAGGCTATCCAAATTTAGATTGGCATGGGAGTGGAGTTGACAGAAAGAGAACCAATGGGTGTTGTTTCATCTTGGGATCAGCTATGGTTTCTAGGTTTATCAAGAAACATACTTCTACGACACTCAGTATAGCCGAGGCAGAGTACATCACACCATTGAAACTAGTAAGGAAGTGGTATTCCTTCAGAATATGCTTACATATTTGTATGGTAATGAGCTCGATGTGACAATGATATTTTGTGATAACAAGAGTTGTGTAAAGATCTCGGAGAACCTTGTGTTCCATGACAGGTCCAAACATATTGAGTTTTGATATCACTACATCAGAGACATAGTTTAGAAGGGAGTAGTAAAGCTTTGATATATCTCCACAGATGAGCAGGTTGCAGATATCCTTACCAAGATTTTGTCCATAGTAAAGTTTTCATACTTCTATGAAAATATTTGGGTCATGGAGATTCCCTTCCTCAGGAAGGGATATTGATGATGAGTATGGTTGTTGATGAGGCACAAGCCAAGACTTGTTCCTGTCTCCTTTGAGGAGTGTATCACTGTGAGGAACGTTCTCCAGTGTGGAAAGGAATCCTTCGAGGAGTGTATCCCTGTGAGGGATGGATCTAGTGAGGAATGTTCTCCAGTGTGGAGAGGAATCCTTTGTAGAGTACATAAAAGTGTGGGATGATCCCTATGAGGGATAGTCTCCTATGAGGATAGTTCTCCATTGTGGAGTGCGTGGGCCTAGAAGGGTGGACTAGTTGTAGTCATCACTTCCTTCTAGTTGTAATGACTGGTAAATTGGAAGAAGAGTCTTCCTGGGGAGTGCAACCACATTTCGATTTGAGATCGATAAATTTCTTGGAACAAGTGTCTTATTGGGGAGCACTACCTCCTTCAATTTGAGATTGATAAAGTACTTGGAAGAGGTGTCTTTCTTGGGATTACACCCTTTGTCTGATTTGAGATCAATAAAGTGATTGGGAGAGGTGTATTCCTGAGGATTGTAGCCTCCTTTTGATTTGAGATCGATAAAGTTCTTGGAAGAAATGTATTTCTTGGGATTGTGGCCTCCCTTTAGTTTTATACTTATAAATTACATGAGGAAGTAATCATATGTGGTCTAGGATGACCATGCTAGTCAGGAAGATCAGATATTATCTTTGGATAGATGATGTGGTTGGAATGGAGAACAAGGTTCCAGTGGGAACAATTGCTATAGTCAGATGGACTTTATTAAAAGAGACCTACCTTATGATAATTATAAGGTCAAGATAGTCCCGATGCTCAGATGATATCTAGATTTGTCCCAGCATGATTATACCCCCCTATATAAGAGGGAGTGTTGATATTTGTAGCTATTTGACATATCCTCACTAGCTAAGTCAGCCCCAAAAGAAAATAAGAATAAATTGTATTTTATTCTTCCAAGAAGAGAAGTCGTCTCAGGAAGATAGACAAGTTGGCCCTAGTGAAAAATTCAATCAAAAAACAAGTATAAATAGAGGAGATGCCTTGCTCATTCGATACATGTTAAGAACCCGTGTCAACCCCCCTCTTTATTTTATTGGTATATTTTGTCGGATGCATATGCTTTGTAAGTCATCCAATCAGTATGATATATTATCCCACATTCACAGGGAGTAAGTAATAGTTGTTAAGATGTCCAGTTAACAAGTTGCATTATCACCCATTCATATGGAGTAATATTTGTTTAGATTAGACTTAGTATGTTAGTATGTGTTGAGGCTATTGAAAGCATCAAAGAGTTATTTTGTATTGATCTTACTCAAAGGAGGTTACCCCCTTGAAGTGGCCCGCGATCAGTAAAATATCTTTTGTGCTCCAATATTTCTATTATATCTTGAATTTTTATTGTTCATTGTAGTAGTTTCTCCACATTTGGTATCAGAGCACTTTCTTTGGCATAAGTGGGAAAAAAAAATTATTGTCCAAACAAAAAAAGGGCAAAATTGGGTGGCTACTTTCAGATCAATTTTTGAAACTTTTTGCATAGAATCAGAAGAAATAGGTTCCATGTATGAATTCGTCTTTCAAAAATACGCAGTTTCAAAAAAAATCATCTCATTTGGAGCTCTAAAAGTGGAGATATCGTGGATTTAAAATCAGTAATTTTTCAGAATTTCGGTGACGGTCGCAGAAATTACAGAGAAAAAATATTTTGACCGGATGCCCAAATTTGTATCCCAACTTCGTGGGTAGTAGCAGAGTGGTTGTTCTAGTTCAAGAAACAGGCTATAATAGCGATTATAAGTAATAGAAATCGGTTTATGCTTATTTTAAAAAATTTCGTCTCAAAACCCTAGCTCTAATTACGGGTTTTTAAGCATTGGGTGGAATTTTTGCCACATTTTTTCTGGCATTGTGATTATTGTAGAAGTTCTTCTTCTTGCAGTGGTATTTTTCGGATCAGGAAATAAACCCTATCCACTTAACTATGGGAATTACTTGAGCATAGCCCTAAAAATCATTGTCAGGAGCACCACATGAACCCCAAAGTAGCTGGCCATTGAGAGGACCTGCCAAGGAAAACGGGCAATGACCCCCACCAAATTGACTAGATTCCCGTCCGTGAGGAAAACCAAAGAGCTGTCATTTTTGGCCAAGCGGTTAGCAGTTTTACCTATGCCGTGAAGTGAGGGGTACTGCCCCAATACTCAAGCCTGAGATAGCCTTGGTGGCTGAGTGACTACCTTTGAACCATTAGGAAGTCGATTATACCTAGGCTCCATATCTATTTATAGTTGATAACATGCAGAAATACAGACTTGGCATGGATCATTTACACCAATTCAAGTTAATAAAGCACAACTTTCTAGCACCTCCACAGATCATTTCTTCAGGAAAAAAACGTTTTTCAGCCATATATTCCTTGATTTAGCTCTATTTCCCTTGGAAAATCACTGTAACCCCTGTCATTCCATTCTACATATTTCATTCATTGAAGATCCTATTCCAAGTCCACTTCTCGAAGCCCGCAATCCCATCTTCTTTTTTCACCCCGCTTCTGAACTTTACATTTTTGGTTTCCTTGTTCCTTAGAAAGTGTCCAAAACCTAGTTACCCACTCACATTTTTCCCAACTCAAAATTTTCCTTTTCTAAAACCCTCTTTGTTTTTGTTTTTCCACCAAAAAAAAAAATTTGCTTATGGTTGTCACCGCACAGGAGCAAATAGACAAATGAAAGAAGAACTTGTCACCCTCAAGACCAAACTCGCAGATCTGGAGCAAATATTTCTCGACCTCCATCTTCAGCATTCAACCATGAGCAACCGACAATAGTTTGAGTCTTCTGCAGACACTAATTTCTCTTCATCCAGCAACTTTTGTGGGCCGAATATTGATTTCCCTCGCTTCAATGGTGATGATCCAACTGGATGTATACACAAGGCAGAACAATACTTTAATATGGATAACACTTTTCATGTCGCCAAAGTCCTACTTGCATCATTTAATTTGGAATGCGAAGCCCTTCAATTGTTCTGTTGGTACATCAAGGATCATGAAGAGCCCCAATGGACATATTTTTTCCAACTCCTTTTGCACAGATTTGGCCCTAGTAGTTTTGATGAATTCACAGAAGAACTCACCAAACTTCGACATACTGGCACTGTGAGAGTATTAGACAAAATTTGAGAATTTTGTTAAGCACAAAGAAGGATTTTTTGATGCCTTCTACAGGAGTTTTTTTATCAGTGGTATTAAGGATACAGTCCGATCTAAGGTTAACATATTTTGTCCCAACAGAATGATGGAAATACTCGGGTTGGCTAAGTTGGCAGAGGACAAGATCAGGGCTCAACAACACCCCAAATCCACTTTTGTTCCACTCTGAAATATGGTTTCCCAAATACATCCAATCCCTCCAACTCCTACACCCACTCCTATCAAGCATTTGTCTGAAGCCGAGGTGCGGGCACTATTAAGAACCCGTGTCAACCCCCCTCTTTATTTTGTTGGTATATTTTATCAAACGCATATGCTTTGTAAGTCATCCAATTAGTATGATGTATTTCCCACATTCATGAGAAGTAAGTAATAGTTGTTAAGTCATCCATTTAATAGGTTGCATTATCCCACATTCATGTGGAGTAATAGTTGTTTAGATTAGACTTAGTATATAAGTATGTGTTGAGGCTATTGAAAGCATCGAAGAGTTATTTTGTATTGAGCTTGCTCAAAGGAGGTTGCCCCCTCGAAGTGGCCCGTACTCAATAAAATATATTTTTTGCTCCAATATTTTTGCATTCTCATTGTTTATTGCATGAGGTTCTCCACATCTAGTATCAAAGCACTTTCCTTGGTACAAGTGGGAAATTTTTATTTTCTTTTCAAAAAAATAAATAAGGAAAAATTGGGCGGCGACTTTTAGATTAATTTCTGAAACTTTCTGCACATAATCAAAAGAAACAGGTTGCATATCTGAATTCCTCTTTCAAAAATACGTAGTTTCAAGAAAAAAATATTCTCATTTTGAGTTCTAAAAGTGGATATATCGCAGATTTAAAATCAACAATTTTTCAGAATTTCGGTGACGGCCGCAGAAATTGCAGAGTGAAAATACTTTGACTGGGTTCCTAGATTTCTATTCCAATTTCTTGGGTAGAAGCAGAGTGGTTGTTCTACTTCTCGAAACAGGCTATAATAGCAATTCTGAGCAATATAGATCGGTTTATGCTCATTTTAAATGTTTTCGTCTCAAAACCCTCGCTCTAATTACGAGTTTTTGAGCATTGGGTGGAATTTTTGCCACTATGATTATTGTAGTAGTTCTTCTTCTTGCAGCGGTATTTTTCTTTTAGATCAGGAAATAAACCCTATTTGCTTAACTGTGGGAAGTACTTGGGAATAGCCCTAAAACTCATTGTGAGGAGTACCACACGAACCCCAAAGTAGATGGCCATTGAGAGGACCTACCAAGCAAAAAGGGTAATGACCTCGACCAGATTGACTAGACTCCCATCCATGAGGAAAACCAAAGAGCTGTTGTTTTTTACCAAGCGGTTAGCAGTTTTACCTACATCGTCAAGTGAGGGGTACTACCCCAATACTTAAGCCTGAGACAGCCTTGGTGGCCGAGTGACTACCTTTGAACCATCAGGAAGACGATTATACCTGGGGTCCATCTCAATTTACAGTTGATAACGTGCAAAATTTTAGAAATTTCACAGATCATTTACTCAATTTCCTGTTGATAAAACACAGCTTCTAGCACCACCACAGATCAATTCTTCAAGGAAAAAAAGGTATAAATTTCTATTTTTCAGCCATATCTTCCTTGATTTAGATATGTTTTCCTTGAAATTTCATTGTCACCCCTGTGCTACCATTTTGCATATTCCTTTATTAAGGCCCTTATTCCCAATTTCACTTCCTCAAGGTTGAAATCCCACAATAGTCAATTTTTAGAATTTGTCTGATTCTCACCCTATCACCTTCAAATTTTTCCACGGTGTTCATTTTCAATTTCTAATTCATTGTCCCTCTCTGCCACATTTTCCAATTCCTTCATCCCACCTATAAAATTCTCATTTTCTACTTCTTGTCCCTAAAAAAATGTCCAAAACTCCGTAAAACCCCAACTACCCCACCAAATTTTTCTGAAATCACAAATCTCCTTTTCTAAAACCCTCTCCATTTTTTTTTCTGTCCATTACCTTAACAAAAAAAAACCGCTTATGGTTGTTACCTGCACCAAAGCAAATAAACAAATGGAAGAAGAAATTTCCGCCATCGGGGCCAAACTTGAGGATCTAGATCAAAAATTTCTCAGCCTCAATCATCAGCATTCACCCATGGACAACCGCCACTAGCCTGAGTCTTCTGTAGACACTGTGTTCTCATTGTTTAGCCACTACTGCGGGCCAAAGATGGATTTTCCTTGCTTCAATGGTGATGATCCGACTGTATGGATTTATAGGGCAGAACAATATTTTAGTCTGCATAACACTTTTGATTTCAATAAAGTCCCCCTTGCATCCTTTCATTTGGAACATGAAGCACTTCAATGATTCTGTTGTACATCAAGGCTCATGCCACGCCAAACTGGACAGATTTTTCCCAACTTCTCTTGTAGCGATTTGGTCCTAGTGCTTTTGATGACTTCACACAAGCACTCACCAAACTTCGCCAAACTGGCATTGTGCAGGAGTATCAGACAAAATTTGAGAAACTTGTCAATCACACCGAGGGATTTCCTGATGCATTCTACCCTAGTTGTTTTATGAGTGGTCTGAAGGATGCAATATGCTCTGAGGTTAAAATATCCTGCCCCCACACAATGATGGAAGCCCTCAGGTTGGATAAGCTAGAAAAGGACAAGATCCAGGCTCAACAACGCTCCAAATACACTCTTGTTCCATTCAAACCTATGGTTCCTCAAAGAACCCAAAATGTGCCAGCTCTTAGAACCACTCCTATCAAGCATTTATCTAAAGCAGAGATGCGAGAATGTCAGGAAAAAGGGCTTTGTTATAATTGTGACGAGAAATTCCCCCGGGGAAATAGATGTGTTGAGAAAAATCTCTATCTCTTGGATGTGGATTCTCCACCTGCACTTGAAATTTGTGAAACTGCTCAGGATCCAGTAGACGCTTAGGTTGACATTCAACAACCACCTATTGACCTTCATTCTCATGACGAACACCCCAAGATATATCTCCACGCATTAGTCAGAGTCACCGCCCCACAAACCATGCAGGTCAAGGGTTTCTTCAAGAAGATTCCTCTTACAATACTCATTGATTCTAGTAGCACCCATAACTTCATTAACCCTCAGATTATCAAACAAGATGATAGTTTTGTCCATCCTTGCTCCATCTTTAAAGTCATGGTTGCTAATGGGAGCACCTTACCTTGCAAAGGAAAGTGCCACAATGTGTGTATCTCTATTGGAGATTATAAATTGCGCTTTAACATGTTTGCCATGCCTCTAGGAGGATGTGATGTGATTTTGGGAACTCAATGGTTATGCACACTTGGACCCATCTTATGGTATTTTGCTGAACTATGGATGCAATTTTCTGTCAATGGGAACAAACACAAATTCAATGGCTTACAACTAGGTTCTCTCAACATCATCAGTTCCCATCACATGGAAAATCTCCTTAAGACAAATTCACATGGTGTCATTCCTCAACTCCATTTCATTCAGATGCAACCTTCAACAGCCTCAACTACTCCCTTGTATCTTTCATTCCGATGCACCTTTTAGATGCCTTATTTTTCCAATCTCTTCACTCTTGAGAGTGATGCTTACGACAATGGACTTGGGGTTGTCCTCTTTCAAGATGAACATCCCATTGCCTTCAACAACAAATGCAATTCTGGAAATAATTTATCCACCTCTACATATGAGAAGGAAATGATGACTATTTTTCACACAGTACAGAAGTGGTGGCCATCCCTCTTAGAGAATCCTTTCAGCATCAAGACTGATCACCAGAGTTTGAAATATTTCCTGGAACAATGGGTCTCATCCCCGACACAACAGAAATGGGTTATCAAACTCAAGGATTATGACTATGCGAAGGCTTAGGAGAATATTTCCATGGATGCTATTTTCCACACATTTGATGTCCATGTTTATGTTTCAATTATTTCTATGTCTCTTCCAACTTGGTTACACTCTCTTCAGCAAGGCTATGTCAATGAATCTTCATTATTTGAAGTCATCCAACAGTTAGCCAGTAACCCTTCTGTGGTACTGTATTTCTCTTGGGATGGATTTTCTCTGAGATACAAGGGTCATCTGGTGCTTCCCCATAGCACAGACCTTAAACATGCGGTCTTTTATGAACTCCATGATTCTCCATCGGCAACGCACTCTAGGTTCATCAAAACATATGACTTGGCATGCTGTAACTTATTTTGGAAGTGGGTGCAACACGAAATTCAACATATGGTTTCCGAATGTATTCCTTGTTAGCACCACAAGGGTGAAACTACACTCCATCCATATATCACCTCTTCAATCACACAAATTTTCATGGCCCAGATATTCCTTCTTCATGGAATCCCTTAGTCCATTGTCTTAGACCGCAACACAACTTTCACAAGTCATTTTCGCCTCCCTGACACCAAACTGCATATGAGTTTAGTTTATCACCCACCAATAGAGGGTCCGACTAAATTCGTCAACAAATATTGGGAAACTTATCTTTGTTGTTTAACCTCTGAAGAGCAACATCAGTGGGAAAAGTGGCTCCCTCTCGCTGAATGGTGGTCCAATAATTCCTACCATACTGCATCTAAAATGACTCCATATGAAGTACTTTATGGTCACAAACCTCCACTACTCCTCCCATGCACCCCTAGCAGTTCACCAGTTCAAGAAATTGACATGGTTCTTCGAGATCGACATCAGATTCTTCACCTCCTACAGGACAATCTTCACCTGACAAGTGCCCACATGAAACAATAGGCTGATCAACACCGTTCTGAGCACACTTTTCAAGTTGGTGATATGGTTTTTCTTTGTCTGCAGCATTACAATAAATCCTCCGTTAAATACAAAGGGCATCAAACACTCACTCCAAAGATCTCTGGCCCATATCTATTTCTTTAAAAGATTAGGTATTTTGCTTATAAATTGGCACTTCCTCCTTCTCGCATTCAGCAAGTGATCGACGCCAACATCAACGCACAAACTGTTTTACCAGAATGGGATAATGAAGGATCCATCATTTTGAAGTCAGAAGCCATACTCAATAAGCATGCTTGTCAGCTTCTCTCTTGGTCCATCATAAAGGTATTCAATTCAGTGGCCTAGTATGCAACCAGAGGATGCTACATGGGAACCGCTCCTTCAGATTCAGCAGTTGTTTCCACATCTAAAGCTTTGAGGACAAAGATTTTTCTAAGAGGGAGGGGATGTGAAGAACCCATGTCAACCCCCCTCTTTATTTTGTTGGTATATTTTGTCGAACGCATATGCTTTGTAAGTCATCCAATTAGTATGATGTATTTCCCACATTCATGGGAAGTAAGTAATAGTTGTTAAGTAATCTAGTTAATAGGTTGCATTATCCCACATCCATGTGGAGTAATAGTTGTTTAGATTAGACTTAGTATATAAGTATGCGTTGAGGCTATTGAAAGCACTGAAGAGTTATTTTGTATTGAGCTTGCTCAAACGAGGTTTCCCCCTCGAAGTGGCCCGCAATCAATAAAATATCTTTTGTGCTCCAATATTTTTACATTCTTATTGATTATTGCAGGAGGTTATCCACAGGCACGTACGGAAAAATGACTTTGTTAGAGGTGCGATGGAAAATTCACCTGGGAACATTAATGTACTGAACCAAAACTCTATCCCTTGGATTTGGTTTCTCTGCTTGCACTTGAAATTTGTGAAGCTGCTCAGGATCTAGTAGACGATCAGGTCGACATTCAGCACCCACATGTTGACCCTCATTCCAATGACGAACACCCTAAGATATCTCTCCATGCATTAGTCGGAGTCACCGCCCCACAAACCATGCAATTCAAGGATTTCTTCAAGAAGATTCCTCTTACAATACTCATTGATTATGGTAGCACCCATAACTTCATTGACCCTCATATTGCCAAACAAGCTGATAGTTTTTTCCATCCTTGCTCCATCTTTAAAGTCATGGTTGCCAATGGTAGCACCTTACCTTGCAAAGGAAATCACCGCAATGTGTGTATCTCTATTGGAGATTATAACTTGCGCTCTAACATGTTTTCCATGGCTCTAGGAGGATGTGATGTGATTTTGGGAACTCAATGGTTACATACACTAGGACCCATCTTATGGGATTTCGTTGAACTATGGATGTAGTTTTCAGTCAATGGGAACAAACACAAATTCAATGGCTTACAACCAGGTTCTCTCAGCATCATCAGTTCCTATCGCATGGAAAATATCCTTAAGACGAATTCACATGGTGTCATTGCTCAGCTCCATTTCATTCAGATTCAACCTTCAGTAGTCTCAACTACTCCCTTGGATCTTTCATTTCGATGCACCTTTCAGATGCCTTATTTTTCCAAGCTCTTCACTCTTGAGAGTGATGCTTTCGACAATGGACTTCAGGTTGTCCTTTTTCAAGATGAACATCCCGTTTCCTTCACTGACAAATCCAATTCTGGAAATAATTTATCCACCTCTACATACGAGAAGGAAATTATGACTATTTTGCACACAGTACAGAAGTGGTGGCCATCCCTCTTAGAGAATCCTTTCAGCATCAAGACTAATCACCAGAGTTTGAAATATTTCCTGGAACAATGGGTCTCATCCCCAACACAACAGAAATGGGTTATCAAGCTCAGGGATTATGACTATAAGAAGGCTCAGGACAATCTTGTCGTGGATGCTCTTTTCCACACATTTGATGCCCATGTTTCTCTTTCAGTTATTTTTATGCCTATTCCAACTTGGTTACACTCTATTCAGCAAGGCTATGTCAATGAATCCTCATTATCTGAAATCATCCAACAGTTGGCTAGTAACCCTTCTATGGTACCGTATTGCTCTTGGGATGGATTTTCTCTGAGATACAAGGGTCGTATGGTGCTTTCCCAGAGCACAAACCTTAAACATGCGGTATTTTATGAACTCTATGCTTCTCCATCGGCAGCGCACTCTGGGTTCATCAAAACATATGAGCTGGTGTGATGTAAGTTCTTTTGGAAGGGGGTGCAACACGAAATAAAACATATGGTTGCCGAATGTGTTCCTTGTTAGCACCACAAGGGTGAAACTACACTCCATCCATATACCACCTCTTCCATCACACAAATTTCCATGGACTAGATATTCCTTCTTCATGGAATCCCTTATTCCATTGTCTTAGACTGCAACACAACTTTCATAAGTCATTTTCGCCTCACTGACACCAAACTGCATATGAGTATAGTTTATCACCCACCAATAGATGGTCCTACTATATTCATCAACAAATATTGGGAAACTTATCTTCGTTGTTTCACCTCTAAAGAACAACATCAGTGGGAAAAGTGGCTCCCTCTCGCTAAATGGTGGTACAATAATTCCTACCATACTGCATCTAAAATGACTCCATATGAAGCAGCTTATGGTCATGCACCTCTAGTACTCCTTCCATCCACCCCCAACAGTTCACCAGTTCAAACAGTTGACATGGTTCTTCGAAACTAACATCAGATTCTTCACCTCCTGCAGGACAATCTTCACATGGCAAGAGCCCGCATGAAACAACAGGTTGATCAACACCGTTCTGAGTGCACTTCTCAATTTGGTGATATGGTTTTTCTTCGTCTGCAGCGTTACAAGCCATCCTCCTTGAAATAAAAAAGGGAATCAAACACTCACTCCAAATATCTCTGGCCCATATCTAGTTCTTCAAAAGATTGGGTATGTTGCTTATAAATCGGCACTTCCTCCTTCTCGCATTCAGCAAGTGATTGGCGCCAACATCAGTGCACAAATTATTTTACTAGAATGGGATAATGAAGGATCCATCCATTAGAGGAAATTTCACCTCAAAATGGGCCTCTTAAAAAAAATTAATAAATAATAGTTAAAATAATAAAATAATATTTATTAATTTTGGAGGAAGAAAAGAAAAACTATTTTTTTGTTTGTATTTTCGACATATCTCCCTGTGTTTTTACTCAAATTTCGATTGGGAGAGCTAGTTGGATGTGGAATTAAATTCCACATCTAGCGAGTACCCACTCTGCATACTTTTGATGGACCCCGCTACCTGAAAAACAAGAAATACCTGAAAAAACGTGAGTAAAAAAACGGGGAGATATGTCGAAAATACAAACAAGAAAAGTAGTTTTTTTATGATACATATCCCCAAATTTATATTAAAAAGTTATTTAAGACCTATACGGTATTTCAAATTTAAAGCAATTTCATTGGCTAAGGCATGATGACATGGAATTTGAGTTAAAGTTAAAAGGCCCATTTTGAGTTGAAATTTCCTCTAATGATTTCGAAGTCGGAGGCCATCCTCAATAACCGCACTTGTCAGCTTCTCTCTCGGTCCATCACAAAGTTCTTCAATTTAGTGGCCTAGCATGCAACTAGAGGTTGCTACATGGGAACCGTTCCTTTAGATTCAGCAGCAGTTTCCACATCTAAAGCTTTGAGGACAAAGATTTTTCTAAGAGGGAGGGGATGTTAAGAACCCGTGTCAACCCCCCTCTTTATTTTGTTGGTATATTTTGTCGGACGCATATGCTTTGTAAGTCGTCCAATTAGTATGATGTATTATCCCACATTCATGGGGAGTAAGTAATAGTTGTTAATTCCTCCAGTTAATAGGTTGCATTATCCCAGATTCATGTGGAGTAATAGTTGTTTAGATTAGACTTAGTATATAAGTATGTGTTGAGGCTATTGAAAGCATCGAAGAGTTATTTTGTATTGAGCTTGCTCAAAGGAGGTTACCCCCTCAAAATGGCCTCCGATCCATAAAATATCTTTTGTGCTCCAATATTTCTATTATATCTTGAATTTTGAGTGTTCATTGCAGGAGGTTCTCGACAACACAACTCAAACAGGTTCACTCAAGCTCAAGGAAGAAGTTTTCTCTAGCTAGAGACTATTTTTGTGTTGTAGAATACTTTTATGGGGTCATTATTATTGGAGAAATTTATCCTTTGGCTTTTGGATTTTCTTAGAGCTTGTCTATGTGTTGATGCTTGTGTTTAGATGTACTTTTGTATCTTGAAATAATATCTCTGAGTAAGAGAAGGTTGGTGACATTTTTTCCCTTTTGGTTTCCTAGGATAAATTCTTTGTGTTCTTGTGTTTATGTGCATGGTTATTCTTTCAATGATCTTTATTAATATATATTGCAATTAAAGTTAAAAGAGATGAAAATTATATTGTTATAATAAAAATCTGCATGTTTAACTTTTCAATGATTTGTTGGTATTTTGTAGCATCTCACCATGGTGGTAGTATTTTCAATTGGAAGAGGTCATGATTGGCTTATGGGGGCTAGGATATATTTTTGTGAGAATTTGGTTTTACACTTTAAGAGTTCACTCTTCAGGTGCATGGGATTGGTTCCCTAGTAGATTGATCAGGTTTTTGTAGTACCGAGTTTCTCTACTTACCGACAATATTCATGAGGCCTCTTATGTTAATAACTTGTTGGCCAATGAACTAAGAAAAGAATGATTTATGTCATCCAAGTCTGTTTGGGACCCTAGTATCATTTTCAGCTTCAATTTTGTTCAATTTGTGGGGAGCTAAGTTGTGATGGCAATGCTTGAGTACAATCAATCTCTTAGAAGGGAGGACGGTAATGTTCTCATTTTTCAATTCCCCTATTATGTGGTTGGAAATGACTCTCAGGGCTTGTGTCAGCGAGGTCAAAAGAGTGAGATTATGTTACTAGTGATTTTGGAGGGGTTGGAGAAGTTTTATGCGGCCCAACCTAGTTTAATTACCATTTTTCATCATCAAGATCACTTTTCACATAGTTTGTTCTTGTTTTCATTGCATTCCAACGATTCCTGTAAACTGGGAGGGTTATTATGCATAATTTAATTAAATTCACCAAGGCCATCATCTCCATCATATTATTTGAGGGAACACCTTAGTGTAATAGCCCGTTGGAACCAAGATGACCATATTTAAATGATGGGAGGATAAAAAGGGTGACTTTTAGTTTCCAAAAAGGTGTAAAAACAAATAAATCACTTTTGAGGGTTAAAAAGTGATTTAATTAACAATAAGAAGAATAACATTAGAAATTCACTTAAATAATTAGATAAATGCTTATTTTCCCATATGTTGATTTGAAGAGCTCTTGTGGCTTGTGTCTCTTGAGACTAAACCTTAAAATGGATTTCATGGTGAAACCATCCACCTTAGTCGATATTGAGAGGAATGATCACTCAGATCCTGCCATGACACTTCTTCACAATGGCACTTCAATCTTGTGGAGAGGAACCAACAAACTTGCATATTTGAGAAGGTTCGAGGATTTTACAGTGGTTGTATGAAGAGAGCACACTTCTTGGGTGAGTGTTGAGCATATATTCACTTCATTTCTCATTCATGTTGCAAGAGGGTGCAATACCGCCACAAACCAGACTTGGGAGAAAGTAGAACACAAACCCTAGTGAAGTGGAGACAAGCTGGGGTAAGAGTTGTGTCTTGGAGAGCGACTTGTGTGAAGGAGAAACCAATGAACAATGCCATAACTAGACACATTGATTTTTGTTGTACATTGTTGAGAGGGAGATCACATCACTAGTCTCAGAACACTTTTTTTGTTTACATCAATTGCTATTGTTTGTTCACAGTCAGATCGTGACCCTATAAGAGGCCTTTCATCTTCTAGAAGAGAACACACTCACCAAAAGATGGGGACTGTTGTACATTAATGCATGTGGAATAAAAACGGAAGTGTATCTTATTGTTGGGTGTCTCCTTCAATGTTCAACAACTGCCAATACTCAATCTATCCAAGTCGTGATCTTTGGAAGACTGCCCACTCTTAGTAAGTGATTGTAAACTTAGGAAATCTATAGCCATCTAAGGAGGAGCTAGCATGCATACACTCAGAACTGATATTCTAATTGCCAATCCATTTATTTGGTATCCCATTATACTGCTACTACAACAATTTGAAGATCAGTGTCACCTACAACAGTTAGCAATCATAGAAGGCACTCTATAATGACTATCTATAGGTCAGAATGCAAATAAGTTTATCTTTAAATGTTGAGTTGTGGACTGCTATATCAGTTTAGTATAACCTGGTTCATTGCTTGAATGTATTGTTGACCTTTGACATTAAGACAATAAATTTCAGTTGTATACCAAGTTTTGCATAGATGCATAAACTGTTTGACGAAATCCCAAACCAAGGTTGCATAACAGTTAGCTCAATGTTGAACACATATCTAGTGAGGGACATTACAATGGTATCAGAGTTGTGCATCTTTCCTTCACGAGAGGAAATCACTGAAAAA
Organism: Pseudotsuga menziesii; assembly: GCA_001517045.1. Classification (NCBI taxonomy): domain Eukaryota; kingdom Viridiplantae; phylum Streptophyta; class Pinopsida; order Pinales; family Pinaceae; genus Pseudotsuga; species Pseudotsuga menziesii. Next base: position 327,442 of record LPNX010693171.1, read on the forward strand.
GACATTTTCAGATTGTTTCTGTTTAGTGACCAACACGATAGCAAGGTTTCAGTAATCGTGACTTGGTAGCAAGGTTTGCTTTCAATGGCTTAGCAAGAATGAAGACAATTCATAAACTCTTGGCAGAATTGTTACAAGCCTCTCAAGATTATCATAAGAATCTAACCACATTGTTAGAGCACCTTGAGTGGTTGGATGCTTACTTGCCACTCGAGAATAAGATAGGTTCAAATTTGAAGTGGTTGGTGACATGGATGTCTCATCACTTCATGAGGAAAGTTTGACAGAACCGCAAGATGACTTCTTGGAAGTGTATGCACCTGCTCATATTGAGGATGTGTGCAATAAGGTTGATAGCACAATCAAGGACGAGGATGGCAATGAGAAGCATGACTGTGAATACAAATAAAAAAATTGGATGAAGTTATTTGTTCCCACGAGTCCCATCATTTGACAAGCCATTTGAAGGTGAGCAAAGACCATATTATGGCAGCAATGAAACATTTTGATGATACACATGCATTGGTGACATATTGTTGTTGGAAAGCTTCAGGGAGATATGATAGTTTGGGAGGATAACCTTCCCTTGCAGGTCTTCAGGCCCTTAAAGAAGCAGTGGTAGCAATGAAAGCTAACTGCATGCACCTGCTTTCCGATAGAAATCATATTCTCATGCTTGATGAGATATACCATGGTGCGCTACAAGGAAGAAGAGAAAGTCGACAGGCTTACTCATGAGCTTGAGATTACCCAAGATTCGTTGAAGTGCATGCAAAAGGTCTTTCAAGAATTAGAGCTGTAAGTTGAACAACTTTGTATGGAGTTGAGTTGGTTACATCCTTCATCCTGCACAATGAGTCGTTAAAGCAGCCTTTGACGCAGGAGATCCTGCACAATGAGTCGTTAAAGCAGCCTTTGACGCAGGAGAAGGTTAGTGGCACTTATGATTTGATGGAGGAACCCTCGTATGTGTAGCGACTCCGAGCTAATATTGCAAGAGAATTTTTTTTTCAATTGATCACAACATTACAATCTTCTAATATAAAAATAAATAAATATGATGTATATTTTGATATATAAAACATTACATGACTCATGTTTTCCAATTCTATAAAGATATTTATAAAGTATTTTTCTAAAAATATTCTTTACAGACAAATTACAATTTTCTGAATAATTAAAATTTATTTTTCAGATTATTCCTACCAACTAGATGCATTTTCCAAACATTTAAAAACATAGAAATATCTTATTACATATAAAGCATATAAAATACATTTAAAACACGTAAATATCATATAAAATTTTATAAACATATAAAAATTTAACTAAATTTTATTACATTTTAAAGCTATATTAGCACATATGCACACATATCATATTCCCAAATATAATTCATCCATAATTTTTATCCACATATTGCTATTTGGTTTCGCTACTTTAATCCATTGAATTTTATATACAGGGAACTACACTTCAAATACATTTCAACGATTCCTACTATTAGATAGAACCATCGTTTACTGTAATCTAGACGTTTGGATAGCTATTCACAATTTAAATACATAACCTGTAATGATTCTTAAATATACATTTCTTAATGATACAAAGAACCATTGTTCACTATAATCCAAACATCAGATAGCTATTCCTAATTCAAATACATAACACATAATCATTCTTAAATAAGAAAATTTGCATTACTTAGTAACAAATATCAATGAACTGAGAAGGTCGACGGAGTTTCTTAGTTAGCAGAATGCATGGATCCTTTTATTAACAGTCGGTAACTCATTAACCTCGAGCTGTGTTCTGTCAAATATTGGTATCTATAAACAATAAATTAAGGAGAGTAACAAGATGTTCACTACAGGCTTGGTTCGTAGTAATTAAAATTGAAGATTTCTAACTGCAGAATAAAATCTCACAATTATGTCAATGCCAAGTACCTCCGCATCAAAAGGACGATCACTTTTTTTGCGTGGGCATAACCAAAAAAAATAGATAACTTTTAAGAGATAGTGGGGATCGTTCTTTAATCCGTCTGGTAGTTTTTATTTATTTATTTTGGCAACGCTTGGTAGTTTTTATTTATTTATTTTGGCAACGCCGAATCCTATCAGATGGGGAAGTGATTCCAGTCTAGGAACCCACTTCATCCAGATCCATATTAGATTCGACTGCAAGCTTCGTCTAGCGACCAGGACAGAGGTGTGATGGGAGTGGTTGAAGCAGTCAAGAAGGAGTAGAGAAAGGCAGGCAAAATAGCAGGGGCTTTTGGGAGATATACCCAGAGGAGAGTTGTCTAGTATGAGAACATTGTTGTACTTATGAGATAGTTAAGATTCAAATGAACAGTTTATAATGACCTACAGGATTACAACTGTGTAATTTAACCGAGATATTTATCTATCAGAGATGTATCAATTTGATATACAGGGATTTATAATACTGATATAGTCACCCAACAGTAGATCGGAGTCCCCTCTAGATTCCGATCCCCACATGAAGTCAGTCCGAAGTATATTTGAAATTTAAAACACATACATGTTTTAAATTTTTAATCACTTAGCATTGAATCAATTTAGTAATCCCTCAAATTTTACGAAAAGTAAATAAAGAAATAATCATATTCTATTGCAGAATTAATAAATCCTTCTCAAATTCTTCATCGGATCTGAAACCTAGGTTTGTTTTCATGGATCCAATATATCTAAAATAAACATTCTATTTAATAGTCAATGCATCATTTCGATTCATAAAAGAAATTATGAATTCTTTTTCATTTCATAAATATTGACAAAGAAGAATCAAATAAAGGAAGGAACCTAAAACCGTCGAAGAATCTAGTAAATGTGGAGGTTGAACGGTTGACTACCTATCAGTTGAACTCCCTACCATACTTAGAGTAATCTTCTTCCTCCCAGTGCCGCGAGCAAATGGGGTCATAAAGTATACACACAAGCAAAAGTTCAGGAATGAGCTCCCCTTCACTAGAACTTTTAGGCCAAACTCACATAGATCACTTATCCCAACTTAGTTTCCATTACCATAATCATTGTGCCTTCTCAAGCTAAGAGATCCATTTCTCTTCCTTTCCCCTTTCTTAAATAGGTAAATGTCTTGCAACACATGTCACTCCATGCAAAAACACCCTTTTTATGCATTTTCCCATTATTATTATTCACCCCACCATGTGTATCTCTCACATGAGAGTGCACATAAATACCAATATTTTCTCCTAGATGTACCAATATTTTCTCCTAGATGTTCTCTTATGCTAGGATTATAATCCCTACTTCAGTGGGTGCAAGTGGTGCAAGTGAAGTTAATTCAATGGTATTCCTTAGTCCAAATTTTCTCCATATCTATTATTTTCATTTATTTAATTTTATGCACAATCTACTGATGCATAACTATATGTCTAAAGTGTGACATTTACCTAAGTTATTCCCATGAGAATATCTAGGTACCGCATCTAAGGGCTCTTCCAATAATAACTTCCTCTTTATGTTGTGTGGGGAGTTCAGGAAGTGGTGTAGGAATCGTTACCTTACACCCATTCTGTACATTCTATGTGAGACTAATGGCATTGAGGAGTAAGTTTGTTCTTACTGCGTGCCACTCAACAACCTCATACGTGGCCAAGTCGTTATGGTCTTACCCATACAACATCATGCCACCCGAGCAACGATGGAAAGGCTTTCCACTCATGCATGGAATTCTATTGGGAGTTGACTATCCGTCGTCATACCCCCCACGTGTGTTTTTCTCGTTCTCTACGACCCCTTCTTTACCCCTTTGTGAGTCAGTTAGTAAACTGTCTTACCTGCCACTACACACATACTCAGAGCATATATTAGTAGCTTTACCCAAAAAGTCATCATAAAATAACTGATGTCATTTGTTTTCATCCATTAAGCAACATCCATTACTCAACTACTTAATTGCTTACAAAGTTATTATTGTTTTATTCATTCATGATAATGCAATAATCATCATATTATTTCACAGGTGCTGGTTAATCCATAACATGCTCAAAGAAATAATCACACTTTATTATATATAGGTCATCCAATAAGCATTTTTGTTCATGAAAACAACATTTATTGTAAATTATTTAGTCGAGTCACTTCCATAAGTGCCTTCAAAGTCTAACAGACAAAATGGGGCATTACATACACCCCTCCTTATTTAGAACCGTTTGTCCTGAAGTTTATAACAAATATGGAAATCTACAACGCATTTCTGTGGCGTCCTCCCAAGTCATAGAGGCAAGACCGTAGTTGTCCCACTGTACTTTGACCTAATCTATCACATGGTTCCTAAGTTTCCTTGTTCAGTGGTCCAAAATCCAGATCAATTCAGTCGTCATGACATCATTGTCTGTTATCTGCACATTACTTACATTTAGGACATGAGAGGCATCAGGGACATAATGACGTAATACAGAAACATGAAAGACATTGTGAATCATATGTAATGATGATGGCAAGTCAAGGTGATAGGCCACCAGTCCTATCCATTCTAGAATCTCAAAGGGTCCTACAAATATAGGAGACAACTTGCTCCCTTGCCAAACTTTCTAGAACTTTTCTTAGGCTTCACCCACAAAAACACTGTTTCGGCGACTTCATAACTTCGGTCAATTCTGTGCATATCTACATAACTCTTTTGCTAGCCTTGTGCCTCCTTTAGTCGAGCACAAGTAACTGTAATTTGTTCTTCCATTTCTTGAATTACATCAGGTCCCAGTAATGCTCTATCCTCTAATCTCTCCCAACTCAAGGGTGTTCTACAAGGTATTCCATACAAAAATTCAAATGGTGCCATCTGTATAGAGCTCTGGTAACTATTATTATAAGCAAACTCCACTAGTGGTAAATACTCCTCCCATCGACTTTGTTGATCCATGACATACATCCTTAACATGTCTTCCAATACTTGGTTCACCCTTTCTGTTTTCCCATCTGTCTCAAGATGATAAGTCGTACTGAAGTTGAGTTGTGTGCCCAAATATTCCTAGAAGCTTGTCCAAAACCATCCAGTGAATACTGATCCTCTATTAGAAATAATATTTATTGGTACCCCATGCAGTCGCACTACTTCATTAATAAATACTTTTGCAATCTTTGGGGCCTCGTAAGTTTTCTTTATGGGAAGGAAATGCGCACTCTTGGTTAGAGAGTCAACTACCAAAAATATGGTGTCATGTCTCTTCTTGGTTAATGGTAGTCCAACTATAAAGTCCATATATATGATTTCCCATTTAGATTCTAGGATTGCGTGGGGTTGAAGCAATCCCATAGGGTGTCGATGCTCTGCCTTTACCATTGGACATTCCATACATTTTGCAACGTAAGTTACAACATCCCTCTTCATTCTGTGCCAAAAGAATAATGGTCTCAAATCCGCATACATCTTCTTTACTCCAGGGTGGGCTCTATAAAATTCCCTATGAGCTTCCGATAGAATCAATATTTTTAGTTCTTCATTCAATGGCACATATATACGGTTATTATATCTCAACAATCCATCCTCATCAAAGGAATACCCTTCAAACTTGGATGTTCTCATTTGTTCATTCTCTAGTTCGGCCCTCACTTCTTTGTACCATGCATCACCCTATTGCAACATGAGTATTTTTTCTCTCAAGTTAGTCTTTAGAGCTATCACTGAAAATATCCTTGGCCTCCGGCTAAGTGCATCAGCTACTTTGTTCAATGTTCCCTTCACATAGGTTATCTAAAAATCATACTCACTACGTAACTCTGACCATCTTCTCTTCCTTGTGTTTAAATCACTTTGGGTGAAGATATGTTGTAATCCACAATGATCTGTCTTCAACTCAAACTTCCTTCCAACCAAATAGTGTCGCCATAGTCATAGAGCATGAATCACTGCTATCATTTCCATATCATGAGTCGCATAGTTCTCTTCATGTGTTCGAAGTATTCGGGAGGTGTAGGCAATCACTCTCCCTTCTTGCATCAAAACACATCCAATTCCATCCTTTGACACATCAGTGCACACTAGAAATTATTGATCCATGTAAGTAAATTTTAAAATCAGTGTAGTGGTTAACAATTCCTTAAGTTTTCCAAATGCTTCTGGACATTTTTTCATCCAAATAAAAGGTTGGTTCTTCTTTTGCAACTTGGCTATCGGTCCTGCTATTCTTGAGAAACCATCGACAAACCTTCTATAATATTCGACAAGCCCCATGAAACTACGTACCTCATGTACATTTGTTGGTGCCGACCATTCCCATATTGCTTCAATATTTGAAGGATCCACTGAAATTCCCTCTCCAGAAATAATGTGACCTAGGTAGTGGATCTTCTTCTGGAAAAATAAGCATTTTGATAATTTTCCATAAAGTTGATTTTCCCTTAAGCACTGTAGAACCCGTCTTAAGTGCTCCTCATGCAACTCGGGCGTCCTTGAATAAATTAAAATGTCATCTAGAAATACTTGTACGAACTTATCCAAATATTGACAATGACACACCATTCATTAAGTTCATAAAGACACTTGGTGCATTAGTCAATCCAAAAGGTACAACTGCAAATTTGTAGTGTCTAAATATTGTCTTGAAGGTAGTGTTAGGAATATCATCTTCCTTTATCCCTAGCTGATTGTACCCTGACCTTAAATCAATCTTGGAGAATATAGTTGCGCCTTTCATTTGATCAAATAAATAATCAATCCTTGGGAGAGGATATTGATTTCTTATTGTTTCCTTGTTTAACTGAAAGTAGTCTATACATAAGCGTCATGACCCATCCTTTTTCTTTACAAAAATCATAGGTGCTCCCCATGGAGATACACTAGGTCAGATCAATCCCAAATCCAACAACTCTTGTAGTTGAATCTGTAGTTCTTTCAACTTAGGTACCAACATTTTATAAGGGGTTCTTGCTATAGGTTCTGTCCCTAGTTTAAGTTCAATGGTGAAATCTAATTCACGATGCGGTGGTAAAACAAGTAGTGCTTCAGGAAATACATCCATATATTCTAAAACAAAGGGTGGTTGTTTATTTCAATCTTGTCTTCTTCTTTGTTCATAGCTATCACTGTGTATAACTTACACCCTTTTCTCATACTTTTCTTTAACTGAAGTGCTGAAATTAACTGCAGAGAAACCTTCCTCTTCTTCCCTACTAAGGCTCTTTTCACTACAACAAAACCTTATGATTAGCATCTCTTTTAGCTTCCTTTTTAACGTCCACTATCACTTTTAGTGTATTTTTCATCATTTTTTTGGAAAAAGTGGATGCTTTTCCATTGGATGGAGCTTTTAATGGAGTTACTTGAGTCCCTTTTTGAAAATTGGAGCTATTTTGGATGATAATTAGCATCCCAATTATCGTCCCAATTAACCTCCCACTTAGCATTCCAATTAGCATCCCAAGTAGCGTCCCAATTAGCATCCCAATTATCATCCCAATTAGAATCCCAATTAATGTCCCAATTAGCGTCCAAAAAAACATCCGATATAATGCCCAAAATAGCCTCCAAAAAAATGTCCTAAATAGCATATCACCATATATTAATCTAGGGTTAGCGACAGGAATTGCGCCATGAATTTTAGCAAGAAAAACATCAAACATAGCGTGAAGTATAGAGCCAAGAATTGCACCTAGAAAACATCCAACGTAGCACCGAGTATAGCGCCTAGAATAATGCTATAAATTTCGAAAGGAACCGTGCTAGGAATTGCACTAGGTTTAGAGCTAGGAATTGTGTTCGAAAAACATCCGACATAACACTAGATATATTAATGTCAATGTCAATGATCATGATTCATGTGATAGTACTTTTGGTATTGATTTATAATAGTGGCACCTAAATGATCATAATCATGGCACTTTTGGATCTTGATTAATCCTAACGAGGGGTAAATTATCTTAATTTGTCACCTAAATTTCTCTAATGACATTTGAGTGTCCCCAACAACATTTGATAGACCCTAATGGCATATGATTGGCCCTAACAACACGACAATGATGCATTTCGATAATTATGATGGAGTGTATGGATATGATTTGATAAGTATAATACTATATCATCATTTCTTGTGAGGTAGTAGGGCTCCTTGCTAATAATTATCACAATTATATTGATGATGACATTGATGATGACTACGACGATGACAATGATGTTTATTTATTGTATGATGATGATGACAATGTATATGTCAATGACGATTATGCATGTGGTAGCAATTTTGGATCCTAATTGATTCTAATGGCACCTAATTGTCTGTAATGACATCTATACAACCCTTCTATCATCGAAATGACTGTAATAACATATAAATGACCTTAAAAATTACATGACATGAATCCTAACGGAAACATAATAGCACCAATAAATAAGGAATTGTGTATGGAGTCATGCCAATAGCTAGAAGCCTTCAAGATTTTTTCTCCATTAATAAAAATGAAAAAATTGGAAGTGTTATCAGTGGCAGGGATAGCAGGTGTCACCGATGAGTTTGTTAGTGAACTACTCGCTTATCTAGGTTGTGACTTGAAAGAGATTTCTCTATTTGGTTGTGGTTAAGTGGTTCAATTTCTTATGTGTTTTAAATTAATTAAGTTCAAATAACTTGGATAGTGTAATATATTTCAGAGCACATCTCGTGCTTACATTAGTTTGATACCTATGTTATTGAGGGTGTTTGTTGATCACTAGATAATTGCAATGTAGAAAGTTGAGTGATGGTGCCCTAGAAGGAATAGGTATTCTGTGTTGTGCACTGAATTCTCTCATCCTGGAAAACCTTTCTCTATTGACTGACACAACACTTTTCCACCTTGAAAATGGATGCATATCACTTCAAACCTTATCATTAAAAATATGTTCATTCATGTTAGTGAATGGTGCATAACTATTTCTAAGGGGTGTGAAGTAAAATTGTTGCAATCAACATTCATGTTGGAAAGTTTTTTATAATGATTTTTATGCATGGCATTATGATTGATGTTTAGTCTAGAGTTTAAAATAACCTTTATAAACCATATCCTTCTGATGCTTATATAAATCTTTCCATTTCTAGAACAACCCTTATTTGTTGATGACTTTGATGCAAGAAGTATCCAATACCAAGCAGATATACTATACTTTTGCAACTGAAACTCTTCCTTAGATGCATTTTTTCCATATTTTGGTATTTAGCTTGCATATGTCTAAACCACTTCTAGGATATAACATATCATGTATTTAACAGTACCATTTGATTTCTTTCTGAACAATTTTGGGATATAAATGTATTTTTTTAATTCTCTTTCTTAGTCCCTTGGTCCCATCAACTAGGTTTAAAATATCTTTTTATCGATATGGCAACAATATATATGCTTAGTATTTTTATTTTTTGTTTCCTTGGATGAATGTTAACAAATTTTAAGTAGAACTTTAGATATTCAACATCTACATGCAAGTTTTTGGTGGTTAATTTAGTTTGGTATAAAGAAAATTGGTGTTTCCTAGGTATTGTCTGTAATGTAGCCTTGTGTTTTTTTCCAATGGTAACTTTGCAAGGAAATTTGTGATGCTTCCCAACATTCCTTGATGGAATCCCCAATAAACCCATTGGTGTAGATTAGCGCACCTCACCCAGGATGATTCGAACTAGGAACCTACTAGCATTGGCACTAGCCATGGAATACCAATAACGGTTCCATAACCTTTAACATGCCATCAATTTTTGTTTGGAACTCATCTCATTATATACATGTCCCTTGGTGAGTCATGTGGGTTTGTACAAAACTCATAGGAATGTCTCCTCAACTTTTGTTGGTTGATAATGGCATTTGTTATTGAATAATTTACAAAAGAATGTGATATTTTCCAAAACAATAAGGCATAAAATGTTCCTCATCTTAGTGTTCTCTAACATAATGTCACTGCAAATTTAATGAATGTAAATCATACATATTAAGTGTCTGTTGGTGTATAATAAATAGTCTAAGTCTCAAAGAATTGAGTCCTATCACACCTTGTGACCATTCAATGGTATTTAAAATGTATCAAGTATTTGTATCAATCATCACATTCATTATAATCATTATATTTTTATCCTTATGGGATTTCAACTATATCCTATTTAACCAAATATTTTTGCTTATGAAAATTGTTATTTGGAACTACTAACCATAAGTGAGAAGAGGTATCTATGGAATTTATCACTAGTTTGTCACTCTTAGAAGGTAAAGATTATCTCCTTGTGGTGATTGACTATTTATATTGCAAAAATGTGCAATTAAGGGCATACATATCTCAATGAACATAGTATTTAGGTTTATAACTTTTTTGAATTAAATGCTTCCTCCTAAATTTGCTACCTCTTTCCTAGAGAGAAACATACCCTTTGGATCTGGCACATCAATGTGAAACCAACTATCAATAAAAAAATACAACATCCAAGTATGTAGCAAGTCTTACCTATAAGTCTTTGATCAATACATGGACCTTGATTTTCCTTGGGTCCGTAGCACATATACTTTGATAAGGTATGAATATTTGTAGGCCAAGATTATGCATAACATAAAGGGGAATCACATTGTTTGAGGCTACTAATTCAAGCATACAATTATGCAGCAACCCAATATTTGCATGCCCAACGAAGGAAGGAAATCAAAAGGTTGTATAAACCTGCGTCTTCCTTCAATGTGCTTGAGGTAATTAATCTGATATTCATTAAGTAAAAAGATAGTATGATGCACATAATTAAAATAAAGTAGGAAAGATACGAATGGTCATAGTTCCAACCCAACCAAGCACAAACATATAATAAGGTAGGTAGTAGTAAATTAAACAGGGTAGTTCTTAGGCACAGTCTTTAAAGTGCTGACATTATTTAGTTAATCCAAGAAGGTAGGCAATTCTGAATATCCCATGAGTTTCAAAAAAAAGATCATTGACCAACAATGTAACATAGAATGAAGAATGAGTACCATTTCCTCCTCCTTGGTTCACACCTTGACACAACTGACATCTCCTTGGTCTCTTTCAACTCTAATATATTTTTTATTCAAATTATTTGGATTGGGATTTGATAAGTTCAATGAGGGGTACCTGCACTTTTTCCTTAGAGATTTCAATAGCCAAATCAGTATTGAGAAAATCACTAATCAATATACCTTGGGCTTGTTTGACATACTATTTTGGTTCTTGATTTGCTGATGCCTACAAACATAAGTCTTTAATGAAGAATTGGTCCACGCTAAAAATGGAAGAGCAATCCACATGTGTCATTTCATGCCAAAATAGATTCAAGGATAGAACGCATCATTAGTAATGTCACATCCCCATGCCTTCGACCGGCGAAGAGGACGCGACTACAAGCTTCAAACACCCGAGCTAAGAGCCCCATGAATATGTACAGGCATAAAAATTGCTGGAACAGAATGCTTAAACTTGTATATTGAACTAGAGTGTGCTCACATGATTATTTATCATGCACAGATGCAATTTAATCATCATACATAGCGGAAACCAACAACATTCATACATGCATGTATTCATTTAACATGTTCATCAATTTCATTAACAGAAATTAAGATTGCAGAAGTAGAATGGACAAGATTACTTATCTTATGATGAATTCGATCCGCAACCAGCTACGTCGCTACAATGTTCCACCCAACCATAGGCCAGCGTGCTCCTTAATCTCTCAGCAGCGCTGCCATCCCCGAGCTGGGCATGATTCTCCAAGGGATAAGGGAACGGCAGGCTTACACATAGCCAAGAATATACAAACACAGCCAAGCCAACACAGTTGGGTTTATCAGGCCATCAAGGAGCTGGAGAAGGAAAATTGCTAAGTTGGTGAGCTCATTACAGAGCCAAGAACACCTACATCAAAACTAGCCTGACCTCTAAGACACCCAAACACACCCAACACAATGAATCAGTCCCTTCTCTGCTACACAGTCCCTCAGGCCCTGCATTCCCTTCCAGTCCTATTCAGGGGTGATGGAGAAGAAGGCCAGCCCTCTAGCTCTGTCTGTGTGGTTTCTAGCCACCAAGTTTATCAAGAAAATCTAAGCCAACATCCCTGCTCCCTACACAGTATGAAGACCAAACATTGCACTCAGGCAATCAATCAGCTAATACAGCTTAAGATAGGGAAAACATTCCTTGAGTCATTATTGGCCCTATCATGGCCAAAATGACTCTCCAACGAATTTAGAATAGCCCCCAAAATGTAAGGACGACCACAGCAACCACATCCAACATCGTGGGAAAGTCAATGACCCAATCTGAACACTGGAGTCATCAAGGAACTTACATAGTCCAAGAATGGAAAGAAAAACCAACTTCACAGCTGGGCAGAGGCAACATATGTACAGGCCATGAATTGGTAAGGAGAAACATACACGCGACTGACCACCCGAATGGCCCTTCGTAGGGAAAACCGTGGATGTAAAACACACAATTCCCAGCTCGCTGTGTGAGCCCCAAAACAGAAGAATACCTGTGCATGGATGTGAGCAGGCCATGAGGAAGGAGCAGACTGTGGAGGTCCTGCATGAGGAAAAGCAGCTCCGTTTTTGTCCGTGGATGAACAACAATAGGAAGGACGTGAATGGGAAGTGCATGAGCCTTCAGCACAGTCATGGAGAGGAGAATGTCTGCGTGAGTGTTTTTGCCATTCTGGATTCAACCATGGATGGAGTGTGCATGTGGGTGAGGAATGACAGTCCTGCCACCCCACTCCCAAAACCATTAACTGCCTCAACCACCAGCAGCCATTATTCAATGAAGGTGGTTGGATAACACAAGGGGAGAAGAGACTTGGGTATTTCCCTCAATGGCCCAAGTTTTGACAATTTTCCCACACCCTTATCCTTGTGAAAATCATGCCCCATTCGATTTAGTTGCCGCGATCGTAGCTGGTCGGGTTCACTTAATTAATTAGAGATGCATATTTACATGATGGCCAACATAATATATGCCGCATGCCCCGATATACAATCGGCGACAATTTAAATCCCAAAACATAGCATAAATGATCAATAGTGGGGCCTTGGCCTTTAGCTCCACACCATTATCATTTACAATATATACGTCATATACATCTAATGTAACGGGGTCAAAACTGGGGTGTTACATTCCCCTCCCCCTTCAATAGCACTGTCCTCAGTGCTTTACAAAATTTGAACAAAATGCTACACTGGTATCGCCTCAGTGTTCCGCAAAATTGAACAAAAATGGATGTGCCAATCACATGGCATCCTCCAGCTCCCAAGTAGCCTCTTCAGGTCCGTAGTGCTCCCATTGCACCTTTACCTGACCTATGGCTCGGTTCCGGAGCATTGTGACCTTCCTGTCGAGGATGTGCATTGGCTCGATTTGGAACTCTCCCTCGGGTTCCACCTGAATCACATCGCAATTTATCACATGGTTAGGATCATGTACATATCTCTTAAGCAAAGAAACATGAAAAACATTATGAGCCCTAGTGCTAGCAGGCAATGCAAGTCTATATGTAACAGGCCCTATTCTTTCAAGCACTTCAAATGGCCCACAGTATCTCAGTGACAACTTGGCACAGCTTCCAAGTTTCAAGGAACTCTTCCTTGCCCTCACTCTGAGGTAAACATGATCCCCAACACTGAACTCCCTGTTCACCCTATGCTTATCAGCATAGATTTTCTTTATGTCCTGTGCTGCTTTTAGGTTTTTCCTGATCTTTACAACCTCTTGCTCCATTTGCTTGAGAAATTTTGGTCCAAGCACAATCCTATTCACTGGATTATCCCAAGTCACTGGTGTCCTACACCTTATTCCATACAAAGCTTCATACGAACTCATCCCCAAGGATGCCTGATGTCCATTGTTATAAGCAAACTCTACCAAGTGCAAGTAATCTTCCCACTTGGTTGGTTTGTCCATTACGTACATGCGAAGCATGTCTTCAAGCACCTGATTAACTCTCTCTGTCTGACCATCTGTCTGAGGATGGTATGCAGTGCTGAAGTTTAGCTTTGTACCCAAATATGCAAACAACCCCTTCCAAAAGTTGGAAGTGAACTTGACATCTCTGTCAGAGACTATTGCCTTCGGCAATCCATGCAATCTGAATATCTCCTTCATGAAGATCCTTGCAATGTCGCCAGCCTCATATGTAGACTTAACCGGTATAAAATGTGTTTCCTTTTTCAACTTGTCTACCACAACCATGATGGAATCATGTTGTCTCCAAGTCATCGGCAATCCTGTAATGAAATCCATGGAAATAACTTCCCATTTCCATTCTGGAACTGGAAAAGGTTGCAACAAGCCTGATGGATGTTGATGCTCAACCTTTACCTGTTGACACTTCATACACCTTGAAATGTACTCAGCCATGTCCTTTTTCATACCTGGACAAAAGTACTGCTTTCTAGCTGTAGCAATTGTCTTTTGATATCCTGGGTGACCAGAATACGGAGCTTGATGGATTTCATCCATAACAACTCTCCTTAAATCTGCTACATTCGGAATATAAATTCTGCCTTTATAAGTGAGAAGCCCGTATCCTTCCAATTTATATCCCTCATACCTCTTCTCAAGACCTTGCTGCTGTAATTTGTCTTTTGCCTGCTCATACAATTCATCTCCAGCAGCATGAATAACAATCTGTTGCCTCAAATCTGATTGGCAAATACTAAGAGATGCCACATGCATTTCCTCCACCTTTCTGCTGAGCGCATCAGCTACCTTATTCTCTTTTCCCTTTATGTGCTTGATTTCAAAATCAAATTCACATAAAAACTCCAGCCATCTTGCTTGCCTAGCATTCAGAGTAGGCTGATCAAACAAATACTTTAAACCACAATGGTCTATTCTGAGCTCAAATCTTCTACCCATCAAGTAATGTCTCCACATCTTGAGAGCATGTACTATGGCTACAAGCTCTATATCATGAGTGGCATAGTTCTTCTCATGCTCCTTCATCTTTCTTGACTCATAACATATCACGTGGTTGTCTTGCATAAGGACTCCTCCAAGCCGTTGTCCGCATGCATCGGTACACACCACAAAATCTTTCTCTAGATCTGCAATTTTCAATACTGGTGCACTAGTGAGAAGATTCTTCAACCTCTGGAAGCTTTCTTCACACCTCGATGTCCATTCGAACTTCATCCCCTTCTTTTGCAAAGAAATGATGGCATGTGCAACTTTGGAGAATCCCTCAATGAATCTCCTATAGTATCCTGCAAGTCCCATGAAATATCTCACATCTATCACATTTCTTCGAGTAGGCCAATTCATAATGGCTTCAATCTTTTCAGGGTCCACAGATATACCCTCCTCTGAAATAATGTGACCCAAATACTGAATTCTATCTCTATAGAAGTCACATTTGCTCAGTTTTGCATACAACTGATGCTCCCCGAGCAAATTCAATGTCAATCTCAAATGTTCTTCATGTTCTTCCTCATCCTTAGAATAAACAAGAATGTCATCAAGGAAAACAAGAACAAACTTGTCCAAATACCTGCTGAAGATACGATTCATAAGGCACATAAATGTAGCTGGTGCATTTGTGAGACCAAATGGTACCACTACAAACTCATAATGCCCATACCTTGTCCTGAAGGCTGTCTTATGAATGTCTTCATCCTTGATTCTCACCTGATGGTAACCAGACCTTAAGTCAATATTGGAAAATACCCTTGCTCCTCTCATTTGATCAAAGAGGCCATCAATCGTAGGCAAAGGATATTTATTCTTCACAGTAACCTTGTTCAACTATCTGTAATCAATGCATAACCTGAGTGTACCATATTTCTTCTTGACAAACAGAACTAGTGCTCCCCAAGGAGACACACTCGGTCGGATATACTTCTTTTCCAACAACTCCTGCAGTTGCATCTTCAATTCTAGCATCTCCGGTGTTCTCATCCTGTAGGGTTCCTTGGACACTGGCGCTGCTCCTAGCACAAGTTCAATTGTGAAATCAATGTCCCGCTTGGGAGGAAGCCCTGGAATCTCATCAGGAAACACATCCCTGAATTCCTGCAACACCTGATAGTCTTCCAACCTAGGACTTTCATCTCTTGTTTCCTCCAAAATCTGAGCTGCATACAACTGGCAACCCTTCCTATAGAACTTCTTTAACTGCATTGCTGAAATCTGCCGTACTGAAATCACCTTTGGAATACCTTTCACAACTACTAGGTTCCCTTCTTCATTCATGCACTCGAAATTCTTATGGTAACAGTCGAGCTTCACCCTGTGAGCTTCTAACCAATCCATTCCAATGAGAACATCATAGGAACCAAGCGGTAGAACATTCAGATCTACACAAGTGACCAATCCATTCATGACCAATGGACATTTCTCTTCCACTTCACTGACCTTTCTCTTAGTTCTAGTGGCTAGCTGAACTAACCAAGACTTCCTATGCTTTACTTTCTTAAAAGCACGATTCTCCACTACTCTAGGAGTGATGTAACTGTGAGTAGAACCAGGGTCAATCAAAATAGAAACAGATTGCTCAACAATCTTACCTGCTACTTCAACCACAGCTAACTGGTGATCTGCCTGGCGGTCCTCCAGTGCTGCATAGATCCTAGGAACTTCCCTTGCTACTTGACCCACTATTTCTACTTCTTGAATGTTATAAGTTGGCCTTGCACTCTCATTCTCGAGTGGACAATTTCTGCGCATGTGGAGTCCTCCACATTTCCAACATTGAAGAGGCCCTCTATTCTATTGTGGATCTTTAGGCCTTTCTCCAGTCACTCCCACTGGCTTACTCACAGCTTGGGATGGATGCTTCTACTGGCTCCTGAAGTTAGAAGGTTTGAAACCTTTCTTCCTTTGGTCAAACTTCTCGTTCTTCTTGTCCTTCCATGCCTTATGGTAATCCGGCTTACCTTTGCTTTGCTCATAACAATACTTAGCTTTCCTTATTGCTTCTTCAAGAGTTCTAGGTTCATAAAACTCAATTCTATCTTTGTAAGATTGAGGTAATCCACTCAAAAAATGCCGGACCTTCACTTTTTCATCTCGGATGTACCGTACATACCTCAACAGCTCCAAGAACTTATTTGCATACTCTTCCATGGTCTGCTATCCCAACCTCAACTCATGGAATTCCTTAATCTTGTCATCATAATACCTGTCAGATAGGTATTTCTGCTTGAAATACTTTATGAACTGCTTCCACTTAAGTCTCCTTTCACTGATCCTCTTTACTTGCTTGAAGTGTTCCCACCAAATGGATGCTCTTCCATTCAGGTTGAATATGGCAACTCTTGCCTTCATGTTTCTTGAATAATCATGCACTTGAAAGTACTTCTTTATCCCAAGAAACCAAGCTTCAGCCTCTTGTCCAATCTTTACCTCACCATCAAATGTAGGAGGTTTAGCTTTCTTAAATTCATCATGAGAGCGATCCCCATGGTGTCTCTTTCTTTTCCTTTTATGAGAAGAATAACTTGAATCCCCGCTGGATTCTTCAGAATCAGATGATCCACTAGAATTCCTTCTCCTTCTCCTGGTACTGCTCTTACTGCCTTCTGGTCTTGCTATACCTCGTCCAGAGTCTATCTTTCTCTACAAGTCTGTCAAACTCTACAACATTGCAGCGTTCAACTGATGCTGCTCTTCCTGGGCCTTAATCAAGCTTCTCATAGTGGATGCAACATCTGATGGTGTCTCTTGGAATCTCCTTCCATTAGACTCTATGTCGTCATTTCTATTATGGACATTTTCACCCATGGCATCTTCCGCTCACTCATAAGAATCCCGAGCATCATACCCATCATGGGTTCTCATAACTGAACCACCACTTACCTACCAACTGTACTGCCTGGAATATTGCCCTGGGAGGTGACTATGACTCTGCAAACGTGTTAATACAAACGTTAGATGCATAGCTTATAAATCAGAATCACTTACCTTCACCTGGTGCTGATCATAAAATGACAATTTGCCCAAACACACAAAATTTTCTTCATCAAAGAATGTCTATCTGAGGGGGACGACGGGGTTCAAGGGGGCTTGCCCCCTTGTGGCTTCGGGCGGGTCGAGCGCAGCGCCCTCGTTTTTTTTTTGTTTTTTTTTTGGTAAATTGTTGGGTTTTCGTGCAATCTAGCACATAAGATCGCTGCCTCTTTTCTCCTTTTCAGCCCTGAAATTTCACTGAAAATCAGCTGAAAAATCCCTCTAAAAACAGTCGAAATCTGCTAAGAAATCCCATGGAAAACATCGGTTGTCGGATGTCTTTCCACATCGGAAGCCAAATGACTTTGGCTTCCGTAACGGTGGACGGGAAACTGCTTTCTCTTCCGTGACATAAAAAGTCTTTTTACATTAGAAGCCAAATGACTTTGGCTTCTGCAACGACGGACTGGAAACTGCTTTCTCTTCCGCAGAATCGGTGCTTGAGCTGCTTTCTCTTCCGCAGAATCGGTGCTTGAGCTACTTTCTCTTTTGATTGGTGGTTATTACTTAGAAAAAATTTCAACTCTCGGCGTCAGTGGTTCTTCCCTATCAGAAGCCAAATGACTTTGGCTTCCGCAACGGTGGCACACCAAAGGCCAACTCCTTCCGACGGCCGCTCTTTACTTGATTTTTGAGCCTTAACCCCTTTTGACGTGTTGGAGATCGGAGGACTTTCCCATCGGAAGACCTATTTCTTTGTGTTCCGCAACGACGAACGTGCAAGCACTCTCCTCTTCCGCCGGGCGTCAATACACTTAGAAAATTTCCGCGTTTTTCTTTCCCCGTCGGAAGACTTGACGGTTTGGTCTTCCGCAACGATGGATGGGAAATCACTAATTCTTCCGCTACCCCAGGAGTCATTTTACCTTGGAAGCCAAATGACTTTGGCTTCTGCAATAGCGGACTGGAAACCGTCAATACTTCCACAACGAGTCGGCGGTCCTTCCACATCGGAATCCAAATGACTTTGGCTTTTGCAACTGCGGATGTGCAAACCATTTCCTTCTTCCGTAGAATCGGCGACCGAATCCCTTCCGCAGCCACAACGGCGGATGGGAAGCCGCTAGAACTTCTTCCACATCGGAATTCGAAACCTCTAACCCTCCGATGACCTGACTGTCAGCACTTAGAAAAATTCTTGGAATTTTTGCTGTCCTCAAATTCCTGATTGCTGCTAGGCAGAAGGCAATTCTGCTTCTATCATTGCATCTTCTTGGCCCATAGAGGCCCATTGTTTCCAACCTGTGGCTCTGATACCATACTGTCACGTCCCCATGCCTCCGATCGGTGAAGAGGATGCGACTACAAGCTTCAAACACCTGGGCTAAGAGCCCCATGAACATGTATAGGCATAAAAATTGCTGGAACAGAATGCTTAAACTTGTATATTGAACTAGAGTGTGCTCACATGATTATTTATCATGCACAGATGCAATTTAATCATCATACACAGCAGAAACCAACAGCATTCATACATGCATGTATTCATTTAACATGTTCATCAATTTCATTAACAGAAATTAAGATTGCAGAAGTAGAATGGACAAGATTACTTATCTTATGATGAATTCATTCTGCAACCAGCTACGTCCATGCAACGTTCCACCCAACCATAGGCCAGCGTGCTCCTTAATCTCTCAGCAGCACTACCACCCCCGAGCTGGGAATGATTCTCCAAGGGATAAGGGAACGACAGGCTTACACATAGCCAAGAATATACAAACACAGCCAAGCCAACACAGTTGGGTTTATCAGGCCATCAAGGAGCTGGAGAAGGAAAATTGCTAAGTTGGTGAGCTCATTACAGAGCCAAGAACACCTACATCAAAACTAGCCTGACCTCTAAGACACCCAAACACACCCAACACAAGGAATCAGTCCCTTCTCTGCTACACAGTCCCTCAGGCCCTGCATTCCCTTCCAGTGCTATTTAGGGGTGATGGAGAAGAAGGCCATCCCTCTAGCTCTGTCTGTTTGGTTTCCAGCCACTAGGTTTATCAAGAAAATCTAAGCCAACATCCCTGCTCCCTACACAGTCCGAAGACGAACCATTGCACTTAGGCAATCAATCAGCTGATATAGCTTAAGACAGGGAAAACATTCCCTGAGTCATTATTGGCCCTATCGTGGCCAAAATGACTCTCCAACGAATTTAGAACAGCCCCCAAAATGTAAGGACGACCACGGCAACCATATCCAACATCGTGGGAAAGTCAATGACCCAATCTGAATAGTGGAGTCGTCAAGGAACTTACACAGTCCGAGAATGGAAAGAAAAACCAACTTCACAGCTGGGCAGAGGCAACATATGTTCAGGCCACTAATTGGTAAGGAGAAACATACACACGACTGACCACCCGAATGGCCCTTCCCAGGGAAAACCGTGGATGAAAAACACACAATTCCCAGCTCGCTGTGTGAGCCCCAAAATAGAAGAATACCTGTGCATGGATGTGAGTAGGCCATGAGGAAGGAGCAGACTGTGGAGGTCCTGCGTGAGGAAAAGAAGCTCCATTTTTTTCCGTGGATGAACAACAATAGGAAGGACGCGAATGGTAAGTTCATGAGCCTTCAGCATAGTAGTGGAGAGGAGAATGTCTGCGTGAGTGTTTTTTCCATTCTGGATTCAACCATGGATGGAGTGTGCGTGTGGGTGAGGACTGACAGTCCTGCCACCCCACTCCCAAAATCATTAACTGCCTCAACCACCAGTATCCATTACTCAATGAAGGTGGTTGGATAACACAAGGGGAGAAGACACATGGGTATTTCCCTCAATGGCCCAAGTTTTGACAATTTCTCCACACCCTTATCCTTGTGAAAATCATGCCCCATTCGATTTAGTTGCCGCAATTGTAGCTGGTCGGGTTCACTTAATTAATTACAGATGCATATTTACATGATGGCCAACATAATATATGCCGCATGCCCCGATATACAATCGGTGACAATTTAAATCCCAAAACATAGCATAACTAATCAATAGTGGGGCCTTGGCCTTTAGCTCCACACCATTATCATTTACAATATATACGTCATATACATCTAATGTAATGGGGTCAAAACCGAGGTGTTACAAGTAACCTCAATGATGTGGTCTCTGAGGTTTAACCACTTCTAAATAAGCATGAAAGTGGCTAAGAAAAAGGAGGAAGTGGTTAAGACATTAATTGATAGCCACCAATCCACACAACCTCCATATTGTGCTACATCAAGAGGTTTTAGGAAAATCAATTTTCTTAAAAGAGAAATTTATGTATGACACCTAATTACTCATAAATACATTACTAGAGTCCTTCCTTATACTATGAGTTCTATGGCCCTGGATTTTAAGAGTGAACCTACATTTTCTTCAACCGTGACCATTACTAGGAGTAGGTTGACACCACACAAGATTAAACCTAGGGCCTTGTCAATGTATGACACTCTCTAGAAGGCATTATCTAATATGGACGATGTGTTGACAGTTACATTATTGATACAAATAATTAATAGTCTAGCTCCTCCCTAGATACTTGTCATAGAAAAACAATTTTAGTTGATGTGTTTCTTGATTTACTCTCCTTCACATGACAAGTTTCTTCTTCGTATAACCTAATGTCTATGTTTTTGTGTTTTTAACCTTGTGCTTGTCTATTTTTTTCATTTTATCTTGTTTTAAAATTTTGTAACAATTAATTTTAAAATACATAAATCTCATAGCATTATATTTATCTTAAATGTATAAAAAATATTTTTATACTAAAGATTGGAGAGAACATAAAAATTTATTTATAATTTCGGTATTTAATTGCCATCACTGCCATGGATAAAAAACATTGGAGAGAACTTAGAGGCCCTTGAAGAGGTGGGTCATGAATTCTGAAGCTTTAGAGTCAATATTTCCTTCTTCCCTTACAAAAACCCTTGTAAGTTTCTTGGTTTACTGTGAATTGATAAAATTTTCCTCGTTATAATACTGAAGCATAGGTAGCTAGGTTAAAATTGTTGGTAAGTTTCCTTTTTACTATGATTTTTTATCTTTTGCCTAATAATATTGTTATTATATTGAAGCTTAGGTAGGTAGGTTAATATCGTAGGTAAGTAGGTTAATATCGCACGTAAGGAGGTAGGAGTTATGAGGGAGGGTAGGTCAAGCTAGCTAGCATCCATGATGGATCTGCTATTAATGGAATCAAACAAGATTCTAGTGGCAGTGGAAAGAAAACTGATAGTCAACGCCATTTGAAGTGTAAATAGGTTGAAAATCAACGGTTTGTGAATGCTATTGATTATCTTGCAGTTGTCCTTGCTTCAGAGCTTAGGGATCAATGGGTAAAAGGCCACCCCATACTAGGGAGTGTGAACAATCTCAGTTTGAATCTAGTTGTCTTCAGTTGAGTGTCACTTAAGTTTGAAGTATACATAGCTGGCTAAATTCTGTTTATTAAGAGTTGGGAGTCACTTTTTTAATATATGTAATAATGCAAATTATCTAAGAAACCAATTTCATAATTACATATATAAATACTTCAAAGAATCACTTGAAAATAGGTTATTTGTCTCTCCTTTTTCGAGACAACCAACCCAGCGAGGAGCCAGTTTTCATGGGTATTCGTGCTTGTTCAAGTAAACCATGATAACATGGAATACACCTTTGCAAGAAGTAGTGCAACTTCACAAGAGAGATCATCATTGCAGAGTGGGAATCCCCATGAAACTGAGGTAAGGAGACACCCATTTCAAAATGGTAAGCATTATGATTTCAAAGGAAAGAGGAAGAACAAAAGCTTGTATATGGATCCATACTCAGAAGAGAATGATGAACATGAGGCTATTGCTGCTATTAGGGAGCAGCTAGGTGATGAATATTGAGAAGATGTCCCGCAATTGAGTGTTGAATTTCCCCTTGGTGCATTTGACGACTCAACAACTGATTCTTTTTTCTGACTCCCTTTTCACCCCATTAATCTCTGTGGCTAAAACTAATACAAGACTGAAATGCGGTGTGAGTTTAAAGTTTTAAACTTTATATTATGAAATTAGTCTAATTAATAATCTGCTTGGAAGTTTTGAATTGTTGTTATAAAACTGTTTGCGTGCCACTGATATTTTACTTGATATATGCTTTCTTGAACAGAGCCCCACTACCATGGTAATATTGTTGTCCAGGATCACCAGAGAATGCCAAAGAAGATGATGGAACAAGATGCTCGCAAAGTAAGTTATTAGTCCTCTTGTCTGGCATTATGTACTCTCCACTGACTGAGTTTCCACTATCAGTTGCGTTTCAAATTTTTGTATTTAGATGCCTTTGTTTTGAACCATCTTGGTCAGTACTATTACATATTGTTGTTCAGATTTATGTCATTTATCTAATTAAAATTTGAAAAAGACCTTAGCATTAAGGACCTCTTAAACATCACAAAGGTGCGTCAAACTTGACAAACCTTTGTGATCTTTAAATTTTAAGAGGTCAACATTTTCTAGATTGTAGAAGCATTACTGAATTGAGAATGGTAATCAAGATGAAGATCTTGGAAGGATTGCTGGTGCAGATGCTTAATATATATGTGTAGCAGAATTAGTCAGCAGGGAATATAGGAGGCTAAAAAGAGTTTTACATGCTTCAATAAATTTGTTTGCTTGTTGATGTATAGAAAACTTGGCAGATTTTGAGTTCTTTACACTACAAGTATATTGATACCTTTGGTCCTAGGGTAATGCTAAGGAAGTGGAAAAAACTACCGTCATCTAAAATAGTGAAGGAAATAAATGAAATCCAAGGCAACTTTGGTAGTATTCACTAAACAGAAGTTGTATATTGCCCTTGTTAATTTGAAAATAAAAGAAAACCTAATATTGTCAATTTGAGAATAAAAGAAAAACCATGCTTTAGGAGATGAGCTTGATTAGATTCCTAATTGTTGCTTGGATTTGGGTTGCTTCATGTATTCATGCCATTGTTTTCTTTGAATATAAATACTTCATGTGTTGCCATTGTTTGCTTTGAATTTAAATACTTCATGTGTTGCCATTTTTTTGTGAATGATAAATATTAAATTAAGTTATGGGATATATTTTGAGGTTTGATGGTTTGCTAACCATGAAGCATGTAGGGTGTTATTTTTGGTAGTTTTTTGAAGCTGATTTGTTTTTGAATCTGTGAGCAATATTTATGTTGGAGCTGTCAAAAGTCTTGTGCTTCTTAAGAGTGAAAACATCTCACATGTACATATACAACTTTGTTGAAAGGACATAATATCAATTTTGAATGACATAACAAGGGGCAATTGTAGATAGGGGTGTGACCATAATATGAAAGTGATTGTTTTTTTATGATTATGTAGCAAAATTAAATGCATCATGCAATTGGTTTATCAATCATGTTAAGGTGTGGAATATATTCCATTCAACTTTTCATGTATCTTAAGTGCTCATAATGAAATGTTGGAGTTAATGTGATCCCAAATTTACAGCACTTGTTCATGAATTTAGTGCATAATGACTACTATGATGGAATATTTTCAAATCGAGTAATATATTTTCCTTAACAAGGTACTAGTTTTTGGACAATCTCCTTAGCAAGACGGTAACATATGTTAGATTGTGTTGCATGCACAAGGAAGTTCTTAGCAAGGGAACCAGTTGTAAGAATGGTGTTTCTTTTTGTATAGTTGTCAATCCAAACAAAATCTGTGTTAATGAAAAAATATCAGTAGACGATATGATTTAAAATGTACAGGTCCATAATATTTAAAATACAATTATTTCCACTTTTTCTAAACTGTCTTCCATGTGGTGAAGTGTATTTACTTTTTGTTAGGGCAACTTTAGTAATATTCTTTCATTTTCCTTGACAGTATGTTCAGAATATTATCGGCCAATAATGAGCATATTAGTAAGATGTTATTAATTCATTTGTCACAATGTGAAATGTGAAGGTTATATATAAACATGGCATGTCATTATGGATAAAATTTGTTGGCCATTTTTCCAAGTATCAAAAAGTTTTTCCTAACCATTGCTTTCATAAAGAACTTGGTTGAGAAATTTTCTAGGATGTTTATATTCAGATTGAAATGTTTTATGTTGGGGAGGTTTTCTTTTACCTTTTTGGCCTTGTGATTTCTTCCTTGCCATGATCATGGCACCCATTTTGTAATTATTTTGCAGTAAATTGAACAATTTTATTGTCATTATTTTTCTGCTCTTTACAAGCCTTGTGCTCCTTTTTTGTGAACATTTGCGTCAAGAGAGGTTGCATGTTATCATTGATCAATAATTTTATGTTTTGTAGTTTCATTAATAATTTGGTATAGCATTATGACAAGTGCCAAGCAGTCATGGTTTTGCTCACTGAGTTTTCTCTTCTATAAATCTCTCTTTAAAGTACCCTTAGAAATCTACGAGGAACACATTATCACAATTGCAATTCACAATGTTTCCTTTGGGTGCATTGGGCATAAGTCTAAACTTTGCTTGTACTTTATTTTGCAGATGTTCTTTTCTAAAGAATTCCATAATACTTGTTCGTCAGGAGTGGGATCGGGATACTTTTCCATTCCTCCAGGTCTCAACATTGAACAGGCATCTTCTAAGTTTGAATGAGCCTCCCCAAACTATGAATGGGCCTCTTATTCTAAGCACGAGTCCATAAATAGAAAGTCCATTAGGAGGCCTGCAAACAATCATCTACAAATAAGTGATAATTATCATGTGCCTGATCAAAATTATTCAATGCCGTTGGATGAAGATTCTCCTAGTGAATCCCCATCATCTGGATTTGTCACAAAAAGCTATCTATCTTGGCACAAGCAAGAAGCTATAGGAATAATGAGTTCCAATTCTCATTTTCCACTTCCATATGGAATTAAGAATGGGACTATCCCTGTAAAAGTTCTAAATGCAGGAAAAGAATTCTCCGTTTCATGTTAGATAACATCATATTCAACTTATGATGTGCATAGATAACTTAGATTAGGATGTTGTAGATTGCAATAAGGTTGAGAAAAATACCCAATTTATTAGTAACAGACTCTTTGACACAATTAAATGACGGCCTTAGATAATGTTGTTCAATCCATCAAAGAAAACACAATTACTTTCAAAGTAGCAGGATTGATTGTACCATTGTGGAAGCTACACATAACAAATATATTTCATGGTTATGTGTGGTACTTTCTCTCAACCTTTGTTGAGTAAGATGGGGAAGATTGACTGGATTAGAATAGATTATCACAAATTAGATCTCGGTATTTTTCAAAAGCCAATAGATTTTCCAGGCCATTTATTGGAAAATTGTGAAATTGCAGCTCATAAAGGTATGTGCGTATTTTGATTTTGTATAAATATGTTATTTTACTTTTTTTTTTGATAGGTTGAAACTTTTCAAGGTTTTTCAAAACTCGGTTTGCTTTCTACATTGTCTTGAATTGGATGGCAGAGGTGAAATTGACCTTTATCTAGCAAAATAATCAGTGATGTTTGTGTTGTGTAGAGGTCGTCTCAAACTAATAGAACTTAAACTATGCATAGATTGATTCTTCATGATAAATGGTGAGCTACTGCAAACCCATTGTTATCCATCATTTGCCTACGGTAGCTCAAAAAGATCTCCCCCCCCCCCCCTCTCTAAATTTGATGAAGTTGTTGAGAATTGGGATACCTTCCCTCCCATTGTCTTAAAAAGGCAGGTGGAGGTGAAATTGCTCTTGGTCAACTTGGTGATCTTTGATGCTTTTGTTTTTTGGAGTCTAGACTCCATCATTTGCTACACTAACATAGATGCACCTTGGTTGGAAAGGTGTGTTAGGGATCAAGGCAAATATATATCCTGTTGGAGAATATGATGGATGTTATTAATGCAAAAGAGAAAGACCTAGAGGAAAGATTCTATCATGATAAGTGGGAAATAGTTACTGAAAGATAGAAGGAGATCATAAATCTGTTGCATCTGCATATTTTGACATCTACATTAAATTCTAGGTTGAATCATGTTGATATGCTTTTATTTCCAGGAAGAAAAGTATCAAAAAAAGATAAGAAGTAAATTGTAGTTGGAGACAAGAAAGCCTTGATGAGCATGCTTTAAAATCCCAGAGTTACCATAGAGGTCTGCTAGAAATTTCTACACTCTTATCTTTAAAACTTAGGGCATGTATGTGGATGTGGATACTACAGATGGAAAAATCATGAAGCTGATTGAATGGGGTGATATTGAGACTTTGGCTATTAGGCTTCTTTTCACAAGTCATCGTTTCGTTATCAATTGAGACGAAGTGGAATATTTATTGCTTCATTCATGCAATGCACTGGATTGGAATCAAAGTAGGCCAAGGAGTTTGTATTTGTTCATAACTTCATTCCAACCTCCACTTTTTATTACATAAGAGAGTAAATTATAGGAAGGGATCTACTAGGATGGGAGTGTCGAACAAAAATTACCTGAGTTGCATGTCTTTGATTGCACTCAGCTTAATTTGGTAAAACAGTAAATGGTAACATAAGCTTCTACTGGTGGAGTATACGCATATGGATCTACCTCATGCTTCTACATCTCTTCTCACTAGAAGATATTAACAATGTGGAACTTCAATACTCATATGAAGATAATGAATTTATTACATGATATTTTGAATGAGTGATGATATGTTGTGATATATAATATGTAAAGTGACTAGACTTATTTTTATGTATTGTTTACATACGATGGTTTAATATTAATATAGGCATTCAGTTATATTTCAAGAATTATAAATGCTCACACATATTTTACATGCATTTTTATATATGCATATCCAACCATATTGTATCCAATTTGTTCTCATATATGTACATATATCTATCTATATCCTGGTAACTTTAGCTTCTCACTGATAACTAGATGAATTATCATAGCTGACTTCTGTTAAGTATTTGCTTACTAGCAATATATTAGGTCAGACTAACCTAAGCTTCTTGTTGTTTTTTCTTCAACTTTACGCTTGTTTTCTTGAAATGATTGTTATTGCATTTGTTTTATGGGAATGACCCATCTCCTGAAGGATACAACCTAGAAACGTTCCCAAAAATGACAAGAAATGGACGCCAACAAACTGTTCCTAGGGATTTCTTGGAATGGTCAGTATTTTAGAAATGGTACTAGTCTTTTCTCTAAACTTTCTCTTTGATCCCTTTGATCCCTTGATCATAATGAGTACCATTATCCACTCGATGTAGTTTAGCCACATTACTCTTTCGTACTCGACATTTTTTATGTTCAGGAAGATATTGTAGATTCTCAGTGTATGCTGTTTCCACTAAAAATTCCTTCCATAATACTTTCAACCCCCATCCGCCAACATATTTAGTGAGTGGTCTATTCATGCTGCACCTTACATATCTTTAAAGACATTGGAATTAAGTTTCCTTATAGCACTCATGCTATCTCGCAGATGCATTTCTGCAGTTAATTCTCAATTCTCATGCTTTTAAATGCTTGAATTGACAATTCACAATTCATTGCAATGATATAAAATCTGTTTCAAGGAACACTCTCTTTGTTTTCACTCTTGTTTCCCCAATCTGTTAGAACTAATCTTATGCAGGTAACTATGTTGGTACATAAGTTATAACTTATCTCGTGTGTAATCACATGCAGCTGGGACCAACAATAGAATTGTCTATTTACTAGAATAAGGTGCAAGATATTACATGTTTGTAACCAGGCTGTCATAATTTGGCTGCTAGCTAGACTGATGGAACATTGATCTTTTCTCTAGTCATGTGCATGCACTAATGTGTATTGCTGATCACATGGCTTATCAGGTCCTGATATAACCAGAATTCCCAAGCTACATGATTTTAAATAACCAACTTGGTACTATTACATTGTCATCTTCTTATACATGCAACACTGTTGATGTTGATGAGTGTCCTTTCTGGTATTACAAAAGTCTCTTTCTCTATTTCCTTGGTCGACCATTAGATACTCAAAGTTGTGTATTGATCCGTTTTACCATTATAGAGGACTCTGTAAATTAGGTTCCCAAATTCTTAAAGGGTTCTAGCTCAATGGAACAACACCTGCCTTACAAGAAGGAGGTTGGTGGTTTGATTACTCCATGCCCTAATGATATTATAATATTGGTTAAATACTAAAAACAACTAAATTAGTGACCAAAACACAAGAGGCATGAAACTAGGCATTAAAAAGGATGCAACACATGGCGCTAATGATGAAGCCAAACATGGTGTTGATATGGTAGCAAAATAAGATGTTACTTTGGATGCAAAACATGGCGTTGCATAGGAAGAAAAATATGGTGCAACAATAGAAGAGATATTTGGCGTCACTTTGGTAGCAAAACACGATGCAAAAAAGGAAGCAAAAATTGGTGCAAATTTGGAAGCGAAAATTGGCACATATTTGGAAGTAAAACATGGTGCAAAATGGGATGCTAAAGTGGTAGCAAAAATGGATGCAATATTGTATGCTAATTTGGATGCTAACATGGTGCTAGTAAGGATGCAACTATGGCACTAATGGGGGTGTTATTTAAGAAGCAAAAGCGAACACTCACTAAGAAGCAAAGTAGGACGTTATTTAGGAAGCAAACCTCGATGTTGTTTAGGAAGCAAACTTGGACGCTATTCTGGAAGAAAACCTTGATGTTGTTTAGGAAGAAAATTTGGATGCTATTCTGGAAGAAAAAAAAGAGACGCTATTTTGGACGTCATAAAGGATGCTATTTAGGAAGCAAAAAAAGACGTTTTTTGAGACGCTTCAAGTTTTGTCCATGATGCATCCCATTTAGCGTCTAGTTTGACCACTCAATATAGAAAAAATTACACTAAAAAGGGACGCTAAATGGGATGCTAATTCCAGGATTTGTTGTAGTGTTTGCAACCTTTGTCATCACAAAAGGTTAATTCTTTACTCCGACAATCTAACAATACAGCATGTGCCTCCAACCAATCCATCCCTAATATCAAATCATATGCTCTTAACCCAGTAGCATAGAAAGAAACTTTAGTTCTACAAACCCCCAAATCCACATCACAATTTTCTAATTTTAGCCCCATACTCTGCATACTTCTGGATGCCATCTCGACTATGTCCAAATCCCCTTGAACACTTGCCATCATCTTACTATTTTCTAAAGATTTATGAGAAATGAAAATTTCACTTGCACCAGGGTCTATGAGTAAAGAGAATACATTACCATTAATCTTACCTGTAGTCTCTAGAATGGTGGACTGGTGTTCGACCTGGAGATTGTTGATTGCTGCATGAATATGATGAGCATGAACCAGATCTATTGCAATCATTTTTCTTGGTCCTTGGTTTGGATTCTGTGCTCGTCCAAGACATTCATTATGATAGTGTGGACCTCCAAATTTCCAGCACCCTTGCTTAGAGCCTCTAAATGATTTTCGATATGGTGCATTATTTCTTCGATGATCATTCCTCGGTGGCAGTCGGTAAGGTGTTATTGCTTCTCTAATTGGATTTACATGGTTAATTCTCTTCACATTTCTCTTTTGTCCATAATAAGGTTTAGGAGTGTGAGATAGTTGATTGCTTTTGCTTGATGGACTTTTAATCACAAGTTCCTCTTTGTCTATTAAATCCTTCTATACAGAATCATGCAAGTTCAACGGCATGAGAATGCAAACCTTCTCTCAAATATTCTAGTTCAACCCAAAAACGAACTTGTTGACCTTCAATTTTTCTGTCCCAATATGAGGTGCATATCTCAATAATTCCATAAATCTGATTTCATACTCTTGTATTGTCTGGTACCCCTACCGCAAGGCATTAAAATCATTTAGTTGTCATTCAATGAGATCCTCAAAGAGGCAGTGTTGATGAAAGTGCTCCTCAAACAATTCCCATGATATTTCATTAATACCCAAGCCCAATTGTGGGCACAAAGTTTTCCACCGCAACAACGCTTCTCCTTTAAGTTGCAGAATTGCCATGTGCACTTTAAGATTTGAGGTGTATTCTCTTAACGCAAAACACATTGCCATATTTTCTAGCCACGCTTGCGCATCCGTTCCCTCAGTGGCACCCAAAAATTATGGAAACTTGACTTTTTCCAATTCTCTATGCAAACTTGCAGGGAGTGGCAT
This sequence comes from Pseudotsuga menziesii, assembly GCA_001517045.1. Taxonomy (NCBI): domain Eukaryota; kingdom Viridiplantae; phylum Streptophyta; class Pinopsida; order Pinales; family Pinaceae; genus Pseudotsuga; species Pseudotsuga menziesii. The sequence continues at coordinate 358,489 of LPNX010693171.1, forward strand.
CTGAGGTTCATTTACAGTCTAAGAGTTTTCATTTTCACGATCTAGTCTAGTAATTAGAGCTTCCGACATACGTTGGAAATTCTGCATCATAGCTATTACATCCCTTGCTGGAATGTTTTTTGGATCTTCTCGTGGTGAGGTAGGTATGGGAGATGGTACAGGTGGAGGACGTACTCCTCGTCCTCTTTCGGTTCTTCCCCTACGTCCACGGCGATCCATAATAATGATAATTCCTGTTTCGAACATAAAATATAAGTTTTATTTTTATTTTTATTTATAAGCTTTCATTTTTATACTCGACTCTAAAATTTGACGAGAGTAAATATGTGCTTGGTCCTATCTAGGTTATGTGCTCTGATACCATAATGTAGCGACTCCAAGCTAATATCGTAATCTCGGAGAATTTTTTTTTTCAATTGATGACAACATTACAATCTTCCAATATAAAAATAAATATGATGTAAATATTTTGATATATAAAACATTACTACATGACTCTTATTAAAATATGTGTAATCATGTTTTCCAATTCTATAAGGATATTTATAAAGCATTTTCCTAAAAATATTCTTTACACACAAATGACAATTTTCTGAACAATTAAAACCCATTTTTCAGATTATTCCTACCTATTATATGCATTTTCCAAACATATAAAATACATTTAAAAACATATAAATATCTTATTACATATAAAGCATATAAAATGCATTTAAAAACATATAAATATCTTATTACATATAAAGTCTATAAAATACATCTGAAAAAAAACAATAAAAATTTAGCATATAAAATTTTATAAACATATAAAAATCTAACTAAATTTTATTACATTTTAAAGCTATATCAGCACATATGCACACATATCATATTCCCAAATATAATTCATCCATAATGTTTGTAAAGAAACTTATTACGTTGAATTTCTTTAATTTAATTTCCATTCATAAGAAATTAACTGGACGTATTCCTATTTGGTTTCGCTACTTTAATCCATTGAATTTTATATACACGGAACTACACTTCAAATGCATTTCAACGTTTCTACTATTACAAAGAACCATTGTTTACAATAATCTAGACGTTTAAATAGATATTCACAATTTAAATACATAACCTGTAATCATTCTTACATATACATTTCAACATTTCTTACTGATACAAAGAACCATTGTTCACTATAATCCAGGCATCGGATAGCTATTCCCAATTCAAATACATAACACATAATCATTGTTAAATAAGAAAATTTCCTTAACTTAGTAACAAATATCAATGAACTGAGAAGGTCGGTGGAGTTTCTTAGTTAGAAGAATGCATGGATCCTTTTATTTACAGCTGGTAACTCATTAACGCCGAGTTGCGTTCTGTCAAATATTGTATCTATAAACAATAAATTAAGGCGAGTAACAAGATGTTCACTACAGGCTTGGTTCGTAGCATTTAAAATTGAATATTTCTAACTGCAGAATAAAATCTCACAATTATGTCAATGCCAAGTACCTCCGCATCAAAAGGACGGTCACGCTTTTTGCGTGGCCATAACAAACAAAAAATAGATAAATTTTAAGAGATAGTGGGGATCGTTCTTTAATCCATCTGGTAGTTTTTATTTATTTATTTTGGCAAATCCAAATCTTATGAGATGGGGAAGCGATTCCAGTCTAGGAACCCACGTAATCCAGATCCAGATTGGATTTGACTGTAGGTTTCATCTAACGAATGGGACAGAGGTGTGATGGGAGTGGTTGAAACAGTCAAGAAGGACCAGAGAAAGGTAGGCAAAATCGCAGGTGATTTTGGAAGATATACCTAGAGGAGAGTTGTCTAGAATGAGAACATTGTTGTACTTATGAGATAGTTAAGATTCAAATGAACAGAGTCTATAATGACCTACAAGATTACAACTGTGTAATTTAACCGAGATATTTATCTATAAGAGATGTATCAGTTTGAGATGCGGGGATTTATAATACTGATATATAGTCACCCAACAGTAGATCAGAGTCCCCTCTAGATTCTGATCCCCACATGAAGTCAGTTCGAAGTATATTTGAAATTTAAAACACATACATGTTTTAAATTTTTAATCACTTAGCATTGAAGCAATTTAATAATCCCTCAAATTTTACGAAAAGTAAATAAAGAAATAACCGTATTTTATCTTCGGGAGAAAATGACGGCTGCGACAATTAACTTGAGTTACCGCGCAACACACCCTTTGTTTTCCCCTTTTCACTTTTTCAAAAATTTCGACTTAAATTTTCTTGCGACGGAATTTACTGCGAAGAAATTACTGCGCAGAGTTACTGTGCTGCGACAGAGTTACAACGATGAAGTAACTGCGATGGACTCTTCACCTGGGAAGGACTTTTACTTTGGCTTCGACTGGCTTTTATAGCGACATGAATTTGGTTGCAACCAAATCATGTGCGAACAAGTTTTCACTTCCGCACAATAACTTTATATTTCCTACTCTAAGGACTTAGGAATATGAAAAACACTTTTCACTGCAATAACCTAGGATTAACTGCGACAAAACTATATTGCAAATCACTCACAATATCATATAAGAAAATAATAAACAAGATTTGTGTCGAACCTCTGCGTGTAAAACTAGGAACTTTTACACAGTGAGATACTTATGGATTCTTGATGTCTTTCACTCATAGTAAATGTAAACAACATTTACTCAGGTAACATGGAGAAGATGTGCGGCTATCTAAAACATTCATTCAACCATAAACTTAAGGATTTATATTTCCTGCGACGACATGACAAAACTTACAACCATAAATACAAACTTCGTAAAAACACAGAAGCTTGAGCTTCAAACTATTCAGTGAGTTTTCCTTCTTCTTATTCTTCGCACTTATCTTCTTTGTTCTATTTTGCTTGTCTGTCTCCCTTTTTTAGGTTTACAATTTCATCCTTCATATAGAAAATTTCTGTTGACTAGCTGACTTAACATTTAAAGACTGTAATTACTCTCTACCTAGAAACTTAGCTTCAGCAACTAAATTCTACTGTCTTATATGCAAGAAATCTGAACTCTTTATCTTGTCAAACTCTTTGGCACTTTTTGACCTGCTACAGACTCTGATAGAGTCGGCTGATTTGATTATGGATCAGCGAGTAATTAATATTTCCAACACTCCCCCTTAATTATGAGCAGACCGTAATTTAAAAAACAAAAATATTACAAAATGTTTTCATAGCAAACATGCTATGTTCATGACAGAATTCATTGTACAGAACTTGTCATTCCCAAATAACTTCGAAGATACTGAAATGTATCCCTTTCCAATGGTTTTGTAAAGATGTTTGCAAATTGATCTTCAGACCTGCAAAACTCTAAGCAAATTTCTATGTTATTCACCAGCTCTCTTATGAAATAATACCTTGTGTCAATGTGTTTAGTTTTCTTGTAAAACACATGATTCTTTGACAAGCCAATGGCTGAATTGTTGTCACAGAAAATTGTTGTTGGTTCTGTGATAGATCTTTTAACATTCTTCTCATCCAAACAGGTTGACATGCAACACTTGTTGTTGCGACATACTTTGCTTCTGCTAAAGATAGAGTTACTATGAGTTATTTCTTCGAAGCCCATGAAACAACACTTGTACCAAAATGAAATGTGTACCCAGATGTGCTTTTCCTATCATATGTTCTACCTCCATTGTCACTGTCAATATATCCTATGAGTTTAAAATTTTCTAAAGTTGAATACATTATTCCAAGATCTTTTGTACCACTTACATACCTCAGAATTCTTTTACCTGCTTGTCAATGTGAGTCTTTTGGTGACTCCATGAATCTTGAGATCAGACTTACTCCATGCATAATGTCTGGTCTTGTCACTGTTAAATAGATAAGGCTGCCAACAAGCCTCTTAAACAGTGTGGGATCTACAGTTGATCCATCATCATCTTTGCTCAATTTTAAACCTGTTATTACTAGTGTTGGGACTACCTTGCAATTTGACATATTAAATATTTTTAAATTTGTGTTTGCATACTTGAACTGTGATATGAAAATACCACTTTCAGATTGCTGGACTTCAATGCTTAGAAAGAACTTCATGAGCCCCAAATTAGTCATTTCAAATTCACTTTCCATGATTGTTCTAAATTCTTTTATGCCAAAATCACCAGTAAATATTAAATCATCCACATACAGGAAGACAATTAACATGTTACCTTGCTCATTCACTTTGGTGTACAGCGTTGGCTCACCCTTACTTCTGTGAAATCCATTCTCAATGAGATAGGAATCAATGCGACTGTACCAATCTCTTGGAGCTTGCTTTAATCCATAGAGTGCTTTCTTCAGTCTGTACACTTGGTGTTCTTGTCCTAGAACTTCATAGCCTTGTGGATGTTCTACATATACTTATTCATCCAAATAACCATTCAAAAATGCTGACTTAATATCCATTTGATAAACAGGCCATTTGCTTTGTGCGAAAATGGCCAAAACAGTTCCGATTGTATCCATGCGTGCAACTGGTGCAAACGTTTCATTGAAATCTATGTCGGGTTGTTGTGTGAACCCTCTTGCTACCATTCTTGCCTTGTGCATCTGCACATTCTCATTAGCATCTTGTTTGGTCTTATAAATCGATTTGATGCTAACTACATCTTTATCTTTTGGTACATCGACCAGTTTCCATGTCTGGTTTTTCTCAATGCATTCTATTTCTTCATCTGTGGCTTGTGCCCATACTTCTTCTTCAACAGCTTACTCAAATGTTAGTGGATCATCTATTTGAGAGAATAATGCAAAGAGAGAGAAGGAATTTGGTGTACCAAATTCATATATCTCATGCAGACTTCTTGTCTTCACTGGATCTATTGATGTCGAACTGCTTGATGGAGTTTGTTGTCCTCTTGGTGTGCTTGTTGGTGTAGCTTCAGCTGCAATTTGTGTTGATGTTCCTTGTGCTGAACCATGTCGCAATGTCATGGGAGTCGACAGTGCTGCAACTGGTTGATTTACTTGTGGTGTTTGAACCACTTCTTCCATCATGTCTTCATGCTCGACATTTGACAAAATCTTGGAATTCTTCTCAATGGTTCCATCCCATGATTCATTCTCAACAAATTGAACGTCCCAACTAATGATTAATTTCCTTGTGACAAGGTCATACGACTTGTATGCTTTTGTGTCTTCAGAATAACCAATAAAAATACATTTTTGTCCCGTCTTGTCTAATTTCTTTCTGAGCTCATCTGGCACATGGGCATATGCGACACAACCAAAAACTTTTAAATGAGAAACACTATGATTCATACCTGTCCATGCTTCTTGAGGAATCTTGTTCTTCACGCTCTTTGTCAAACATCAATTCATAATGTATATGGCAGTTGCGACTACTTCACCCCAATATTCATTTGGAAAATTCTTGGCTACCATCATGCTGCGCACCATATCCATAATGGTTATGTTCTTTCTCTATGTGACACCATTCTGCTGAGGTGTATACCGCACAGTGAATTGCTTCTATGTGCCATGAGTTTTGCATAAATTTAGAAATTCATTTGAAACATATTCACCGCCTCTATCTGTTCTTAGGATTTTTATGCGGTGTCCACTCTGGTTCTCCATGAGTGCCTTGAATTGCTAAAAACCACTGAATGTATCAGATTTATTTTTCAAAAAATATACCCATGTTTTTCTTGAGTAGTCATCAATAAAAGTAAGAAAATACTTGCAACCACCAATGGATGTTGTCTGCATTGGACCACAAATATCAGAGTGCACAATCTCAAGTGGTGTGCACGCTCTGTATGACTTTCCAACTGGAAAAGTCTCTCTATGTTGCTTCCCAAAGATGCATCCTTTACAAACTCTATTTTGTTTGTCAATCAATGGCAATCCTTTTACAATATTCTTTGTGTGCAGCAACTTCAGTCCACCAAAATTTAGATTCCCAAATATGAAATGCCATAGCCAGGAATCATCCTGAACTTCTGTTTGAAATGCAGCCTGAAAATCAACATTGTCATTTTCTTTCTTGTTGCATTGAACAATTTCTTCTTTACTTTCTACCTTGAATGCAGCTTCTGTTTTGTCTGGAACTATCCTCAATGGAAACAAGTGATTCATTGTCATTGGCACTCTTGCTATCAGCTAGTTGCTTGGACGTACATCTTTAATCACACAGTTATTATCTTCCATGTAAACTCCGTAACCTTTCTGTATCAGCTATCCAATACTCAGAAAATTATGTTTCAGACCCTCTAGATGGTAAACATCAGGCATATACTTATGCTCCCCCTGTTTGGTTAAAATACTAATAGTACCTTTTCCCAAAACAGTGACTTGGACATTATTTCCAAGTGTAACATCAGTTTGAACCGAATTATCTAGACTGGAAAATAAATTTAAATTCAGTTGGGGATGCGCATGCCATCAACATTGTGCTCGACGAAATACTATTGTTCATCGAATGATTCTGCCTTTGCTTTCCTTGGTCATATTGCTTCTTCCTGCATTCATATGCATAATGACCCATTTTTTTACAGTAATGACATTGAATCTTTGATTTATCAAACCTATGACCACTTGGTTGATATGTGTTCTTATTTTGTCCTCTACCAACAACATCTGCAGGACTACTGCTGCATCCTCCTCTTGAGAAGTTTCTTCCTCTGCCTCTGAAATTATTTCCCCCCGAGCCTCTTCCATGGCATATAGATAACTGTGCTGCGAATGCACCTTCCAATGATGTTTGAGTTTTGTTGATCTTGCATTCATGATTGATGAGTGAACCTTGTAGCTCATCAATAGTAAACGTTGTCATGTCTGTGTGTTCTTCTAAGGTCACAACCAAGTTTTCAAATCTTGGGGGAAGACTTCTGAGAATTTTCTCAACCACCCTTTAGTCTGTTATGGTTTCTCCATAAAATGAGATTTCAGTTGATTTATCAAACCAAAAAATCTGGTATAAAATGAGTCTACTGACTCTAAATATTTCATGGACAAAGATTCAAAATCTCTTCTCAGAACTTGCAGCTTTGAAGTCTTCACCTTATCCAAGCCTTGATAAGTTGTCCCCAGTGTGTCCCATGCCTGCTTTGTGGTAATTGCTACTACTACTCTTGGGAGTATGCTTTCATGCATGGCTTGATGTATGTGGAACAGATCTTTTCCATCTTTCTTCCTTTGTTCCCTTAGGATATCTTTCTCATCTTGTGAGAGATTATTATATGTCATTTGAACTGCTGGTTCTGCATAACCATTATGGACAATATCCCAAACATATTGACCTCTAAACAAAGTCTTCATTGTTAGAGAGCAATATTCATAATTCTTTCCTGTAAAAATTGGAGTTGGTAAACTCGACATATTTGAACCGGAAGTAGAAGCCATTTGATTTTTAACTTTCCTTAGAAAATTGATTTTTCCATTTTAGGACAAGATTTCTTTCCTAAACTAGCTTTGATACCAGATCTCGAAAGAAAACGGTGGCCGCGGAAATTAACTTGATTTACTGCGTGTTAGAATAATCAACCCATAGTATTTACCCACTTAGACATTATTTCATCTGTTTTGTCTTATTTGCCTAGTCCATGAGTCCCACCATGTGCAAGTTG
>LPNX010693189.1:3817-50440 GCA_001517045.1 Pseudotsuga menziesii
TGAAATGAGGTTATAGTGTTTGTTGAGTTAGATAGATTTTAAGTCTCACTTTGAGTTAGGGGATAGAGTGTGTGCAGGTGAGGTTGTGAATCCTAAAATAACAATAGCAATGTATGAAAAACTTTGGAAAACTTTGAAAAACTTTGAAAACTTTGCAAACCCTTTTTTTTTTTTTTTTTTTTTTTTTGAAATCAACAATGCTAAAAAAAATTTAAACAATGCTGTAAAATAAAGGACAGAAATGGCTGTACGGCTGCAAGTGGGACAGGTGCTAGTGCAAGTGCAGGAAAAAGGGAAGCAAAGTAGCTGGGTTTCGGCGCAGAAACAAGGGCAAGAACTGTTCACGGATCGCGGGTATGGGGCGGATTCGCGCGGTCGGACCGCGGGTTGGAAGGCGACAGTCGCGCGCAGATCGCGGGTTTGAAAGAAACAGGCGCGGTCTGGGTCGTGGATTTCTGGCTGATAGCGGCGATCAGAGCGCGCCTGTGTAATGAACAAGCGCGGTCGGATCGCGACTGTGGGAGGAAAAAACGCAGTCGGGGTGCAGAAAAAAGGGCTGACAGCGGCGAACTGGTCGCGGGTTGGGGCCTGAAAGGCGCGGTCGGAGCGCAGTAAGCAAGGCTGATAGCGGCGATTTGGTCGCGGGTTGAGGCCTGAAATGTGCGATCGGAGCGCAGTAAACAAGGCTGACAGCGACGAACTGGTCGCAGGTTGGGGCCTGAAATGTGCGATCGGGTCGCGCTTGCGGAAAGAAAAAACGCGGTTTCCGGCGGCCGAAAACGACAGCCGAAAGTACAGTACGGAAAAATAACAGTAAAAAGAAACAGCGGAGTCGCCAAAACTGTAGCTAGGGTTTTCACCCTAGCTTGTGCTGATGAGCACCTACTAAGGAATCTGGAATCCTTAGTAGCAGTTCAATAATGTAAAAAAAAAAAAAAAAAGAGACCGAAATGAAAAACTAAGGTAAAGCAGTGAAAGTAAATAACATGAAATAAGAATAGCAGAGAAATGTATAATGGTGTTTTTTATTAAGATTACCTCCGATGAGGAGGTTGGTGGAGTCCGTTGCGCTGGTCCGATGTCGGTGGCTTCGAGCTCCAAGCTGCTCCTTCTCCTTCTCCGATGGTGGAAAATAGGCCAAAAAGGGTTCTCAATGGTGCAAATAGCTTGATGGTAAGCTAGGGTTTCACGAGATGTTTTGGCAGAGTAAGGATGCTATGACTGTGGATGTGAAATGAGGGGTCTCCACCACTTATTTATAGTTTTTAGTGGTGGAATGCTAGCCCATGGTTTTTGGAAACCATGTGGTTTAGGGCAGCTTGTTTAGGGTTTTTGCTGTTTTAGGGTTTTCCTCCTTTTTCCTCATTATTTTTATTCCTTTTCTTCCCTTTTGGGGATTTTTGCTATTTTTAGAGGAATTTTGGTTATTTTTGGAGGAAAAAGGGGTTTTTTGGCCTTTTGGAGGCACTTTAGGCCTTTTGGAGGCATTTTAGTGGGATTTTCAGGGAAATATGGTAGGTAAATGGACGAATGAGTCATGAAATGGGGTAGATGAGGTAGTTAACCATTTTTGGGTGTTAACATTTATTCCAATCAGGAGTAACATTCGGTAATAAGTATCTCTGTGGTTCAAAGTCAAAAGGAAGCTTTTTGAACCAAGGTTCACCCTCATTTTTAATACTTGTTGCTTCTGAAATTAACTCCACTGTTAGCTTGAAGTTGAGAGCTTCAAAAGTTACCATATCATCTTTTAAACCTTGAGCAAACGTACAAGACACCTCTGTATTATGCCCATCTAACCTCCTAAAGAAATCCATCCAACCTGCCTACTGGAACAACATAGCACAATCAGGGAGCTTTTCAATCCAGGTTAAATCAGTGGGTTTAGCCCTGTTCACTTTACCACTATTGCCACTTTTGCCCATCTTTTTTCCTTTAGAAACTAGAAGTTGTCTGGCCTTAGGGTTCAGAAGATGCTCTATAAATTGATTTTTTGCTTATTTATTTGATAGACCTATTTGTTTTGTAAAAGGTAAAATAGATCTTCCCAAAAGTGAAAAAAATTTCAAATCACTGAGGGCTTCAATGCTCTTTGATTTATCAATACAAGTTAAGTATGTGTATAGGTTAACTGCACAAGATTTGAAACCTAATTACCATTCAGACTGTTTTTAAACAGAAGACCATCTTCAATCTGTAGAGCAAAAACTGTATATCAGTATCTACAACCTGTCAACATGATTCATGAACATCTCTGCACAATCAAGGTATTTCATGAAGGAACTATGTTGTCACTTTAGATTGATTGCAGATTGTTCATCTCAAACTTAACTCTTTCATCTCATCAAACTGATACTAGGCTTTCATCTATTATTCGAACCCTTGCTGCCTTCATCAAATTGGAGAGTAGAATTCAATCATGAATGAGACTGTCACAACCACAAAATAACACTGCCCACCTTCAGATGCACAATAAACCATAATATCGAAATGTTTGAGGTTACAGGTGGCTGGAACTCTTCATTTGTTAAAGAAACTAGGTATGATGTATAATATCCATTTTAGATATGACATTCTTCTTCAATACAAACAGATTTAAGTCATAGAAGACAACACTTAGATCAATTTAAGTATCCAGGCTTTCCAATGCACTTGAGGACTGCTTGTAAGGTGATGAGCAAACAAAATCTTCTGTAATATATTCACATTAGCTTCCTGTAGCTTTAATAATGAAAATGACATTAGGTCTGCCAACAATCCTAGTCATTCAACTTGTTAAACTGAATGTGTATAAGTATCAGAGCTTTTGGTGTAGTTTGAATGCTAAAACATAAACAGCCTTCTCCTCAGACTGTTTCGAACTTCAATAACTGAAAATTTCAAACCTAAGGCTATTTTTCAGTGCTCTGTCCAACAAAACTTTTCAGAACAGCTTAGGTATCTATTTCTTGGGTTAAAATTTCATTTAGGAGCATATTTTAACCTCTCCATCGATCAATTTCTCTAGAATGACCCCACCCAAGAAATCCCCAAATTTTCAATTATAGGGGTTTATTGTGAAATACCTGCCAATTGATCAACTGCAATGGTTTAAACTCACGTTCTGAGCTATCAAATGCTTCTCCTTGAGTGTATAGATGTCCTTTTATGATCACTTTGACTGCTAGTAACGGAATTGAAAAGCCCTAATTTACGTTAGCCTTCATAAAAATGTCTCTGTTCTGCAGCAACATAATCCATATTTCTAGCGGTTTTGGTTACCCACGATATCCTCCTTTGCCTTTGACAGTGCATGTTATGACAAATCATGTAATATTAAACCGAATTTTGCTGCTAACTGTCAAACCAAACCGTATTTGGAGTAATGATGGCCATGATCTACTTCACGACTTAAAACCACCTGGAATCATGTTAAATCTGAAGCTTACACGTATAAAACAACTCAGAATGTGGGATTATTCATTCACCAATTTAAATCATGACCAAAATTTGCTTGAAAATCGGGAAAAAAGAAGGCCGCGATATTCTTGTAGCGCACCCTTTGTAATTTTTCGCTACAGTGCTACAAGAATATCTTTAGTGCTATTTTTCGCTATTTTTCATCTTTTTGACATTTTGTATGAGGTTTTAAAGTTGCTAGAGTGATAGGTATGCTCATAGTATGCCTTGTGAACCCACTATTTGATAAAATAACTTTAAAAATCCCTTTAACAAAAAAAAACCTATAACTTAAAATTCAAAATTTCTAAAGCAAGCTCAAAATTTCAAATGAACACTAAACAAAATTTCCCAAAAGGAGGGCAAAATCAAAATCAAGTAAATGAAAGCCTTGAAAGAAAAAGTAAATCAAACCAAAATTGAAGAAACAAAATTCTGACTTAACAGGACCTAAACAGGTTATGTCCCTTGTGATTTTCGAGTTGTATTGGAGACAGTGATCAGAAGCCCCAACAATTCTTCAATATACCTTTATGATTGATCCAGCATACCTGTACCACAGAGACTCTGAATATCAATTAGCGAGTCCATACAGCTATGTACCATCATGAAGATGTAGCATTCCATGAGAATGCCATGGGTCCAATGTACCAGATCAATAAATTATTTAGCCTCACATGAGAGGAAATCATCATTGTAACATCAGTTGTATATGATTGTCTCTTGTATTTTAGAGCATAGATCAAATGATTCTTTTGACATTGTCACGAGCATGGGAATGCCTGCCTCGTCCATATACATGTCACACATTTATTGTATCTCACCCATTGATGGGAACCAAATTAATACAAAAACCAAAATCCACCATGCCCCAGCCCCAGAAGCACTACCTCTCGACAACAAATCTTATGATGTTCATTAGCCATACATTGAGCTCCTTCCCTCACACATTAGGGGGTAATTTGTTAACCCAAAAATCCCCCACATAGATCTTAATGGCCTACACCACCCAAGGACACCATCTCACAACACTCATTTCACTCCATAAGACCTTCCATGACCTTCCATTTGACCCCCACACCTCCAAAAGAGCCCAAGGATAAAGAAAAGGGCTAAACCCCCCAAAAAAGAGCCCAAAAAAGACCCCCATGAGCTAAATCCCTAAAAAAGGGGCTAAAACCTTGAAAGGGGCTAAAGTTAGGGTGAAAGGGGCTAAAGCCATGAGCAAGGGCTTAAAACCCTAAAACCCCTTGGAAAAACTATAAAAGGAGGGTGGGGGGTCACTCTCAAAACACTCCTCACTTACCGATTGTTATGCTTCCCATGGATGCTTTGAGACCTCTTGCTCTCAAGCCACCCACTCTCCCTCTCCTCCATCTCCATTTCTCCAAGCCATTGCTTCCTAACCAAGAGAGAGGTGCTCCCATGAGCTAGGGCATGGTGGCCCATTTCCACCAAAGTGAGGTATAATATTCATTTATGCCTGTTTTATTTGTTCTTATTTTTTAACCCTCATCTCTATTTGTAGGTTTTCATTGACATTGCTTGCAGGTTTAGTAGCTTAGGTTTGTTTTGTAGGTTTTGGAGGCAGAACCCTAACCCACTGGCTGCAGAGGGGTTCACAAGGGCTGCATCTCCATCTTCATTTCTGTTATTTGCTCTTAGATTTAGTTTACAATAACTGCCATTTACTTAGTATTTCTTAGATTAGCTTAGTTTCAATTCAGAGATTGGTTTATGTTATTTTTACATTCTATTTTTTCACTATTTTCTAAAGGGTAGGAACCTACCCTTGTGCCCTATAGGAACAAGGGAGCCATTCTTACCCTTGTATTGAGGAGAAATTCTCACTACATCATCAACATGACCTTCCACGGGAGGATGGATTGATGAATCTTCTTGGGAAGGTTGTTGGACCAAGGGAGGTGAGTGTGAAGAATATGGTACTCCACTTTCCACCACCACATTATCTCCCACTTGGGAGGTGGTAGCAGCTCCTTGGTTGATAGCTCCCATTGGATTCTCTCTTGAAGCAGGAGTAAAATTAGGTGGCAAGCCATGTACTATCCTGGACTGTCTTAACTCAACCAGTGTGTATAGTTCCTATCTAACCTAGGGTCTAAAAATCTAGAAAAAAACACACCAAAAGACTTCCCTACTCAAACTATAGGTCAAAACAAGCAGACTTAAAATGATAGGAGGAGTTCAAAAGTCAGGTCTCTCACTAGGATTGTCAAGCAGGTGCCACTCGCAATATACCTCGAGGGTACATGCGTAGTAATCTCCCTGAATGCTTTTTTCAGTGTATGGCTCCTAACAAGACGACCAAAGGGCTTTTCTCAGATAGATAAGGTAACCTAGTGGGGTCTCCTGATATAATCAAGGTACGTGGGAGCTCGAATCAGTAATAGTTTTGTCTAATGCATAACCATACACAAGGGGCCTTCCGATATACAATCAAGTACATAAAGTTCCTTTCTATATCCCTCAAGGGTGCATGAAAGGCCGTTTGATATACCGATAGTACATGGAAGAACCATGCGAGTCCTGGAATGTAATGCTAATAAATAACGATAGCTCCTACGTTTTATGATTCCCAAACACGTCTTTAACCTATCACTCAAGTTACTACATAAATTTTAACCTACAACTACTGCTAATTTTAACTTGTACGGTTAGGCAAATGCATGACGTTTTGACAGAAAAGTAAAACCATGCAATATGCTTGTGCAAATGTTCACTTTACCGTTCATGCCTACTTACGGGAGGGAAGAGAGTGTTTTTCTTTTTGTTTCAAAACCAAAAATAATTCCAATCAACAGTCATGAACATCAAATCAAAGACAAGAAAATACTTATACAAACCAAATTATTCTTTTCAAAAGAAAATGGGAAGGGTGAGAATCTCTTTTCCTAAAAGAACAACACCAAGCACACCTATATGCCAATACACTCTAACTTTTCAAATTTCTTAAAAACATACGCAAATCTAACTTAAAACTACCATTTTTTTTTATTGTGATTGAGATAGTCCTATATGCATGAGAGGTGAAAGATCATAAAGGCCCTGAAAGCTTATAAAGCCAATCAGAAAACCCAAATCCAACGCTAAAAAATGATGTCCTAATCTCAAGCAAAACTTTTCTCTTTTGAAGAGAAGAAAAAGAAGTTTACTATGCAAGCAAGAAATGAAATCTAGAAGCTAATCTAGTGTTCTTCTTTCAGTATATGCAACAAAAAGAGATTTCAATGAGCACCCTAACTTTTAGAAAATAAGAAATTCTTCTTTAAGCACAACCAACAAGTGAGAATCATATGAACAATAAAAAAGACTAAACAAATTTTTGAAATTCCACTCAAAATCAATCTTAAACCATCAAAGCAGTAAGCCACACACATCAGATTCAATAACACAAGCATGATAACAGAATTGAAAGCAATCGAAATTCCAAAATTTTACAAAGAAAAATGAGGAAAGGGTGTTTTGGACTAATGCCTACCTGGTACCGCTCTTCGTAGGTGTTGTAAGAGAATTTCCAAAGCAGCATCGCTCCTCGTAAACCAGATACAGGTGGTGGCACCGTGTACTTCTCACTATGTTCAAGTAGTGGCATCGCTCCTCGTACAAATCATGGTCGTGGTTCTTTGTAGATGGCCAAAACAAAAAAGAGAATGATGGATCAGATCAAAAAATACTAGATCAAGGCAAATATTGTCGAATTGAAAGTGGTAATAGAGCATAAAAAACTGAAATGACTCAGATATGAATAAATCATGAAATTTCAAGCTTAAATAATACAAATAAGAAAGTAGATCTGACTAAAAAGAGTTGAAGAAAAGGGAGCCTGGATTCAGACAAGAGTTGTAGACTGAATAATATCAGAACAACTAAATACAACTATTCCTAAGTGGAGTCGCCAGATTTGTTAACCGGAATATTTCACCTCCTGCGGACAGCAAGGTGTTTCGCTAGTCTGAATGGATAAGATCCATAACAAATAGATCACAGAGGTTGATAACTATCCCTAGACCCTATAGATATTTGGAATACAAGGCTTTGATAGTCCACCTGTGTACCTGCAATCAAGCTCAACACAAAATAGATCAAATCAACCAGAATATCATCTAATAATCTATGCTAGTGACTAAGGAATCTAGCAATATATATCTAAAATCAAATATCAACAATATATATGGGACAAAAAATCAACTTGCATTAGAAATATGAATAAGTTTACAACCAAGCCTTAGTGTTGACATGCATCTCCATGAAACCATCTCTTCATCCCCAAAAGCTCTGACTCTAGCTCTCTATGCTCTCTCCAAATGAACTTGGGCCAAGAATCAGTCCAACAGCATAACAATACCTTCAATGTTCTCCCCTCAACCATGGCTATGAGCTCATATTTATAGGGCTTTAATGGATAGAGATGGTTGAGAAATTAGTAGGTGAGGTGGCCTCTAAGATCCTAGGATGAGGGATCTCAAGCTCAACCAACCCACAACAGTAGGGATAATGTAAATATTGAGGCTTATCATCTAGAATCCTCAAGAAACTTCTCTTTTTCCCTTTTTACCCAGGGTACTATGCTTCTCCTTCTATGACAGGGTGGTTCTGGTAATAACAACCTATGGACCAAGGGAAATGGACGGTGGCATTGCTTGTGGACAACCGATGGAAGGAAGTGTGACTAGGGGTACCACTCCTAGATAAAGGGTCATGCACGGTGCTAGGAATTTGTATGATAGACTAATAAAAAACCATTTAGTCTTCACTCTAGAAGCTGGGATTTAGGGAAAGTAGGTATGTCAAAGGTCTTATCACATGATGGTGATAGGATTTTGGTATAACATTAAGCCCCTTTTCATCTTTTTGAGCCTTAGCAAGGGTGTGGGGTTCAAATGAGGGTCATACATAGATGTATTTTGGTGGTGTAGGTCATGTAGAGATCATTGAG
The DNA here is from genome assembly GCA_001517045.1 of Pseudotsuga menziesii. Lineage (NCBI taxonomy): Eukaryota > Viridiplantae > Streptophyta > Pinopsida > Pinales > Pinaceae > Pseudotsuga > Pseudotsuga menziesii. The sequence goes on from LPNX010693189.1 coordinate 12,213, forward strand.
GGATTTTTTTGGGTTAACATATTGCCCCCTGATGTGTGAGGGCAGGAGCTTATCGTATGGCTGACAGACATCATAGAATTTTGTGGGGAAAGGTGGTGCTTCCTGGGTTGGGGCATGGTGGTTTTTAGTTTTTGTATTAATATGGTTCCCATCAATGGGTGAGATACAAATAATGTGTGACATGTATATGGATGAGGTAGGAATCCCCATGATCGTAATGATGTCAAAAGAATAATGTGATCTTAGCTCTATAATACAAGAGCCGATCATGTACAACTATTGTTACAATAGTGGTTTCCTCAATGAGAGGCTAAATACAATACTAATCTGAAGAACTACTACATTTGACCCATGGCATTCTCATGGAATGCTATATCTTCATGGTTGATGGTCTGCTGAATCTGGAATGGTACATAGCTGTAGGCACTTACTAATGGATATTTAGAGTCTCTGTGGTACAAATATGTTGCATCAATCATAAATCTATATAGAAGCACTGTTGGGGATTCTGAACATTGTCTCCAATTTAACCCAAAAATCACAAGGGACATGAACCTGTTGGGGTCCCTTGCATAGAATCATCAATGTGCTAGAGTCAGGTGGCATTCGGGGTCTTCGACCAAATACTGCATGGACCAATACCCTGTATGAATCTCACTAGTGCGATGATGTAGCTAGAGTTGAGCATGTGAGAAACCACCATCGTGAGAGGCACTACGGGATCCTCTCAATGGGTCCAAGGAACTCATCAATGAGGTTGATGAAACCAGGATATAGGGACCTCTAGGTCTCTCCTCTGGAATATGTGTGTTGTCGTTGATAGAGGGAGACCTGCAACTGGCCAAGGAAATGGTGTTTCCTTGACTAGAGGTGCGAGGGAGATAACTAAAAGATTTGATACAATCTGAGGACTAACCCACTGGATTGGGGGGGGGGAGGTGGAACAAGGGCAGGAAATCATGGGGGACTCAAACTTCCTTTGTTAAGATCGAGTATGATGGCAGGGCAGACCAGGAATCAAATTAAACTGACTCATGGGAAAANGGGGAGGGGGAACAAGGGCAGGAAATCATGGGGGACTCAAACTTCCTTTGTTAAGATCGAGTATGATGGCAGGGCAGACCAGGAATCAAATTAAACTGACTCATGGGAAAAGGGATCATAACTGTAATACCGAGAATGTAAATGCAGATGAGAAATACTTGGGGGAGGTAGACACTTTTGGTATTGATTGGATCGAAGGAAGACACATCACAGAGTACTCTAAACAAATTTTACCCAAAGTGGGAATGCTATCGAATTGTTATATATGGGGTGGTGTCTAAAGACACTGTTGTGGTATGATGTTGTGAATTTTTAGCGAGCCCAAGAAAGTAAATGCTTGATGGTGCTTTCAATTTTAGAGAGTTCGAAAGCATGAAGAAGACTTCAGCAGGGTCTCTTTTTGTTGATAGTCTCCTGTTAATGAAAAAGGTTAAAAGTGTACCTAGGAGAGCTCACCCGTCCTTTGGGGGATGGGAGACTTCTTTACCATTGGTAGTCCAATCAAGCCGAAAAAGGTTAAACCTATACTGACTGGACGATCATTCAGATGCTTTTATGAGCATGAACAAAAGAAAGTTTGATCGGTGATATTTTCTTGATGAGTAGGTTGGAAGAGAGGTTAATGAAAACCCATGGTGAGCTTTTCATAGAGTTCGGGCCTTCTTAGCGAGAAATCATAAAATAATGCAGAGGGGAACGTTATTGGCTTGAATGTGCCAAGGTGGTCCTTTTTAGATGGTAGTCTACATAATCTGCAAAAGGAGATAAACAAGATGATGTAGATGACCTTTCTTATACTTTAATGAGCGAGAAAGGAAGTATCTCCTCTTGGTAATCTTTTGATTCTTTTAGGAGTCAGAAAAGAGCTTAAAAGAAACTCCAGTATGGTCAACTGATCTAGGTGGCATAGAAGGTGCCCCTATGTTGGGACAATGGACAGTTGTCCAAAATTCATTTGTGCAGTATGGATGCAGTAGATGGCTCTTAAACATACCAATACATGCATAGGATAGATCGCAATAGAGGCACACGAGTCAGTGAGGCAGTGGCATGCAAACCAAGGTGGCTCTCGGACAGATGTCAGGAGAGTCATGTGTGAGTTGTGATGAATGGACTTGACTTACATATGATGTTAGTGCAAGTTTGGAGACAATTATATGCCAAATGTATGTGAAAGAAATGATTCTCCCTCTGGGAAATGGTCTGGGATCCATAAGTTGCGGTGATGATGTGATGCAAGTACAGGTCTGGAGACATTTATAACACAATGTGGTACATAAACTGAGGTAAATCTAGGGAAGTGACCCCAAAAATTACTTACTGAGCATGAGACTATGGTCTCATTTAAATATTGAGGATGAAAAACCAAACCCAGAGGTGTGAGGGGTGTCTCAAACAGACTTTGGATGCCTCTAACTAGTAGTGAATGGTGCTGCCCCTAGTGCAGTGATGCATAGGGGAAATCTAGGCCAAATGAGGGCCTATGGGTATGGAGCTAGCTTAACGTACAATGTTCAATTCACATGATGGTATGCAAATTGATTGGGCCTCTAGTACAGGTCTAGGGAGCTGATGGTATGCTAGCATGGTGGTAGCTAGATCATACGTGTGACATACTATGTGCATGTTCATATGTGGAAAAAACATTGCAAAACAAAAAAGAAAAAACTACACTATAAGGGACTCATAGTGGTGGTATCAGGAAGACACTCTCTTGAGGTAGAGCCCATTATGTGGCTTCTGTAAGAGGCGACCATGTAAGTCAACGAAGAGGTATGCCCCCTTGCTGAGATGAAGGTCATTGGCAAGGTGGGGTGATGGAATCTGGTATTTGATAGGAAGAACCAATTCCACACCAAGGTTTAAAGGGAATGGGGTAAAACTGGAGGCGGTCTTATAGATATCTATATCATCGTGTAAGTGGTGCTATGATAGATTAGGTGGATCTTCCACAGCTGATGAGATAGAAGGGCGACTGGTGGTAGTGATCACTTAAATGGTATTGGTTGTGTTTTTGGTCACCTTTCCCCTAGTATCTGTGTTGGTTACTCTGGGAAGACCCAGGTTTACTATAATGTACCAACAACACCCCTAGCTCACTAGCCCTTTCGGCGACATACCACAGTACGTCTTGAAGTCTCACCCAAAGTGATTCTAATGGGTTGGCCAAAGACTCAAGTGTATTTTACTAGGTTCTGTTGCATCTTGTGTGTGTCTCGCGGCTCCTCACAACCCATGGGGTATCTCTCTCCACGATGCGTAGCTTCCTCTTCCTCATGATGACTCTAGCCCTTATCGCACCGCTTCATCCTGGGCAACACATAACTCTCTCCTACACTAGATCCTTAACCGCAATGCACCACACCTCCTTTGATGGTGTGATATCACTTCCTTCCGATATCCTACCACTGTGGCTCAGCTTACTTAGTGTTACTTGTGTCTGAATTACAGGACTTCCACATACAAGGCTATTTAACACTGCGACTCTTAATTATCTTGAGTAAAACATAGACAAACTCCTTTTCAGAATACTTAAAGACTTCGACTTGTATTTATCCTTCTATACTGATGCGAACTGAATAACACATACATACATTTAACTATAAGAAAAATCCATGTAAATAAATGACAGATACACAAATAAGCACAATGATCACATGAATCAATCACATAACACTGAGGTTTTACGTGGTTCACTTCCAGGATGGAAGCTATGTCCACAGAAATGTGTTTCTCTATTATAACTTAGGGGAAGTAAACACAGTTCTGCTGCACCGCATATGCAGCTCGAGATCTTCTGGGTAACTTCACACACATCTTGGAGCCCTTCTCTATTAGATCTCTTTTCTATCTCTATATTGCTTCTCTACAATATTTTCTTCCCTCTCTGTCAATCCCTGCGGATTGTTACATATAGGCTCAATGAGCCAGCTACTAGTTCAGTAAGATAACTACATCTAATAACAGAACCAGATCTCAGATTCTATAATACAACTATATAACTAACCAACCTCCTATTGTCTAACCTTTTACAATATGAAATACATCCATTTATAGGTGTCCCGAAGGTCTCGCCATTACAACACTGTGGGCCTGTCCCAACAGTAACCCAAAAACCCTAACTAGTGATAGTTGGCATATCTGTACTTGGAGTAGCTGCTTTTCATCACACCACTGTTCTCTGCAATCTTCCATGCTTCCTGGTGCTGACCATGGGTACTGTGCACTGCTTCCCTTCTTCTGTCCTTCGTCTTCAATACCTCAACCCCGTCGCTCCTTTTCCTTTATGAGGGTAGCTAAGCCCTCCTGTCTTCACCACTGCCTTCAATGCAGTGGGTGAGCTCTCTCTTCTCGGCTGCTCAAGTACTATCATATTCTTTGAATTCTCTATCCCAACAGTCACGGTTTCCGGTTCTGCTCTGCAGCTAGAAACATGCTACGGCATCGTAGCTTTACCTTATCTCTTCATCTTCGCCAAAACTATCTATCTATGAAAATGGTAGCTTCTCCTGTAGCTACAGGACCCTACTCCAATAGTCCCCTAAGAATTATTTGTGGCTCGTCCCTGAGCCAATACGAACGGGCTTCTCCTGCTGTAGCTTCTCCTTGGCTTCCTGCGAAGTCCATTGAAACTTGTCTTGAAGTCCTATGACTTCATTCTACATAGCCTTGACACGCTCGTGTGCCGCATCGAGCATAGCTTGGCTAATACTGGAGTCCTCTGTCTTCTTAGTTCATAGGTCTCGCATATTTTTCCATAGGTGAGTGGATCCCTTAAGGACCCTAAGCTTCTGAGGGGCCTTTCCCAGATATCCTCTTTTCTCTATCTGGGTTAGAACTCGTGCTATGAGGAAGATATAAATCTGTATCTTCTATCCTTCTCAAAACATTTCATTCAGTCTGGATCCTTTCATATGAAAGTGACACAAACCATGAATTCCATTCCGAGAACAAGCCTTTGTCTGCATGCTGGAGGTCTACTGGTTTGATTTGCTTTTTTGTTTCACTTTTATTCTCAGCAAATTGCTCTAGGTATTCATGATGCCTATGATCTGTAGATTGTCGTTTATTTTCCTTGGAAATCTCTTGTTCTTCTCTTAGCCGATCAGTTAGGTCATCTTCCTTCTCCCGTTGCCTTCTTTTTCTCATTTTTACTTTCTTCCTGGCGGGAGATTTCTTCTCATCATTCTTCTGCTCTACTTTCTTATCTTCAGTGATTGGCTCATCTTTCTTATTCTCTGCAGCAGAGACTTTGATTACATCTTCTACATCCTGCACTTGACTCCTCATCCTTGGTAGTTGTCTGACTTGTGATGTATCTAATTTCACAACCTTGGGCGGTGTCACCATATCGGACGCGAGGCCTCCGTGCTCGAAGCGTTTCACAATGGCTTCTATAGGTTTCTCCTTAGACAGAACCCTCTCAGTGGAATACTCTAGACAGGCAATGGCTACGAATTATGGAAATCATAGCACTCTGTAATGGAATTAGCTCTACACAGGGAAACCTAATAGCTTACTCTATAGCTCTCGGGTCTTTGCAAATGTAACCCATCTGAATGAATAATTTGTGTTTTTATGCCCAAGGCAATAATCCCAAACGCAAAGATCATCTAGGCTGGATCCATCGGTTGTATTAATTGCATGGATGAGATCACATCCATCAGCTCGATCCTCATTAACTGCTGAAATCTGATCCAATTTCCCTCGAAATATGTGTGCAAGTTGCCGGTCTCATCGAAGATTTTCCAAATCTTGATAATTGATTATGCTATTGCTAGATGTACGGTAATGTATACCGGTCATTTCTGCAATAAATGCCTATCAGAAGGCGACTTGACTGGCCCTCTGTCTTGTTTGTAAAACTGGGTACGTGGCACGAAGAAACATCACGCTGTTGCGATGCCTCACCGCATCACCTGCTCAAAACAAAATTAAGTGCTCTTTTTTTTTCACAAGCCGCTTAAGACTTGCACAAAATGAACCGTCCTTATGCAATTCCTTATACTTAGAATACCTGTTGGTGTAGACTAATTCCCGGTGCGATGCCTCCTTTCAACTACACTGGAAATCTACACCACCATAAGCTGTCTAAGATAGGGCTGAGAAGTGGAGTGGTTATCACTATAGAGCTTAAGCCTACTACCATTAATCAATGTGGGAACAAGCTCCCCATTCAGTTTGCTGAGCTGAACGGAACCTCCCTCTGTAACTTGCTGTATCTGATATGGCCCCAACCAATGCGTCTTGAACTTCCCTGGAAACTTAATAAACTTACTATCATAGAGGAGTACTAGGTCTCCAATCTGAAGAGTCTTACTCGTAATGTGTCTATCATGCCAAGATTTCTCTCATTCCTTCTTCACTTTCTGATGGAATCCGGTGATGAATTTGTCTTCCTCTAAGGCAAGCAGCTACGCTAGCCTTTCATGCACCGTGTCTGTATCATCCATCCCAGTAATCTGAGCAATTCTTAAGCTGGGAAGAATATAATCCATAGGCATAACAGCCTCCTGTCCATACACCAAGCTGAAAGGTGTGTGTCCTGTAAGTTTCTTACAGGTAGTCCTATATGCCCATAATATAGTGTTAACTCTAAGGTCCCACTCATTCCTTTGGCTGTTGCAGATCTTAGTAAGAGCATTTTCTAAAATCTTGTTAAATTCCTCCACCGTACCATTAGCTTGCAGGTGGTAGGGAGTGCTCTTATGGTGCTATATCTGAAATTATTCCGTCAAGGCCTCAATGGTGCGATTCAAGAAATGTGTGCCTTGGTCGCTCATCAAAATTACTGGGCATCCAAATCTACTGATGATGTTTTCAAAAAGAAATTGTGCGGCTGTAGCAGCATCACGATTTCTTACTGCTTTGGCCTTTTCCCACCTGGTGAGGTACTCTGTTCCAGTGATGATATATCTCACACCAGTTCGTTTTCTTGGTGGGTTGATAGGACCCACAAAGTCTATAGCCCACTTGTCAAATGCGTGGAGCATAATCTGTGGTCACAGTGGCATTTCATCTCATCATGAAGGTTTTCCTACCCTTTGGAAGATATTGCAGCATCTACAAAAGTCCTTAGTGTCTTTCGGTATCGTAGGCCACCATAATCCTACAGCTAGGATTTTCTGCGCATTCGGCTTTCCTGTGAAATGACCTCCTGCGGTTCCTGAATGTGCCTCTCTAATAATAGCCTCTTTTTCATGTGGCATCACACATCTGCGTAGGAATTCATCTAGACCTAACTTGTATAGTTGTCCTGCGATCAGGGTGAAGTCTGCTGCTTTAACAACCAACTGCTTCTTTTGATGCTTAGTAAACTCAGCAGGTGCCCATCCTGTTGTGATAAAGTGAATGATATCAGCATAGTACTCATCTGTGATCTGGATAGAAAAAAGCTGTGCATCTAGCAAATTGTCCTCTAGATTAATTGGATCTTCTCCTGAGTCTATCCGTGACAGATGATCAGGTCCGGTGTTCAATTTTCCTGGTTTCACAATGATTTCAAAATCATACTCCTAAAATAAGAGTAACCATCTACAGATTTTTCCCCCTAACACTGGCTTATTGACCAGATACTTCAATGTGGAATGGTCAGTAAACATTTTGAACGAGGAACCCAATAGGTAGTGCTTGAACTTCTATAGAGTGTACACCATATATAGGCCTTCTCTTTCTATCGTGGTGTAGTTCTTTTCTACCGTCGATAGCTTTCTGCTGGAGTATGCGATAGGATGATCGATACCTCCTTCTCCTGGTTGCGTTAAAACAATCCCTAGTGCGATGCCAGATGCATCCACATGTACATGGAATGGCTTAGTCCAGTATGGAAATACTAATATGGGTGTTGTAACCATCTTCTCTTTAAGTGTGTCTAGGCTTTGCTGGCATTCCTCATTCCATAGGAATTTTACATCTTTCTTTAACAGTTTTTCCATCGGTGCTGTAATATTTGCGTAGCCTTTGATGAATTTTTTGTAGTACCCGGTATGACCAAGTATTGTTCTTAATTGTTTGACTGAGTTGGGTGTTGGAAGATTTACAATGATGGCAATCTTTGTGGGATCTACCATCAAGCCCTGCCTGCAAACAATGTGACGCAACAAAATACTGAATGGTGCACCGAATATACATTTTTTCAAGTTTAGAGAAATTTGGTACTGCCTACATTTTTCTAATATCAGTCTTAAATCTCCTATGTGCTTGTCAATTAATCCAAATACAGTCCAATCATCGAAGTAAAATTCTAGGAATTTATGGATGTATTCTTTAAATACAGCAACTACTACTCTAGAAGAGATAGCTAGTGCATTCTTAAGACCAAAGGGCATTACTATATACTGGAATGAGCCCCATTATGTTGGAAAGGTGGTATTAGATCAATCTTCTAGATGAATTCTGATTTGGTGATAGCCTGAAAAGCCATCAGTGAAGGAGTAGACCTCCTGTCCTCCCACATTGTCTATCACTTCATCAGTGAAAGGTGTCGAAAATGGATCGTGAACCGATGCATCGTTGAGTTTACACAGATCGACACAGATCCTGATGTCTCCTTTGGTTTTCTTTTCTTGTATGACCATGGGGCTAACCCATTCACTTTCTTCTACAGGCTCAATGATGCCTGCTGCTAGAATCTTATCGATCTCATCCTTGACTTTTTCTTTATAGCGCGGATTTAATCTATAAGGATGCTGCTTGACTGGTTTGGCATCCTCCTTCAATGGTATCCTCATTACTCCTAGATCACCAACTATTCCCTTCATCTCTGTGAACTTGGTGGGAAATAGGTCCTAATATTCATGTAGCAAGTCTGCAATCTGTCCAACTATTTCATCGTTCCAATAGTCTCCAATAGAGGCAAACTTTGGTTCTGTGTCTATGCCAATATTGATCTTTTTTTTTTTGATGGGCTTTGTGATTGCTGGAATTTCTAGCTTGCGTCCATCAACATTACGAGTCCCTTCAGACTCTAAAATGTTGATGTTGCGAGGATCCTCATCCTCTTCCTCTGGATCTGCTGCGAAGTTATAGCACTTGAGCGCATCTTCTAACTGGATAGCCCATTCTGGTTGAGTATGTACTGATAGGGTACAATCCTCAAATATCTTAATCTTTTTTACATCTAGGGCCTGATTAACACTTGGATACTCGGATTCAAAAGTGAAGGTGAGTAGAAAGCTGTCTATCATAAGTGGCCATGTAGTCATTCCCTTGTAAAAATCAGTCTCTGTGTGCCAGTTCCTTGGAATTGTGTCCAAAGTGTGAATGAATTGGTGAACCCATTCATCCTCGGGAATGTCCAACCAATTCTGTTCACATATCTAAATATGTGACCTAGGGTCACTTTCTCCTATGTATTTCTACTGGACATACACTCTGTCGATAGAGAATCTGATCGCAATCAATCTCTTAAGATCATCCCATGATGCGATATTCTCTTTATGTGCATACCACCATCTTGTAGGTGTGGCTCGTACTACAAGGTTCATAGCTATGATCCTCTGCCTATGAGAAATTTGTTGTTCAAACTGCATGAGAAAGTCTTGGATATCTGTTAGACCATGAAATGATGGAATCTCATTTATCTCTGCGCCAATCCATCGCAGTGACTTAGTCATGTACGCACATCTGCACATTGAGACTTCATAAAGTCTATTCTACCAGTTCTCTAGAACAACATCCGAATTCGATGCACATGAGTTGTTGCATCACCAACTCATGTTCCCTTCCGCGATTAGATTGATGTAGTCACTCTGGTTCGTAGTCATCTGATAAAGACTCTCCATGTTACGTGCCTCTTCCTCTACTCCGATAGGTTCAATGTATCTGGGACCCTGAAGAGGATCTAACGGTGCGATGACCCAGATCTGTGCATCCTCAAAGGTCATTTGTATTTTTTTGAGGTAGATTACGGCCATGTTATCGAGCACCCAATCAATGCCTAGTAATGCTGGATATGGTCGACTATTGCCAATGATTTCTATAACTTCAAATTCCGTAGAGCTATGAAATCCATCAATGTCGACTGGCACCTGCAGTAATCGACCCAATGGAAATACCCACTGCTGATTAGCTAATCTTAGATGGATAGGCGATCTGACTAACTTAGGGCTACCCATCTATTCCCATGTCTGCTTAGTCAGAACATTTACCTCTGATCCTAGATCTAGGATCACCTCGTCCATTTCAAATTCTCCAACCTGTGATGTGAGTCGCATCTCTCTTCCTGTTCTTGTGTGTCCCATAATGCTATGAACAACATGCTATGCACTTCTCACGGAAGAAGATGGCTGACAATGATCTATGATGCGCTGAAGTTCTCTGATAGCTTGCTCATTTCTCACGAGTTTTAGGCAACTCCGCAGGAAGGATTGTACGCTTCCTGTCAACTCATCCTTGTCGCATGTGCCCGATGTGGTAGCCTGTGGTTTATGTACAGGGCTAATGCCACAAGGTGCTTACTATGGTATGCCCCTAGACGGTGGTACCTACAATCCTAATTGTATAGGGTCATCAAAGAAAGTATTAGCTTCCTGAAATGTCTATTTATTCTTCTGTAGGTCAAGTGGTGTTTCTTTGTTAGGAGCTTTACACACCCATTCTTGACCTGCGTTCTTTTCAGTATCCTACGATGTCCCACTGGTGGAAGCACCGCTGTGAGTCACAATGTTGACTCTTGGTTTTGCTTCTTCTTGCTTAGCAGCAATAAGCTAGATGTTTTGGTGTACTGCTGGATTAGGTTCTCTGATCTTAGCTATCAAAGTAGGACATTCTTCTATTGCGTGATCGCAAGATTTGCAATAGTTACATGTGGTGGTGGGGCTCTGGCAGTCCCTAGAATAATGTCCTAGAAATCTGTAGTTGTAACAAGTGACTGGTCCACGATCACGGCTAAAGACTTCTCCATGGCCAAAGCATCCTCCACGTCCTCATCCTCTGAATCCTCCTCCACGGCCAACTTGAGCCGGATCATGCTGTGGTCCTGCTGCTGGACCCTGTGTCTCTGATTGGACTCTGTACACATCATGTTTTCTGTCTAACATGAGATCATAGGCTCTACAATCGTGTTCATAATGGCATACTGACTTGCAGAAGACACAGTATAAGTTCTTAGGGGTATGCATGTACTTCTGAAGTAGAGGGCATTGCTGAGGTGGATGTCCTATTTTTTTGCATATTTCAGACCATAGCCCGTGGGTCTGTGGTAAGGGGTTAGGAGCCCCACTTTCTAGATATTATACATAGACTGGACAATTGTCTTTAGTATGGCCTTGTGCTTTACACCTTACGCACCATATGTCTTGCGCAACCTCTTTCCCTTTCTTAAGCTCATGCAACGGTAACGTGAGATTAGCCAACTGGTTTTGTAAAGTTGTCATGCTTGTACTAGTCTCAGCTAGAGGTGAAGCCTCTAGTTTCATTGCCATGTCCAATGTGCCGTCCTGCATCTAGAGTTTCTGCTACATTAATGGCAGTATGATGTGAGGGAGAAACGCTACAATAAACCATTCCTTATGCTGCTCTGGTGCAAACTCAAAGCTAACTTGGTCTATAAGGGCTTTGAATTTCTGATCTAAGTCCCACACTAACTTTGTAGGTAACTGTTTAATGTCTTTGAGCTCTGTAATGCACTGTGAATCAGACTTAGGTTTCTTAAACTCTTTAATCATGGCGGTCTTGACCTGGACAAGTGTTCTAGGTACCGTTGTGACATACTTCATATACCATGTTAAGGATCGTTCTCTCAATGTGGTGACCAACTATACAAGTTTAAGATTATCATCATGGATTCCTTTAATGGTCCACATGGCTTCACATAGAAACCAATGTTGTTCTGGGTCCTCTGCCCCTGTACCCTTAAATATAGGTAGCTTCATATCATCCCCCATTCTATTTCTACGTGGTGGATGTTGATTTACTGTGTTACTACTACTCGGCGATGTAGGTGGAGGTGATGTAGCGGTAGTATATATTGTCTGCGAGCTACTGGATGGAGTTCCTATGGGATTGCTTTGAGTCCTGGTTTGTTTCTGTGGGGTGTAGGGATGGTAAGGAATACCCCCTTCTATTATTTCTATGGTACTATGACTCTGTGGTCTATTATTATCTAAAATTTCTTCAAATATGGGAGATCTGAAATCTACTTTATATTTCTTCCCACTACGTGTACGTCCAATGTCATCAAAATCACTTTCAAAGTCTTGTGACATTACTCTCTTTACTTATTCATCTGAAACTAGATCCATTCTTCCTTTTTCATGTAATAGCATATTAATGGATAATTTTAAAGATCTTAGGTACTTACCATGATATCCTTTGAAGAAGTACCGCTCAACCTCGCTGAAGATTTTTCTCTGCTCAACTGCAAACTCTGTGATGAAGCCTTCTAGCACTCTCACAAGCCATAAGTCTACTGTCCTCATAACATGATTATCAAGGCTCTTAACGGTCTGGATTAGCTCTGGTGTCCACACAATGTTTCTTTTCTTCTTGAATATGTTCTTATCAGTCAACTTTGATAACTAGTCGTAAAGCTCGTTTCCATAGGTCACAAAAAATATCATGTGCAGGTCTATAAAGATATGTTTTTGTAACCAGTCCTTTGTACTCAGTTTAGGACTCCTGTTCTCTTGCTCGGCAAACTCTTTCTCCTTAGACCCAACCCACTGGTTGAGTTTATCTCTAGTAGGATGCCAATAGAACATCAGTGCTCAGCTTGTTCAAAACCAGCAGCAGAACCATTTGTTGGTTACTCTGGGCAGACCTAGGTTTACTGTAATGTACCAACAACACCCCTAGCTCACTGGCCCTTTCGGCAAAAGACTGCAGTGTGGCCTGAAGTCTCACCCGAAGTGATTCTAATGGGTTGGCCAAAGACTCAAGTGTCTTTGACCAGGTTTTGTTGCATCTTGTGTGTGTCTTGTGGCTCCTCACAGCCTGCGGGGTCTCTCTCTCCATGACACGCAGCTTCCTCTTCCTCGTGATGACTCTAGCCCTTATCGCACTGCTTCATCCTGGAAAACATGTAACTCTCTCCTATGCTAGATCCTTAACCACAGCACACCACAGCTCCTCTGATGGTGTGATATCACTTCCTTGTGATATCCTACCGCTGCGGCTTAGCATACTTAGTGTTACTTGTGTCCGACTTACAGGAATTCAACATACAAGCCTGTTTAACACTGTGACTCTTAATTATATTGAGTAAAACATAAAAAAAACTCTTTTTCAAAATACTTAAAGACTTCAACTTGTATTTATCCTTCTATACTGATGCGAACTGAATAACACATACATACATTTAACTGTAAGAAAAATCCATGTAAATAAATGACAGATAAACAAACAAGCGCAATCACATGAATCAATCACATAACACTGAGGTTTTACGTGGTTCACTTCCATGATGGAAGCTATGTCCACAGAGCTGTGTTTCTCTATGATAACTCAGGGGAAGTAAACATAGTTCTACTGCACCGCATATGCAGCTCGAGATCTTCCAGGTAACTCCGTACACAACCTGGAGCCCTTCTCTCTTATATCTCTTTTCTATCTCTATATTGCTTCTCTACAATATCTTCTTCCCTCTCTGTCAATCCCTGCAGATTGTTACATACAGGCTCAATGAGCGAGCTACTGGTTTAGTAAGATAACTACAACTAATAACAGAACCAGAGCTCGGCTTCTATAATACAACTATATAACTGACCAACCTCCTATTTTCTAACCTTTTACAATATGAAATACATCCATTTATAAGTGGCCCGAAGGTCTCACCATTACAACACTGTGGGCCTGTCCCAACAGTAAGCCAAAAACCCTAACTAGTGACAGTCGACATATCTATACTTGGAGTAGCTGCTTTCGATCACACCACTACTCTCTGCAGTCTTCCATGCTTCCCAGCACTGGCCATGGGTACTATGCATCGCTTCCCTTCTTTTGTCCTTCGTCTTCAATACCTTGTCCCTGTCGCTCCTTTTCCTTTATGAAGGTAGTTGAGCCCTCCTGTCTTCGCCGCTACCTTCAATGCAGTGGGTGAGCTCTCTCTTCTCGGTCGCTTAGGTACTGTCGTCTTCTTTGACTTCTCTGTCCCAATATTCATGGTTTTTGGCTCTACTCTGCAGCTAGAAACATGCTACGGTGTCGTAGCTTTACCTTATCTCTTCATCTTCTCCAAAACTGTCTATCCGCCAAAATGGCAGCTTCTCCTGTAGCTGTGGGACCCTGCTCCAACACTCTGTTGGAGGAAGAGGGGTAGGACTTGGGACAAGAGGAGTCTTTGATGGACCCAAAGGTATGTGCAACATCATCTCAATTGGCTGGACATGAGTCAACACATCTTGGGGCCTTAGAGGTAGGGTAGTTTGTTCAAGGTACCACACAGGAACTCCCAGTGTGAAATCTTGTAAATTATAGGTTTCCAAGACAGACTTACTCACAATCATGGATGGTAGGAAATGGAAAAGGGAAAGGAAAAGGAAAAGGATCGTGTTGAGTGGGAATGAACCCCGCCTTTTCCTTGGTAACATAGGTTGTAGATACAGATGTGTGTTGGTGTAACCCACCAATAAAGCCTCATCGATAGGGGTTCCAGCCTTGTCAACATCCTACAGTGAAATCTCCTTGAGCACCAACCCAAATAGGTTTTACCTAGCCCAAAAATATCTGCGAAATAGACAAGGTCTCACTTGATGCATTCAAGGGAGAGCTGTCAAAATTGAGTTTTCGATAGTGGGGAAGGAGGACATGGGGATCCAACTGGGGGGACCCATGACTTATGCGATCACCCTATCCTATTACAACATTAATCATGAACCATCATACTGCATTCAATAGTCTCGAAGATTTAATAGATCGCATTAACATAGCAAGGAGAAACTAAGTCGCATCATTGTATTAGAAGCCGAATCATAGAATCATAACAGATCTACATAAATCACATTGCATCATTATAACAAAAAGAGGTACTGCCACATCATAACAAACAATTGATAAAGAGTGAATCATACTCAACACATCTTATATTAATCTTGTACAAACATGCCACATTACACCATCCTTCTCCAAAACTGGAGAGTGCATCAAAAGAAACCCAGACAAAATCGCAATCAAGATAGAATAGTCTCCAGCACAGAGTCCACCAGATGCAATGCCAAAATCATGTGTATTTTTCATTACCAAAATGGATCTATAAATAAGCTTATGCATTCACCTGAAGGGTCCACTATTAACTAATTTCTAACTGCTACTGACCTATTACAACAAAATTGGGCCCACATATACATAAAATATTCCAAAAGTGGTTACTTCTCCACTCATCACACTAAATGGACCTTGTGTGGTGCTACGTGAGCTTATGTAGCTGCCGTGATGCTATGAAAATCACTCGTCCCAACCCCTTACCAACAGGCCCCCAACATAGTTTTGTGGTTCATCATTGAGCCACGTCCAGTTGACAAGGTGTATGCAATAATCTTATCCTTAAAATTGGCAAATTGTTGGGTGACGTCCTGAACTTGGAGTTGCACTTTAGCAATGGTATTCTAACAATTACTCACCATTTGCTGTAGTGGGTGCTCCTTAGTATCCTTTCCATTGACCATTTGATGACTCTCATGAATAGCCTGAAGTGTGGCAACAACTTTAACAACCAATTGGAAGCCAAGATCTTGGAATTCATCAAGATTCTCATGGCGCTTTTTCTAGAGCTCTTGGGCATGGGCAGCATGTGGCTAGATATCCTTTAGCTTAGCAGCCCAGGTAATTTGTACCATTAGCAGCATGGCCTTTAGTGCTGACTTCAAATTTGTCAATTGACCCTTCATTTCCTGCACCTGCATAGTGAGTTGGTTTAGTTGTTCATATTGGACAATACTCTTCTAGAACTATGTGGTTTCCTCCATAATAGCTTTGGCCTCTTTCTCCATGTGGCCAAACTAAGTATCAATTTCCTCAAGGGAGGCCTTACGCTCCACAACCTGCTCTGGTAGGGTCATGGGCTGTGCTTGAGCTTGAAGCAGCAAGTTATGGTCCTGAAGCTGAACCAAGGTCTGCCCCAATCATTGGGCCTTCTTGATTGGGGTGAGCTCAGTGGTGGCATCAAACATGTCTTGAGAGGTTGTAGAGATGTCCTGCTCCAATTCTATATACCGTGCACACAGCTGTGCTTGCTCCACAATCAGGCGATCCTATGCCTTGTTGAGATTTGTAATCTCTATAGTAGTCTTCCACTGCATCTCATCCTATGTCACCTTGAGTGTGTTGATTTCTTGTATTTTTTCTTCAGCCAACTGCACATGGACCTAGTGTAGCTCCGTAGCATCCTTCTTTAGATGCTCAACAGAATCTCGGGCTTCAACATAACCCGTTGTCAATGCCTTTTGTCATGCCGCCAACTCCAGTGCGGTGCCATGCTGCAACTCAACCAATTTTGTAGTGGATAACTTGTTCAGGTCCAGATTCATGTTCTAGATTGGGTGCAACTACTGAGAACCTTCTAAATTTACTGCGTCGATCATACTAGGGGGAACTTGCATGTTCTGAACTTAGGGCTTAGTGCTGATCGACAAGCTATCCTACGATAGAATTTGGGCCGACGGTTGCTTGGAAACAATATAAAAAATGGATTCTAGCTTAGTTCTTACCATACCAAATTATTCTTGGTTTGATTTGTGGATTGTTGTAGTCACGGCTGTAAATGAATCCATGATGACCTTGATAAGCCACTACAATTGATCTTCTAATCTAGATTTAGTACCACTTCTAGCCTCATATTACTATCGCCATTTGGTGCAAGTATCATCCCGTATCCACTATGTTGCATCTTTAGGGTCCATGGATTTCTCATTGTCAGAGTCATGAGAGCTTAATTCCAATGGGACAAGGTATTCAGGGGCTTCTAGGGGTATCTCCTTATCTAACTCCTCTTGACTCACTAGGATGTGCCAGTCGCCCTGTTAGAAAACATGACCGCAGAGAAATAACAGATATGCAGTTAAATATTTAACAAGATGAAAAACACATTTTAAAACATTACAGAGAGACACATATATAACATGGTTCACCCAAACGATGGGCTACTTCCATAAAGAAATTGCCAATACTTTTATTACAGTCCAGAAAGGTGAAGGGATGCATTAACCTATAGTAAAACTGCTACACTTCCTCTTCACTCCCTCACAGTCTCTCTTCCAATACAATACAATACCCTACTTAGTCGTTTTACAATGCTTTCTTTTATAGAGAAAATACAATGGGAAAATTCTAGGGTTAACCCAATACCATGGGTCCACAAAATTGTTGGCGAACACATATCCCAAAACTTTTTCTCAGGGGCTCCACCCTTGAACCCTCGTTTCTTAGGGGTGCTTCCCTTGAACCCTATTGGTGCTTAGGGCAGACCTAGGTTCTATACTTCTATCTCATACCAACAAACAAACCCACAGTGTTGGTCCTTTTGGCAGCAACATGCGAACAGGTTGCAGTCTCACCCGAAACAGCTATGGGGTGCTGCAGAATCAGGTTTCTGGAGGCACAAGAGGGATATTACTGTACCTTTAGTCTTAAAAAATAATAATTATGTAGTAAATAGCTTCGACATTCACTTAATTAGCTTCATGGTTTAGATAAAAGGCATTTCTTTCTTAAACCTTAACTGGGAGTTCACAACGAAGTTAGTACTTAGCAATATATCTTACTTATCATTCACCTAATTGTCAAATGCATAAAAAGATAACAGAAAAAACATAAAAGAACTACCACAACACAAGATATACGTGGTTCACCCCCAGTGTAGGGGCTACATCCACAGAACTGTGTTTATATTCAAGTCTTTACAACCACACAGTTCTGATCTACGCACTCAGCTGCAGATCTCTTCAATTACCCAAAGCTGTGCACTTAGCTGTAGATCTGTGCACTCAGCTACATAACCTTTCTTATAAAACCCTTTGTGCACAAAACTGTAGAGGTCATCCACGCACTTAGCTGGGACTTAACCTTCTTACAAAAAACCCTAAAATAGGCCTTAACTTCTATGCATCAAATCATCATATAAATCCTCAAAAGCCTAACCTGACTCCTTTACATAAGTGCCTATTTATACAAGTGCACTATTAAAAAACCATGGGATTAAACCATGGGCACCCAAAAACCATGGGTTTAAACCCTAGTTTATTTACAAAAATATGGGCTTCGACCCAACCCCAAAACCTCTAAGACTATTTCGGACCGCAACTCCTCTTACAAGCTTCGTACCAAAACCGCGGAGTTGCCTAAACTAAGGACCTTTAAGGTTAGAGCCCCAACAGGCCCCTAATACTCACCAGTGTCCCATCCCAGGACACTCTGCTGCTTTTCCAGAGGGATAATATTGTTGGTGAAGATAGTGAATTGCTTGTTGAGGCTACGCATGATATATTCAGCTGCTTGCTCCTTCTCTGCTATCTCCTTTTGCACTTTGTTGAGCTGTGTATCCATCTGAATCCCTGTAAGAATCATCTTTAATCCTTCTGCTTTCTTTCTCCTTTATATTCCTGTCATCATCGTCATCCCTTATGCTACTTCTACCACTGCCATGGCTTGCTTTATCCTTCATCCTTTCATCCTTAGCAGAATGCCTTTGTTCCCTATGACCGTCGCTCATTCTGCTATCTTCCTTCTCGAACTATCTTTTGGATTCACCTTTCTCTTCATGATATTTATGATGGTCATGGGAATCGTTGGGCCTTCTATATCTAGCAGCGATAGGTCGAAGATATGGTGGATGCTGCGATGAACTCTTAAAAACTTTTAGGTGGGAGCTCTGCTGAACCAGGAGGATTCATCGTGGGATCCTCTGGCTTGTGTCTTTCTACATTTCTCTTAGAGCGAACTTCTACCTTAAATTTATTTTTGGTTGATCGTGTCTGCATTGGCTACTTCGACGCTGGGGGAGTCTCTTCACAGGGTGCAGATGCAGGTAGGTTGCTCATAAGGTTTTGCAGACCCCTTGATCTGAATGGGCTCAACTCAAAAAAATGCTTAATGAAAAATTCACAGGCCTGGGTGTCTTCTAATAGAATCCAATGACCCAAATCTGTCATAATTGTGTAATAAAGACACCAAATCTGACTGAATAGCAGTAGATCTTGTCCACGCACCGCTAGATTTCCCAAAATCTCATCATTACAGGCAATTATGCAGTGAACCTGCCGGCGCCGCCAAATCCAATGGTCGCATTTTAAGCTTCGACACAACCACTAACTTTAGCTTCACCACAATAACAGTCTTTGACACAATACATAACTTCGACATAGTATTGAATTTCAACCCTATCTGACACAAGCTTCTCCATAGCCTCGAGCTTCGACCCACGACAAAATTTCCAACAAATCTGCCCAAGCTCTCTGAGAACAGCTTCATAATAGTCTAGTACCCAATTTCATATTTTCTTGGTGCTTAGACTCTCCTTCTTGCTATTACTTCTGATCAGGGGGTATAGGATTATCCCTGTACTTCTTTAATCTACTCCCATTCACCATGGAGGGAAAAATTTCTCCATTCAATTTAGCTAACTAAACTGCACCACCATCGGTAAATTTCTGAACTATGTATGGTCCTTTCCAATGTGTCTTGAACTTACTTGGGAACTTCATGAATTTAGTGTCGTACAAGACCACAAGATCACCATTCTGGAAATGCTTCTTCTTAATGTGTCTATCATGCCATGCTTTTTCTCTAGCTTTCTATACTTGCTGCTGGAAACCTGCAATGAATCTGTCTTCTTCTAGTTCTAGTATCTTTGCCAGCCTTTCATTCAACATAGCTGGTTCATCCATCCCTATGAAGGTAGATATTCTGAGGCTAGGAACAATGTATTCCATGGGCATAACTACTTCCTGTACATACACCAGCCTAAAAGGTGTGTGGCCTGTCAACTTCTTGCAAGTGGTTCTATAAGCCCATAATACTGCTGGAATTCAAAGATCCCAATCATTTCTATTAACATTGCAAACCTTCGTCAAAGCATGCTCTAGAATCTTGTTAAAGGCTTCGATAGTTCCATTTGCTTGAGGATGGTAGGCAGTACTCTTCTGATGATATACTTGAAATTCTTCGGTCAATGCTTCAATGGTATTATTCAAAAAATTTGATCCTTGATCACTCATAAGAATTCTAGGACACCCAAACCTGGACAAGATATTATCAAATATGAACTTCGCAGCTGTAGCAGTGCTATAGTTCTTGACTAGTTGAGATTCATCCCAACAAGTAAGGTAATTAGTTGCTGTAATAATGTATCTTGCTCCATATTTCTTTGCAGGGGATTGATTGGTCCAACAAAATCAATAGCCCACTTATCAAATGCTTGTAAAGTTACCTATGGAACCAGAGGAATCTCATCCCTCCTAGATGGTTTTCCTATCCTTTGATAGATATCACAATTGTGGCAATACTCTCTTGCATCCTTATGAAGCATAGGCCACCACAACCCAATTGTCAGAATATTATGTGATGTAGCTTTGCTTGCATAATGACCTCCTGCTGCTCCAGAATGTGCCTCAGCCAAGATCAATGGCTTTTCATGCTCCAGGACACATCTGCATAGTATTTCATCTAGTCCCATCTTATATAGCTATCCTGCTATCAAGGTAAAGTCAGCTGCTTGAACCACCAGCTGCTTCTTCTACTGTGTTGTCATCTCAGAGGGTGCAAAACCTTTAGACAAGTACTAAACAATATCCTAAAAATAGTCATCAACCATCTGGATGGAAAACAACTAGGCATCAGGAAGACCTTCATTCAAACTAGTGGGTTCTTCTCTTGACTCGAGCCTCGACAAGTGGTTAAGCCCCAGGTTAAGTCTTCCTGGCCTAACTATGATCTCAAAGTCATACTCCTGAAACAAAATCAGCCATATGCATATCGTTCCACCTAACAGAGGCTTGTTAACCAAATAATTCAAAGCAGAATGGTTAGTGAACATCTTAAAATGAGATCCTAACAAATAATGTCGAAACTTCTACAAGGCATAAACCATAGCTGGACCTTCTCGTTCTATCGTAGTATAATTCCTTTCTGCTGTGGACAATTTTCTACTGGAAAAAGCAATAGGGTGATCAATATTACCTTCTCCTGACTGAGCCATACAACTCCTAGAGAAATGGAAGATGCATCGACATGCACATGAAACTCCTTATTCCAGTTAGGGAATACTAAGATAGGGGCAGCTACCATCTTTTCTTTCAGAATGTCCAAGATTTCTTGGCATTCAGGTGTCCACTCAAACTTAATATCTTTCTTCAATTTCTTTTCCATAGGGGCTGTAATCTGAGCATATCCTTTAATGAATTTTCTGTAATATCCAGTATGACCAAGCATAGTGCGAAGTTGCTTAACAGAATTCGGAGGTGGTAATTTCACAATGATATTTATCTTTGTAGGATCCACCATCAAAACTTGCTTGCATACAATGTGACCTAACAGAATTCCAAAAGGTGCACAAAAGATACACTTCTTTAGGTTCAATGAAATCTAATGTTGTCTACACTTGTCCAGCATAAGACTTAAACTGGATATATGATCTTTCAGTAAACCAAATATAGTCCAATCATCAAAGTAAACTTCCAATGATTTATGAATAAATTCCTTAAATGTAGATATGACTACTATGGAAAACATAGCAGGTGAATTATTCAATCCAAAGGGCATAACTATATACTGAAAAGATCCCATTTCTGTAGAAAAGGTTGTTTTATGTCGATCTTCTAGAGCAATTCTGATCTGATGGTAACCTGAAAATCCATCAGTGAAAGAATACACTTCTTGATCTCTGACATTGTCTAAAAATTCATCTGTAAAGGGAGTAGGAAAAGGATCATGTAAACAGGCATCATTTAGCTTCCTCAGATCAACACAGATTCTGATTTCTCCCTTGGTCTTCTTTTCTTGTACCACCATAAAGCTGGCCCATTCGAACTCTTCGACAGGCTCAATGATTCCTGCAGCGAGCATCTTATCTAGCTCCACCCTGACTTTTTATTTATACTTAGGATTCAGCCTATAAGGGCACTGATTCACAGGCTTCACATCAGCTTTAAAAGGGATTTTTATCACTCCTATATCACCAAGGATACCTTTCATTTCAGATAACTTCGTCAGAAATAAGTCTTGATACTCATGGAGAATTTCAATCACTTTGCATACCATTTCTTCATCCCAATAATCTCCAATGGTAGCGTGCGTAGGCATTTCTTCCGATCCAATGTTTACTTTCCTTGTCTTCAAGGGATGAGTTACTTCAGGTGCTTCAACTACTGGTCCATGTACTTCGCAGTGTCCTTCTGACTCAGGGATATTAATTTTGCGAGGGTCATCATCTTCATCAATGGCAAGGTTATAGCATTCTACTGCATTAGCTTCTTGTTCCTTCCAATCAGGTTAGTACTTGGCTATTTCTTTATCATCAAACACCGTAGTATGGATCAACCTAATAGCTGCGTCCAAAGAAGAACAAACCTCATTAATAGAAAATGTAAGCACAAAACTATAAACAATACTATCCCAACTTATAGTACCATGGCAAAGATCCACCTCTACATACCAGTTCTTCGCTACAGGTTCCAGAGTGTGTACAAACCTATGTACCCATTCTTCACAAGGTACATGCTTCCATGCTTCATAACACTACACCAAATGTTCTTGAGGGTTAGTCTTACCATTAAATTTGTTGCGCACCTCCTAATATTGGTCCATGAATCTCAAGCCATGAAACTTTTGACAGGATCCCCAAGTGTGAATATACTTTTTATGACCATTCCACCATCTGGCAGCTATGGCTTTGAATACTGAATCTAGAGTCTCCATTTTCTGTGAATTTGGTACTTGCTCTGAGAATTGTACAATAAAATCTTCTGGGTCTGTCAAGCCATCAAAGGTAGGAAAGAATCTTGTCTATGAGCCAAGCCATCTGAGAGACTTGGTAATTCTTGCACATCGATGTCCATTTAACTCATAAAGTCTATTATGCCAATTCTCTAAGCCTTCATCTGAATCAGTCATGCAAGAAATGTCACACTACTAATCCATTATACCTTTAGCAGTAGGGTTAACATAGTCTTCTTCTTTAGCTATGATGTTGTAAATATGATCCAAAACATCCTGATCTCAATCTCTAACTGGCTCTGTGTACCTTTCTCCTTGAGAAGGTTCCAATGGTACTATGAATCTCAAGCCTTTTGCTTCAAAAGTCATCTGTCTATTCTTAAGGTTGATTACTGCAGCATTGTCTATTAGCCATTCAATTCCTAGCAAGGCTGGATAGGGGTTGCTATCATCAATTATTTCAATTACTTCAAAGTCTGCTAAGGTACTGACTCCATCTATATCTACGGGTACACTAGGGAATCTTCCCAAGGGCACAATCTTCTACAGATTGGCTAATCTCAATTGTATAGGGGACCATTCCAGCATGGGTTTTCCCATTTGTTCCCAATTCTACCTAGTTAGAACATACACTTCTGATCCCAGATCTAAAATGATATCAGTCATGTCATAATCGCCTATCTGAGCATGCAATCTCATTTCTCTTCCAATCCTTCTAACTCTATTAATAGGTTTTTCCTTACCAGAGCTTCGCTGAGGTTAGCAAGATGGAATAACTTTTTGTAACTCATTCATAGCATTCTGATTTCTTAAGAGCTTCATAGAACTCTGTAAGAATGATGTCAGGGTACTTACTTGATCCGACGAAGATTCTTGGGGCTGTAACTACTATTGATGTTGTTGTGTAGTTGCTACTGATGGTCTTGGATCAGCAAAGTCTTTTTTAGCTTCCATAAATGTTCCTTTTTCTCTTTCAACATCGAAGGCTGGAATTGTCTTTGGGGTCTTGCAAACCCAAGCCTTGTCAGGTTGTTTCTCCTTATTCGGCACTTGTGTCATAGCTCCACTCCTTGTAACAATGTTAAGGGATGGGATAGGTATTTTCTTTACAGCAATCATTTGAACATTCTGAGTAGGAGCACCATTTATTTCTTGTATCTTGGCTATCAATTGTGGGCATTGCTCAA
This sequence comes from Pseudotsuga menziesii, assembly GCA_001517045.1. Lineage (NCBI taxonomy): Eukaryota > Viridiplantae > Streptophyta > Pinopsida > Pinales > Pinaceae > Pseudotsuga > Pseudotsuga menziesii. The sequence continues at coordinate 36,308 of LPNX010693189.1, forward strand.
TCACATGATCAACTGCTCTGCAATATCGACATGTCGTAGTTGGGTTCTGACAGTCTCTAGCTAGATGTCCTACTTGATTACAGTTATAGAAAATAACCTGGCTTCAACCTCTTCCAGGAATAACACCATGACCACAACCACTGAAATTACCTTGACCTGATGTACTACCACAGTAACCATATCTATCATTGCCTTGTGCATCGGGTTGTACCCTATAAGCATCATAGGTTCACTCTCTCATGAGGTCAAAGCTACGACATTCATCTTCGTTGTGTCCAACTGAATGACAGAACTTGCAGTAGGGAGTCTTAGGTACTTGAACATATCTCTACAGCAGGTAGCAATCTTCAGGTTGATGCTGGCCAGTTGTTCTACAGATCTCACAATATAGGATAGTAGGGTTAAACGGGTTTGGCGCACCAGTATGAAGATAGTTCCTTAATGCAGGACATTTTTCTTTGTCATGACCTTCTTTCCTACATCGTGTACACCAAACCTATTCATAAATATATTTCCCCTTCTTCATGTCGCGAAGTTCCAAATCCATTTCTGCCAACTTGCGCTTGTATTTGGGCTATGCTAGAATTATCTCCGATAGGAGTTATTTCAAGTTTCATGGCAATTTCCAAAGCCTCTTGCTGATCAGCAACCTTTTGTTGCATAAGTGGAGTTCTGATATGAGGAAATAGTGCTACGATGAACCACTCTTTATGTTGTTCTGGTCCAATAGTGAAGCTAACCTGATCCAACAGAACTTTGAACCTATGATCAAAGTCCCAAACTGATTCACCTCGCTTCTGCTGAATTTCTTTCAGTTCAGTTATACACTATGACTGTGATTTAGGCTTCTTGAATTATTTGATCATTGCTTTTTTAATATCAACCAAGATATAGTTCTAAGTACTGGAAAACTTCATAAACCAAGTCAAAGCTCAGTCTCTGAAAGAAGTGACCAGCTGCTCCCTTCCTGTATTTTGATCCATAATATTCTTAGCAGTCTAGACAGCTTCGCATAAGAACCAAAACTGTTGTGGATCCTCTGATCCAGTTCCTTTAAAGACTAGGAGTTTGATATCATCATTCACATGGGCCATAGTGGATCTAGGGGGGGAGGAGGGGGAGGAGGAGGGGGATGACTGGTAATAGGAGGAAGGGAACTTTCTGAGTTAGACTGACCTGCGACAGGACTACTCGCGCTAGTGTTACTTTGATACTGCGAAGGGTTCTCAGGGATAACAGATCTTTGCTACGGATTTACAGGAGGGTTTCTAACAAAAGGTGTTTCTTCATATTCATATTATTTTGGGATTAATGAGGTATAGTCAGTATTCTGGCCTAGGGTATAGGATCCAAGAGTTCTCTTGTATCTTTTACCGTTGCGAAGCAAACCACTTTTCTCTTCACAGTCACTTTCACTTCCAAACATAGGTTAGTAGCAAAAATCTAGCAATCTGATTCGATAAGCAATATGCGTTTCTCAGCCAAGAGCATTTTAATTTTCAAACTTAATGAATTCAAGTACTTACCCCTTGGTCCTTTGAAAAATTGTCTTTCTACTTCGCTGAAAGAAGTATGTGTGTCGATGGCAAACTCCGTCACAAATGCTTCAAGGGTTCGCGTTGTCCAGAAGTCAACAGCTCTTGATACCGCATTGTTCACCCTTTTCAACAGCGTAACTCTTTCCGGGGTCAAGGCAGGAAACTGATCCTCTTTGAAGTTTGTCTTTATTTTTGTTAACCTGGATAACAGTGGTGCAATTCTATGTGGATACTACCAAAGAAAATCGCATAAATATCAGTAAAAATATACCTTTACAAGAAGTCATATGAGCTATGACGAGGATCCTTATTTTCTTGTTCAGCAAATTTCAGAGAGGTATCTTCGATCTAGTCATCGATTTATTTTACTGAGGGTCTCCAAAACATATCCCTCTAGGTACAACATAGATCCCTCTTGAAGTAGATACTGATTCAGCTGGCAACAGAACCAATTTGTGTGTGCTTAGGGCAGACCCGGGTTCTATACTTTTATCTCATACCAACAAACAGACCCACAGTGTTGGCCCTTTCGGCAGCAACCTACGAACAAGTTGCAGTCTCACCCGAAACAGCTTTGGGGTGCCGCAGAATCAGGTTTTTGCAGGTGCAAGAGCGATATTACTATACCTTTAGTCTTAACAAATAATAATTATGCAGTAAATAGCTTCGAAATTCACTTAATTAGCTTCGTGGTTTAGATAAAAGACAGTTCTTGCTTAACCCTTAACTGGGAGTTCATAGTGAAGTTAGTACTTAGCAATATATCTTACTTATCATTCACCTAATTATCAAATACATAAAAACATAATAGAAAGAACATAAAATAACCACCACAACACAAGATATACGTGGTTCACCCCCAGTTTAGGGGCTACATCCACAGAACTGCATTTATATTCAACTCTTTACAACCACATAGTTCTGATCTGGGCACTCAGCTGCAAATCTCTTCAACCACCAAAAGCTGCACACTTAGCTACAAATCTGTACACTTTGCTGCAGAACCTTTCTTACAAAACCCTCTACGCACACAGCTGCAGAGGTCTTCCATGCACTCTGTTGGGACTTAACCTTCTTATAAAAAACCCTAAAATAGGCCTTAGCTTCTTCGCATCAAATCAGAATATATATCCTCAAAAGCCTAACCTGACTCCTTTGCATAAGTGCCTATTTATACAAGTGCATTATTACAAAACCATGGGCTTAAACCATGGGCACCCAAAAACCATGGGTTTAAACCCTAGGTTATTTACAAAAAGAGGGGCTTCGACCTAAATCCAAAACCCTTGAGACTATTTTGGACCGCAACTCTGCTTACAAGCTTCGCACCAAAACTGCAGAGTTGCCAAAACTAAGGACCTTTAAGGTCGGAGCCCCAACAAACCCCCATATCGTGGGGGTGTTGCCCCAAAAACCCAAGTCAGGGGGAATGAGTGTATAGTACACCTAGGTTACAAACAAGACTAAATAATATCTCTTGATCTAGAATATTAGGCTCCACAACCAACATCACCCAGCCATTCTTGAACAATCACATCCAAATATTCTGTGGTAATCTTGTAAGGCAATGGTAGCCACTGCAGATCAAGATATCTCCTAGCCTGAATATGAATGGATTGGGATCCAATAGTAAACTAAATGATCCTCTGATACTTGGCCATGGTGTAGGGAGAGATTCTTGGAACATCTACAGCGGCTGGATGTAGTGCCTCCCAATAGATCCAAAAATGAATCACACAATCTGTTTGGCGACTGGGATTTTTGACCCACCACTAGTTTTGATAGTGGGAACTATGGAAAACCTTGGTTTCCTCAACCATCATTAGCTGGTAGTCCTCAAGCTCCATCCAAGCAACCAGGGCAATGAGAATCAAAAGCCAACTATAAGAAAAGGGGTGCCCACTCTTAGCAGTGAGCACATCTACGAGCAGTTGATTTAGCAAAAACAATGACCAATTCATCTGAACTCCCTTTGCACATTTTTGAGCACAGGAGACAACTCCTGAACTAAATTACATAGGTTGATTGACATGAAAAAATTTTCTAGCCATAATTTTGGTTCCAATTCGCACCATCTACGAGTTGATACTGTCGATGCGATAGACACAAACATCTCGTTGTAACCTGAGTGCTCCTTCAGCTACTTCACAAGCCTTTTGTCCATTTCTCATCCATGAATATATTGTGTTGGGTCCTCCCCAGCCTTAGGAAACCCAGTAATGCTGGTAATCAAGTCGATAGTAATCGAGATTGGCATAGTTATCCAAAGCGTCCCTCAATGGAAGCAAGCCAATAGTTGCTTTACACATGCATGTGCTTTGTTCAAACAGCCAAAGTGGGGCATATTGATGGCCCTCAACAATCTAGATTTCTCTAAGCCACTAGCCCATGACTTCGACATTCACTGAATGGGGCCACTAGGTGCTATCGTAATAGACTCATGGGGCTTGTCTCGAACATCTTTAAGCAAAATCAAGTCATGGTCATTTAACTTGAGCCTGATCAATGCATGGATGATATCTATAGATCATTTTATCCCTTCAGGTAGTGGTGGAAACTTGGCTATGTACTTCTGGTTTTTCGACAGTTGTTGTGGCTTAGCACTTGGACGCATGGGAGAAATGTATCCCAAAATATCATTCATTGAGACACCTCGGGGTGCCGTGGACTCAACTGCTCCTGAGCTTGATGGCCCCGTCTGGGTAGTGCCTTCTCCTCACATTCGCATAGAGCTATGAGTCTGCCGCTTCTCAGGGGGTGTCGGACTGGGTCTCTGAGCTTGGAATTTCCACTTTGGAATGGACAACGAACCCACTGACATACTCATAGCTTCCTCTTCTACAGCCGTGGGCTAAATGGGGGACTCATATTCACTTGAAATGTCAATGGTGTCAAGGCTTCTCAGCATCCCATACCCCACAAAACCAGAAGATACACTCAACAACGTGAACTATACTCAACACTTATCTCAATACTCTACACCAAATTCACCTTCTACTTTGGCTCTCACAAATGAATAATGCCAACCAACATCTCCTGCGCGGTGTTTTATAGCCACTTCTAATTCCAAATCCATCATTACCAAAACTAACTACACCATTATTGCCAAATCGAGTATTAATGATGCCAAATACATTGGTGATCTTATGCGGCTGACGGTCAGACCACCCATTAATGGGGGTTTCTTCAACAAGTGCCACCAGCTAAATGCTTTAACTATTTGCATTTATTACCTAATTTGACCATCCTGCAGCTCAACAACTGTTGTGAATGGTTGGCCAACTACTGCAAACAACTGTATCTTCTCTGTGCAGCCTCGTTCCCAAGGCTCACCTCTTTATGTTGAACTCATAAATGTTTTTTTTTAGTGCTTCAGGTGGTGTGCATCAATGATCCCATTCTATAGGGCTTCAAGTGACTCCCATTAATGAGATTTGGTAACACGACACCATCTAATTGCTGCAACTAAATGGTGCCTCCAAAGGTAATATAAATTCCTATGGCTTGGGGTACCACAACAGACAGCTTGACTCTAGAAATCAATCCTTTCCAATATGCAATAGAAATTAAATGTCTAACACTAAAGGATTAGGCCTCATACCTTATTTTGGACGGTTGAAGTAGATCCCCATTGAGCTTTCCAATATCTAGCTTGAATTGATAGATTACTTCCTCAACAACAAGTAAACAATACAAGAATTCTATATATCATGGTGTTAGATCTATTCTAGCATATATAATCAATAATGTATAAGCATTTGACATGATCCAATGGATAAAATATTCATTCAAACACACATTATTGGATAGGACAAGATATTTCTATTAATATAAATAAGAAATTACAAGATACAACCTCTAACAGCACATCTACGAATCGGAGAAACTGAATCCCCCACTTGGGCCTCCACCACCTCAATCCTCCATCTCTCGATAGCAAGATCACAAGCAAAGGGCAAGCTTGGGAAGAACACACTAGTGCTCCAAGAGACAAAGGGATGCAAACTCAAGCATAAGTACTGGAAACAATGGACTATAGTTTCTTTGCTCTCAATTCTCTCTTCTTTCTTTCAATGTACCAAGGGGTTCCTTATATATCTTTTCAAAGGGGTACTGAAAGGTCAAATCTGAGTAATCTCAAGGCATAGGGAAGGCCAGGAGTCACATGAGTCGGATCCATGTCAAGGAAAACTCCACAAGGATTTGGATTATGTACACATCCTGATGTACATGGTTTTAGTTGTCAAACCCGCGTATATATGCACTTATAGGTATACACACTTATAGGTTTAAAAGTCGCGTGTATCATTTTTCACATGTTTTTACGGATGATCAAGAAAACATCAAAGGACAAAAAATGGTCCATGGGGTCTAAGGAGTCTGTAGCAGGAGACAGGAAGGCTATAATAGATGCCCCCTAATGTATGAGGTCATAGGGGTCATACGATGGCTGAAATACATTATAAGTCCATCCTAGAAGTGGAGTGATGAAGGATCCCAAATGGACGACCAGCCACCCAATCAGCATAGTACACAAATACAACTCTGTACATAACTGCAAATACATATAGAAGTCCCAGATACATAAGAGTACAATGGCCATGAATAGGCATGATAGATGATATCACATATATGGTCATCACCACGTACAATATACATAGATCAAAATCTCCATTGAAGATATACAAAGGACCATGATCTCCATAATGGCTGAAAATATATAATAGATCAAGATCTCCATAGTGGCTGGAAATATATGACATATACTGGAATCAAGTCACAAGAGCTGAAATCTCATGAACACTAGCACGATCAAGGAGGTAGCATATAAGAGATGCCGCCAATCTGGAAAGTCTTCTACACAAACCGCTATGAGTACATGTTGTACTATGCGAATAGAGGTGTCGAGGTCAAACATAGTAGTCCATCATCTGATTACCGGTCATTAATGTATACTGTTAACAGACACAAGATCACCCACCAATAATTAAAATGGGAATCAAGGTACTAAAGTGCAAACTAACAAGTGTGAATAAATGTGCTGAGATCGAACACTTGAGAGGATCCATCGATTAGGGGACATTGATGTATTCCCAAAAACTGTCGATGGTGAGAGAACCTGCCACTGATGACTGCAAGTCTCAAGGCACTCAAAATGACTCTATATTCCAATCCCATAATAAATAATCTGAAGTTGATGGGATGAAATTCACAGGAAGGAGGGCATTAAGGCATCCCCCATCATCCAACATGAGGTACTCAGCAAAGCTGTATAATGTGGAAGGACTCGATCATAAGGCTCATGAACCAGTAACTTTACTGGGAATTGTCAACATGAAAAATATAACTGATGAATGGGTGACTCAGGCTTCAACTTCCTTTGAACAAGAGCATAATGATGTATGGTTACTGAATGAAGGCAGCATAGACTTGATATACAAACTGGTACATCTCTGCGACACAGGAGGAATTAACAGAGGCTCCATAGGGACTGGAAGCTTAACCAGTTGGTGGAGATAAACTCAAATAAATGAGTATAGATCCTAAATTCAAACTATAACCCAACCAATGGATGTGATATACAGTGCTCTGTTCGAAGGCGACACGACTTGACAGCTGCCATAGATAACATCTTTCCTTGTCTGGTTTTTTAATTTTTTTTTTGGACTTTTTCAGTTATTTAAAAAGCTTGAAAACAAAATAAAATAGATTTATAGTTATAGAATAGGAGGAGATGAGTGTCATAAGGGGAAACAAACTAGTTCCAAGTAGTGGAACATACCTATTCTCAATGCAAGGATACATGTGTAGGATATCGACACTCGGGGGGAAATCCCCTCCTGGTAAAAAGGGAATCAAGCTACGAAGGATATAAAAAATGGCTCTGCATGGCTAGACATGAGACAAGATTGGGCTATATGGCTGAATGCAATGTCATGGAAGTTGACATAAAGGTCAATAAGGTAGGAAAAGCTCATGATAATGCATTCACAACTTGACATGAGGGAGTCATGAGGGAAATAGGCCAGCAAAAGATCAAGAGGAGTATGAGGCTCTTGCGAAATGTCATGGTAGTACTATACAACAGACTCCCACACCCTAAAGGAGAAAATGTCAGCATGGGCACCAAATGCAAATAAGGTGCTAACTAGGAAACCCATGTAAGGTAAAGCTCTACCACTCATATCATACCACTTCTAAAGCAGCAAGAAGGTTCCGTGACATAATAGAGTGGGCTTGTACCTAAGGTCATGATGAGATGGTCAAAAGGTTATGCAAAATGCAAATGGTGACAAAACCTAACCTATATGCCAGTTTATACATGATACCTGAGATCGGCACGAACAGGTCAATCCAATGGCTGAAACGGCACTGAAAAAGGTCCTCTACATCACGAATTATGTCAAAAATGGTCCAAAATGGTTAGAAAATGTCGAAACTATAGGAAAGGGGATAAAAATTTTCAAATATTTGAAAAATTTCTATAAACAGTAAATAATTTAAAATATTATAAATCATTTGAAACTTTTACCCATTTGAGCTTTGATTTTCAACAACAAATTCTAGGAGATCCAGCTGGTGGAATCCACTACTATTTCTTCCAGGTATTTACTTATGCTCTCCTCTTTCATTTTGATACAATTTTTATGAATTTACATGGTCAAATAAGGTTTTTAGGCCAACCTAAAATGAGCGCTGCAGCCCACACAAAAATCAAGGTTTTTTCCGCGTATAGGGCTGGACATACGTGGAAAATTCCCTCAAACCCGTGTACATACGCAGCTGTTTTGAAAACAAACACATATGAGGCTGTGCATATGGTTTTTTCAATAAACTAATGGTCAAATTTGCAATTTCTTGTGCAGGATGGTCCTAGAGTGGAGAGAGCATGAGCATGGTGAAGTAGAGGAAGCAGTAAGGGCTGATTTAATGGCTCAACGAGCTCTACACGCATGCAGAATCTACCAGTTTTAGTGTCTTGGTGGTTTGAGGGCCAAACCAAGACTATTATAGATGCAGGTGGATTACTGGGATCCAGACTCAGAGTCCTTCCATACAGATGGGATGTCCCTCACCATAGAGGTGGAGGACATATACTTCATTACTGGGATTTCTAGACGAGGGGAAGTGGTGAACCTTTGTTCTCGTGGTGGGCTAGGAGGTGGACTGACTATCGATAAATACATTGTGGTGTACTGCTATCTAGACATAGAGAAGGTGGGGAGTCAGGTCCCTACCAATGCTATACAGGTGCTGGGCCTAAAGGCCATATTATTGACACTAGGAAAGATAGTAGGCTTGGCATCACTCCACCAGGCCTCGTGGCCTCTGATGTTCTATGCAGTGGAGTGCATGAGACCCACAATCTATGACTGGAGCACTACACTACTGAGCAACATGAACCATTAGCTCAGTGAGTGTAAGGTAGGCAGAGTGCAGAACTTTGAGTTCAGCAGTATTTTGAGCATGTTTTTCTTCAAGCGTGTTCCATGATTGAGCCCCAGAGTGGATGTTCCTCTTCACAGGGTTTGAGATCTAGCCCAATGACATTGGGCAGATGCTATGCGTAGACTGGGGGGTGGTAGGGTGGCCAACTCATATCCAGCTGACTTCTTTCCGTGGTGGCGATGACAGATAGTTTCCATCGATGACTACCCCTATGCAAGGATAGATTTTCGGGGGGACCCGGACATGCCGTTACCACCAAGATCAGCATATGGCGATATAGGTAATGAATCTTGACCCTCTTTTTTAAAATTTTGAGTTATTTAAATTTTTTTGTATTTTCTTGATTATTTGGAATCAAAAAGACATATTTTTGGGTGATAATACATAGTGACATCTACTATTTGTGTGTAGATGTGGGACCATGATGGCCAAAAGGATTCCCTCATCATAGACAGAGGGGAAGAAGAGATGACATCACAGGTGTGGATGCGGAGCAGATGCTCTAGAGTATTCATACCAATTTTGTGAGATTGACACATAGAGTTCTTATGGTGCAAGTTGAGGACTTGCTTGAGGATATGCAGTGGCAGGTGGTGGATGTACCACGTGCATGGGTGCATTTATTCCGATGGCTAGCTAGAGCCATAATGACCTTCCATGATCACAACCCTCCTCCTCCTTCACAGGAATAGACACCTGGGAGTGTATACATTTTGCACTACCGTGTATTATATGATGGTGGATTGAAAGCCCCAATTTTGTATCATGACACTATGTATTATCACATTTTGGATGTATATATAAAAAGTTTTATGGTGATCGATTTATTTATTTACATGTGTAAAAAATTATGTTTGTGATTAATTTATTATGAATGAAACAAATGCCAATCTAACACGTAGTTAGCATATGAGTCAACAACTTGATTATTATTTCTTGGAATATGTATATATGTTATATTGTCGAATTTCCATTCTAACAATCTCACACGCAAGAATCTTCTCAATAACGTCAGATCTCTAACCTGGTACAAACCATTGAGTTATGACACTACTAACTCTGAATCAAGACATACCTCAAGAGATAGAACACCATGTAAAATGGCATCCCGTAGAAGCTTGATAATGGCATTGTATTTAGCAACATTGTTGGAAGATGGCCATAGACATACACCTCCTGAAGATAGTATCTGACCCATAGGAGTATAAATCACCCAAGCAGCAAAGGTTGAGTGTTGAGTGTGATGGATTGCACCATCCGTGAATCCTATGTAAGTGGAAGATTCCATTGACATCTGCCAAAATAAATGGAAACTAATCACAACCCGATCACGATAATAAAAAGACCTAACTATGCAATGTTGTACAATAATATACAATAAGCAGCCTTGGTGTTGGGGCGCGCACCCTAAGGGTCTTTATGGTGGGTAACTCCACGAGCTTGAAAGAGTTTGTAAGCAGAGTTATGGCTCAAAATAGTCTTAGGGGTGTCAGGGTTGAGTCAAAGCCCGCTTGTTTGTAATTAACCCATGGTTTAAGTCCAGGGTTTAGGTTTTGGGGTGCCCATGGTTTAATTCCATGGTTTTGTAATAGTGCGCTGTATAAATAGGCACTCTTGTAAATAAGTCAGGTTAGGATTTTTGTGTACAAGGAATTACTGCGAAGCTAAGGCTATTTTGTAAGAAAGGTTAATTCCCAGCTGTGTGCGTGGACGACCTCTGTAGCTGTGTGAGCAGAGGGTTTTGTAAGTGATTAGAAGATCTGCAGCTGTGTGCGCAGAGGCCTGCAGCTGTGTGCGCGGCTTTAAGGACTTGAAGGGATCTGCAACTGAGAGTGCAGATCAGAACTATGATTTTCTAAAGAGTTGAATAAAATGCAGTTCTGTGGATGTATCCCCTACACTAGGGGTGAACCACGTTATATCTGATGTTGTGGTTCTTGTGTTATTTTGTTATGTTCTTTATGCATTGATAACTATATATATCTGATAAGTAAGATCACTGCTAACAAATAGCTTCGTTGTGAATTCCCAGTAAAGGGTTAAGCAAGTCACTATTTGTTTATTTATCTGCGAAGTTATATATATGAATGTCGGAGCTCTATGTTAATTGATTATAAGTTATAAAAGGATTAAGGTACAGTAATATCCCTCTTCTGCTTGTAGAAACCTGATTCTGTGACACCCCATAGATGTTTCGGGTGAGACTACAACCTGCGCACAGGTTGTTGCCGAAAGGGCCAACACTGTGGGTCTTTTGTTGGTGCGATGTAAAAGGTGTAAAACCCGGGTCTGCCCTATTGCCCAACAAATTGGTTCCATTGCTGGTTGAACTCAGTATCTACTCAAGAGGGGTTTACGTCGTACCTTGAGGGCTATGTTCTGGAGGCCCTCTATGAAGGAAATCGGTGATTGGCTTGATGAGACTTATCTAAAATTCACTGAACAAGAGAACAAAAACCCACATCATAGTGCAAGCGACTTTTTACAAAGGTATGTTTTTTGTGATGCTTATGAAATTTTCTTTGGTAGTATCCACATAGAGTTGCATGAGTGGTTATCTAGGTTGGCCGAGCGAAGGACGAACTTCTGCGAAGGGCATTTTCCTGCTTGGACCCCCGTGAGAGTTAATATATTGAAAAGAGTGAACAACGAGATATCCCGCGCTGTTGATTTTTGGACCACGCAGACCCTTGAGGCCTTCGTGACGGAGTTCGCCATCGACATGAGCACTTCCTTTAGTGAAGCCGAGCACCAGTTCTTCCAAGGACCAAGGGGTAAGCTTTTGAATTCATTTAGTTTGAGAATTAAAATGCTATTGGCTGAAAAAGGAATATTACTGATTGAATCAAACTGTTAGATTTTGTATTACTAACATATGTTTGCAAGTGACAACACCTTCGCCGAGCAAAGTGGTTTTCTGCAAAGTGGAAAAAGGTATAAGAGAGATTTTGGATCCTATTCCTTAGGTTAGGATACCGCGCCTTCCCCTATAAATCCTAAAGAATCAGAACCTGAAGAAAACCCTTTGAGTGGAACCCCTCCGGTAATCCTGTAGCGTAGCCCTGTTACCCCTGCAAATCCGTTGCAGTCTGAAAGTCACCCAAGCCTGAGCATTCCTATCACAGGTCAGTCTACCCCAGTAAATTCCCCCCTACCTACTCCCTATCCCCCTCCCAACCCCCCTAGATCTATAATGTCCCACATGACTGATGATATTAAGCTCCCTGTTTTCAAAGGAACTAGCTCCGAGGATCTCGAGCAGTTCTGGTTTTTATGTGAAGCAGTGTGGAATGCTAAGAACATTACTGATCAAGATGTATGACTAGTGCAACTGGTTACTTCTTTCAGGGATCGAGCTTTGACCTGGTTCATGAAATTCTCTAGTACTCAGAGTCTCGCTTTAGATGATATTAAAGCAGCAATAATCAAAGATTTTAAGAAGCCCAAATCAGAGTCGCAGTGTATTACTGAATTGAAAGAGATTCAGCAGCGGTGTGGTAAATCAATGTGGGACTTTGACCAGAGGTTCAAATTTCTACTGGACGAAGTCAGCTTCACCATTGGACCTGCGCAGCACAAGGAATCATTTATTGCAGCATTGTTATCACATATCATAACTCCACTCTGTTGCCGCCTTTTCACACTCCTGGATCACGTGGCAGAAATCTTCAATCCACTCGGTGTGTCCTTGGGGGCAAGTCTTGAGTCAAGGCTATCACCTTGTTCTTGACTCCTCCGTTTAGGCTCAACTCCTAACGAAGCCAAGGGGGGTAGACCCTTTTAAGTTCCTAAGGATGATTTCTTAGTGTAATGATGTTGTACTGAATCAGTTATTTTAGGAGTTTGAATACTTTAACTATAAACAATCAAGATGACAAGATACAAAGATACACACGAAAGCACAAGGTTGATACACAATATAAATATGAGGCAAAAAAGACCAGTGCCTTAATAATGGAGTCAAAAGAGATCAGTGTGCTTGCATGTGTCTGGAATAAATGTTTTGCGATTGCATCTTGGTATGTTTTAAGTTAAAAAATGGAGTATGAGTTGTTTAAATTAGGCTTAAGGGGGACTCCAGATATACCCGAGAGTACTTGGAGTATGTCCAAAACAAATCCTATACGGCTACCCGCAAGGAATATGTGGGCTGAAATGGAGTCTCTGGGGCTGTGTTCGTAATGCACTTGTTAGGGTGTGACAGAGATCGGCGCCCCGAGGTCACTTTTCAGTAGGTTCCCGCTTCCTTTGGGTATTTTGCCACCGTAAAGGTTTGATCGAGGTGTTGGATTTTCACCTGATGGTTTGTTAATTGGGGAAGGTGATTCCTAATTATGCTAGTCACCCAAGTGCTTTTGATACATCTTGACTTATCGGACGAACCGCAGCCAAGTGCATAGCATACACACTGGAGTCTTGTAAATTTTAATAAGTTTTAAAGGAGTGTTCTTGCTTAAAAAGAAAAGCCTCCAAGAACCTCTTTCGATCCAAGTGGATCTCAATCGGGGAATCAAGGAGGGTTTAATTTTAAGATGCTGATAAACAAAAGATGAGAAAATAACACAACTACACAAAAGCGGTTTTCTGATTAATCCTACCATGAATCTCTTTCCCCTTGCGGGTCACTCGGGGAATCGTGGGGTAAGTATTATGATTACTTTTGAAAATGAGATATGGAATATGGAATTAAAAAAAAAAATCAAATATACTACCCTATCAATCAGATAAATTCTAGTAAAAGGAAATAAGCAGAAAAGACGAAAAAGGCGCCGACGCGAATCCCCCCAGGGGGGATGGGGAATGGGCTCGAAAGAGCCTATTCAAAGGATGATTTTATTATATAGGTTACAATATCAAAGAAATGATAAAACAGAGCTTTCTTGGTCTTTATACAGGCTGAAACCAAGATATTACAGTTTATGCAAAACAATTACAAATTCTGTGACGAAAGAGAGCCCCCTGGGGGGATTTGAGCGCTCCAAAAGACACTTTGGACAGAAGCTTCTTTTATTCTCTGTCAGACCTTCTAAATTACAGTGAATGAATTAGAATAAAAAATTCCCCAAATCACTTTAAGAGTGCCTTTGGGTCAGCCTACTTTATCTCAAAAAATTAACGAAATTAAACTAGCTAAATTGACGAAAGG